>JAQJVL010000184.1:366050-871538 GCA_035578905.1 Stictocephala bisonia
TTATTCGGTTTTACTAAATTGTTTAAGTAGTCATGGAACAAAAAAAAAATCACTGGATGACATCTCTGATATCATCCAGTCATTTTAACTATTTGCTTAGAATGTTCCGGGCAAGTCTTTGTCTCTTTTCCAAGTAGACCATAAATTTGCACCCTGAAAAGCCTTACTAATCCTTCAGTATTACAACCGCTAACACTTAACTCTGCCGGTGCTTCTGTGTTCTACTCCTGACAGCAATTTTATCTTGAAGAGATCACTGAACAATGATGCTTCGTCCAGGTTGTAGATGTGAATCACTTCGTCCAGGTTGTAGATGTGAATCACTTCGTCCAGGTTGTAGATGTGAATCACTTCGTCCAGGTTGTAGATGTGAATCACTTCGTCCAGGTTGTAGATGTGAATCACTTAGTCCAGGTTGTAGATGTGAATCACTTCGTCCAGGTTGTAGATGTGAATCACTTCGTCCAGGTTGTAGATGTGAATCACTTCGTCCAGGTTGTAGATGTGAATCACTTCGTCCAGGTTGTAGATGTGAATCACTTCGTCCAGGTTGTAGATGTGAATCACTTAGTCCAGGTTGTAGATGTGAATCACTTCGTCCAGGTTGTAGATTTGAATCACTTCGTCCAGGTTGTAGATGTGAATCACTTCGTCCAGGTTGTAGATGTGAATCACTTAGTCCAGGTTGTAGATGTGAATCACTTCGTCCAGGTTGTAGATGTGAATCAGTTTACCTTCCAATGCTAATTATCTTACGTTTTTCTTAATTAAATCGTAGACATTAGAAATTAAAAATGGATGCCTTGAATTGATCCTATGAGTTATTCCAGTGGCTCCATTTTATTCATGCTCATTTTTAGTCATTAAAAAAATCCATTGTACCATCATGACCTGGTCGGTTTCCTTCAAAAATAACAGTCAAACTATTTTGCTCTACAACACGTAACCACTGTTGTTACCACTATGTTATGATCGTGCTTCATCATAACATAGTGTTTTATAAAATCTGATGCCATATTAGTAATTAAGTGATCAATATATTTAATTAATTTGATACCCCACTTTATTAGTAAGTGTATTAGTATAAAATTACCCAATTTTGGGTTTTTGAGTATATTTTTATTTGGCGGGTGGGGGTTTAGCAGATACCTTAAATTTTTTCTCTTCCAAAATGGAATGGTATAGTGTGATTTAGGAAAAAAGTACCTATAGTTTGATACCCCACTTTTTACTAGAAGTCGATAATGGTTCCATATTGTTTTTTTCCGCTCTAAGTCGGTAACACGGGACGTCTATGATACCTATAGTTTGATACTCCACTTTTTACTAGAAGTCGATAATGGTTCCATATTGTTTTTTTTCGCTCTAAGTCGGTAACACGGGACGTCTAGGATACCTATAGTTTGATACCCCACTTTTTACTAGAAGTCGATAATGGTTCCACATTGGTTTTTTCCGCTCTAAGTCGGTAACACGTGATGTCTATGAGCCTTTGTGGCAGAAATCAGAATTTTCCCAGGGTTGAGACCGGTGCCAATTGATTTATCGTAGTCGGAAACCCCCCAAAAATTAAATACTCTAAGGCTAAACAAATTTTCGTCCGGACGTAGCTTGTTTTAGATAATAAGATAAGATTAAAAGGCTAAATAGGATTTGTTTTACAAATTTGATTTAAATAATTTTGAAACCTATACAGTCGACGCGAGTAATAAGCTGATATTTTCAATTAGACGTCTGTTAAAAGACAGCTGTATAGTATATCGAACATGTTTATAAATAAAATATTTTGTTAGGTGAATGTTTCGATCAAAGTCGAATGGTTCTATGACATTTTGAAATGTAGTTTTAGGTTTAGACCTATATAAAAATGTAGGGATGTGACTTTTTTATATCACAACAGTAGTTATTATCAAAGTGCAAGAATCTATATATATTGCAAGAAAAATATATATAAGCCAAATACCACTGACTCACTCATCACGAAATCTCAAAAACTACCGAACTCATTTACACGAAATTTTAAAGGAAGTTAGCTTTAGTATCGAAGGAGCCGACTAAGGAAGGAGTTTTTCGAATTTCCTTTCCTAAGGGGTACAAAAATCCCCTCAAAAATTCCTTTTTTCATAAGAATAACATTGGGTTGATTTTAGTAAATTGATAACAACTGTTTTGTAAATAAATAAACATGTTTATTTAGTATATTTGACATTACCGTATTGATGTATTAAGAGTTTAATATTCAGCAGTTAAACCAAAACAAAGGGTATTTATATTAAAATAGGTAGCAACGCAAGTAGTGTGAGTGAGATGCTGGAAATAAGTTTAATATTGTGATTTTTTGTTGCATAGTTAATCTATATTATTTACAGTCAAAAGTCGCATGCCGAGGCCGAAGTCCGGTGAGCCAGCGAGAGTTGGGGTTGGCACGCGAAGCGTGCAGGCCCCCCCTAGTTCTATATATCTTTTTGTTTTTATAAAAGCTGTTGAAAGTGGGCAGCAATAACAGCCATGACAAAAGAATTAATTGTTAAGGGTGTTGAGGATTTAAACAAAATAATGTCCGAATTTGTCATTAGGTAAAACGCAGACGGAAATTGTTCGTTTAAAGCGATTTCTTACCGTGTTTATTACACTCAAAGTAATAATATTGCGTAATATTGAACTAAGACAAAAAGTGGTAAATAGTTTTTCTCATATTTGATAATTACACAAAGACTTCATTCATTGATGATACTAACTACCGACTTCCAATAAAATCAAATTTAGATTATATTTATTTCACGTGAATATGAATATGCTGTACACGCGAACTATTTCGTGTAAGTAGCTTTTCCCTCTTAGTTTACGTTTAGAGTTCATGTTGTACACATTAACATTTTTGTAACATTTGGACAAGGTCCTATAATCGGAAAGCATAAGTTCACGGAAAACTTAGATGGAAGACACTATTACATTCCCTCACATGCTCATCAGGACATTATCATTGTTTGTCCTGTTGGTACAAAGAGAAAGAGGAGGTACACAGCAACAAATAACAAAAAGAAATGTGACAAATACAAGTACATAAAATCACAAGATAATAATAAGAGGAGTCCCACAGGGTTCGGTACTCGGACCAATCTTGTTCCTCCTGTTTGTAAATTACCTCCCAAAGTGCCAGTGCCAATGCCCAAATTTGTCTTTTTGCAGGACGATACTTCCATTGTAGTCAAAGCCCAAAATCGGCTGGATCTCATGTCTCTGGCTTCTAAAGAAGCGCATAAAATAGCTCAGTGGTTTCAGCAGAATCAGCTCGAAATGAATAGTGAGAAAAATCGACCGATTAAATTTTATATCAGGAGTTCACAGAATTTAGAACATAATACATTCCATCTAGGAGATGAAGATATCTCTTCTTGTGATTCTTTAAAGTTTCTTGATGTTTACATTAATACCAAACTAAACTTCCATGATCATATTGAGCTCTTCTGCAAGAAATTAAGCGCAGGGGTTTCGTTATACGAAACTTATCTAAGTTTGCTGATGCCAGAGTAATCTTAGCTGCTTACTGTGGACTGATTTTCTCCTTTCTTATATATGTGGTTGTTATTTGGGCACGCACAAAAATGGTTTTCAAACTCTAGAAAAGGGAGTTGAGAGTTTTTAACTTTTTTGCAGAAGTATTGACCCCACACCCACCCATACAAGTGTATTCTTCAACCCGCCCACCCATGTATAGTGGTATACGCCTACCTGCCCACTATAAACTGCAGAGGTATTTTACCTACCCACCCACCTATACACTGTAGAGGTATTGGGAAACCTCGAAGAACTTCGTGTAAGTCACTTTTTAAGGACGCTAAAGTTTAAACTTTCCCGTCAATTTATATCTTAGCTGCGTAACATTTGTTCATAACCACCTTCACCTTTTCAAACCAAATAATCCCCAACATCGTCTCAATCTTCGTCACACCAATATAATTCAAATCCCTGCCCATAGAACTAGTTAAAAAAAAAGCATTTATTATTCAGTGGCATTAAACTTTTCAATGTTTTCCAAGCCTCTATGAAAGTAAAAACAAGGTCTCATTTTGAGACGGAGTTTAAAGAGGTTTTTGATGCAGCGGGCCTATTACAGTGTCAGGGATTTTGTTGAGTGTGCTGATAATACTGGTTTAAGCTAAGGTGAACGGCCACCTGTATAAGCTGTAGTTTAATTTTGAAGTAACACAAAGTTTAGTCTTATTTTAATTATTCTGACTATGTTAATGTTACCGTATTCAAATGATTAGCTTATTTTTAATCACCTAATGTAATTTATGCCTCAATAGCTACAGATATTATTTGTTGTTACAGATGAATTACAATTACAAATGAATTACAAATGAATTTGCCCTATATCTAATATTCGACAACAATGCTGTTTATTTTGAGTCATTTGGGGCCAATGCTGCGTCACCTCCTCTCCTACCAGTGGACCATATTGTTGGAACTGTCTACCATTTGATTACACCTCTTTATGAAAAAAAAATAAAATGAAAAAAATAAATAAATAAAAAATATAGTTTGCATAAAGAATATATATGAAAGTTCATATGGGTAGTTGTATATTTTAGACTTTAATGAAGCTTATAACATATTGTATATTGTATAAACATTTATGTAGACAGGAGATTATGCCTTGCATGGCATTATGGGGCTGGCCTTGGCGTCACTCTCTCTCTTCAGTGTACAATATGTATATAGTATGAATCATAAAAGTATCTCTGTTTCTTTCATGTTTCTGGATCAATGATAAAAGACATAATAATAATAATTCTTTTTATTGCAAAAATAAACATTTAACATCAATGTATCGCAATCGTCAGGTGGTAAATAATATATAAATATAGACAAATAAAACATTCATTCACATCAAGGTCGCAATCAAACATACAAAGATATTTCATACATTCTTATTCTAATGGTGAATAGTCACTCAGATACAGTTCACAATCTCAGTTTTGAACTTGATTACAATTAATTTTTAATTTGCCCAGCGGCCAGTCATAAACTCATCAACTGAATAAAATGATTTTGACAACAAAAATCGTTTCAAACGAGTTTTAAATATATTCGGAGAGTTAATATTTTTAATGCTTTCGGGAAGCTTGTTAATTAGCCCAACGCCAAACACCTGGGGTAGATGATCGGTTACTGTTAGTCTGTGATGTTGGATTCTAAAGTTGTACCTGCCTCTCGTCTCATACTGGTGAACGCCTCTTCCCTGAGTCAGATCTACACCCGATCTACAGTGCAGAACCACATCAAGTACGTAGAGGCTGGGCAGGGTCAACAAACCAAGCTCCCCGGAAGTTGCTCTACACGACTCTCTGTAACCTAGTTTGCCAATAATGTGGACTGCTTTTTTTTTGAATTTAAATATTCTTTCAAATCTTTGTTTAGAGCAGCCCCCCCAAAGTCGTATACCATACGCAAGATGCGGATATACTAATCCAAAATAGGCCATTTTCATAACCTCTTTATTGCAAAATTGTCCTAATTTCCGCAAAGCAAAGATACCTGAGGTGACTTTTGCACAAATACTGTCTATGTGGTTATTCCAAGTCAGACCACGATCTAGGTACATTCCAAGGAATTTTGTTGACTCAGTTTCTTCAAGGAAAACACCATCTATTGAAACTGCTGGTAGTACAGCAGTATATTGATGTCTCAAATTGAAATTAATTATATTTGTTTTTGATTTGTTTGTTGCCAAATTTAATTCTTCAAAATACTGAATACAAGAATTTAATTCAGTGGAAGATAAGACTTCCAGTTCATTTATGGTACTTCTTTTAAAACAGAGAGTCGTGTCATCAGCGTATTGAATAAGGTGGCTGTTCTGTACTTCTGAGTTGAGTCCATTTACATAGATTAAGAAAAGTAACGGCCCAAGAATGGATCCCTGGGGGACACCTTGAATAACGGCTAATTTCGTTGAAAGAGCATTCGCTACCTCCACACGTTGTTCCCTATCCTTAAGATATGAAGTAAGCCATTTGTGTGGAAGACCACGAACGCCACTAGCCTCTAACTGGTGCAAAAGGGTTCCATGATGCACACAGTCAAAGGCTTTCGAGAGATCAAGAAATATGCTTAGCACATGTTCCCTCCTCTCTAATCCATCGACAATGCCCTCGATAAGATTCTGCACAGCATCAATTGTAGATTTATTTTTCCTAAAACCGAATTGTTCAGAGCTGAGGATTTGGAATGTCTCAAGATAATTCTCCAATCTATTATAAAATACCCTCTCAAATACTTTACTGAACACTGGGGGGATTGAAATGGGGCGATAATTATTTATTTGAAATGGATCTTCTTTTTAAATACAGGAATAACCTTGGCCATTTTAAGACCAGATGGAAAGGTCCCTGATTCAAAAGAGGAGTTGATTAATTTTGTAAGAGGCGTTAAGATGTGCCTAAAGCAGCGCTTAAGGAGCCATACGGACATATTATTAATATCACATGATCTTTTTGAATTCAGTCTCTGTATCACAGGCTACCTCCTCTTCGCAGACCGGAGGTAGGGCCATGGACTGGACCTGTTCTGTAACATGGGACTTATTCATTCGACCTGAATTTGATAAGAATGAGGAGGATATTGTTGAATAAATTTAACTCGTTGGCAACATGCAATGGATCTTCAACTAGGCAATCGTTGACCTTGAGTTTTATTTTAGATCCTGCATTTAATTTTGTACCCTTAGATGAATTATTGATAATTTTCCAGGCAGTTTTAGAAATATTATCACTTTTACTTAAATATTTGTTAACGTTATAAGCTTTGGCAGCTCTACTCTTCTGTATGTCTGTCTATATCGCCTATAAAATATTTTAAAATCATTATTTTGAGTTTTAATGTATATTGAGTAATAAAACTTGAGCTTATCTCTGGAGTTTAAAATTCCCTTAGTGATCCAAGAGCTTCGACTAGTTTTATGGCTATTCTTGGACTTTTTTAATGGGCACGCGATGTTTAAATGGTAACTGAAGCAGTTACTGAATTCAATATACATGTTTTCTGTATTATTTTTGTTGTTATTTAGGAAAGTCCAGGTTTCGTCTTTAAGTAACCTATTTAGAAGGTTGATGTTTTGAGGATGAAGATTTCTGATGAACTTTCCCGTAGGCCACGAACTAATCGGGTTGCAGCCACGAATCACCGCCTCTAACGCGAAGTGGTCAGAGATAGCCGTGTTTAATACAGAGACCGAAGTGTTATGAATGTTTGTGATAACATTGTCGATGGCTGTACTAGTTAAATTGGTTACTCTAGTTGGTGAGTTTACTGACCAGTTTAGATTAAAAGACCTTAAAATATCGCGTAGCCGCTGGGTATGAGGGTTAGTGTAATCTAACACGTTTATGTTAATGTCACCCATCAAAATAAATTTACTTGATCGTGAAAATAACTTAGCAATGAGATGTTCCAACTGTTGAAAAAAGGAATTGTAACAGCCCCTTGGCGATCTATACAATCCCACTACAGTTACCTTTCCGACATGACTTAGAAATACATTAACCGCTGTTGCCTCAAAATCTAATTCTAGTCTGTCATACACTTTAAAAGTATCAAAATTTAGAAAATGTTTCACAAAGATAGTTACACCACCCCCTTTGAATTGCTTACGACAGAAATTACTAGCTAATGAATAATTTTTAATTTTGAAAAAGTCGATTGTTTCGGGCCTAAATCCATGTTCCGTGACAACTAAGACGTCAGGGTTAAGTTCATCACATAACAGTGATATCTCATCCATTTTGTTTGTGGCCATCTGGGCGCTTAAATGTATTAAATGTAGAATTATTTAATTTCGAGTTTCTATTTTTTTTAAATGAATTTGATTTATAAAAGGATTTCGAGTCTGTATCCAAGTGACTTCCTAGCTCTTGAGAGGAATATGCTTGCCTAAAAAAACATTATTTTCAAGTAGTTCAGGTACAATAGAAGTATATAAAGCCTCCGAATTTTGGAGATTGTCAGATGTGTTGCTTGTTCCAAATATCCTTAAATCAAGAAACATTACTGATATAGCTATATTAGCACCAGAAAATGAAGACTGCCATTTAATCGATGAAAAAATGTTAAGTATAATACCGGGTGATAAAAAAGAATATTTCAGTGTAGACAGAATTTTGACAGACTATAAAAAAGAATAAAAAACTCACTGCCAACAGAATTCCTAAACAGTGTTTATCAGCCACCTCACAAATTGGCTTTAAATTAAAACGATATTGTGATGCTTACAAGAAATTTAAACGCATCGAAAGCCATCATTAATGGAACACAAATGCGCGTAAAAAACTGTACTGAAATTATGTAACCTTTGAACTTTTAACTGACGTATCACACGGAGAAGATCTTCTTATTCCACGCATACATCTAACAACATCTGGAACTATTTTGTCATTTAAACTAGTAAGAATACAATTCCCAGTTACAATGGATTTCGCAATGACCAATAACAAGGTACAACGTTAATCGTTAAATAATGTTGGAATATATTTGCCCAATTCAGTATTTTCTCACGGCCAGCTGGAGATTTAAATGTCCACGAAGCAGAGTGATTTTGAGTGCTGATCAGCAGAAACTTCGAGAGGAGGTTAAACTGTGGTATTATTGGACAAAAGATTTGGATTCTTCCCATGTGATGAGGCAGCATTTTTTATCATTAAAGCGGCAATATAAGTCCAGTATTAGGATCGCCAAGTCATCAAAAATCTTTAATGAAATACATAACTCTTCTAATAAGGTCAAGACTGTGTGGGGTATAATCAACGAAAATAGAGGCAAGAAAAAATATTCATGCCATATCCCGCAAAGTATCAAGGATGAAAACGGTCTTGTTATCAGTGATCCTAAACTAGTGTCGAATAGCTTTAATGACTTCTTTATAAATGTTACCCAAAATGTCCCTGTTCCTACCAGGAGTTTTCCCTTTCATTTTCGGGCTGCCCATAGCAAATTTTCATTATTTTTTAAGCCAGTCTCTATAATGGAAGTTACGGATATCATCATGTCTTTAAAACCTAAAACATCTTCGGGTTGTGATAAAATATCATCCAAGCTGCTTAAATCATGTTGTGACATTTTCGCCGGACCACTTGAACATCTCATTAACTATTCTTTTCAAAGTGGAGTGTTCCCCAGTACCTTAAAACTGTCCATTGTAAAGCCATTGCACAAAAAAGGTGAAGTTGATAACCTTGACAATTTTAGACCAATATCTATCACATCGACTTTCTCAAAGGTTTTTGAGAAGGCAGTTCTTAGTAGATTGTGGTCTTTCATAAGTCAACATAATATCTTGTTCAACAACCAGTTTGGTTTTGTCAAGGGAGGCTCCACTGTCAGGGCTATGTTCACGCTTTTAAATAAAGTAGTATGTGCCTTAGATAGAGGTATGGATGCTTCGGGTGTTTTTTTTGATCTGCGAAAGGCATTTGATATGGTTCCGCACGAAATTCTACTGGGAAAACTGGATAGGATTGGAGTACGTGGTGTGGCAAAGCAATGGTTTTCGTCTTATTTAAGGGATCGCAAACAAGTTGTCGAGATGTTTTATGTGGACGGTGTCACTTTGAAGCTTTGTCGTTCTGATGTGCAAACGGTTATGGCAGGAGTTCCCCAGGGCTCCATACTCGGGCCCCTTTTATTTATTCTATATATAAATGACCTGAGGAGTTGTGTTCCTGATGCTCATTTGTGTCTATTTGCTGACGACACGTCAATTATAATGGATAACCATTGTCGTAATTCATTGGAGGTCAACACTTTTGTGAACTCTAATAGGATTGTCCAATGGTTTCAGGAAAATGGGTTAGTCATAAACACTGATAAAACTAATTTACTGGACTTCTCAATCACAGGAAAGCGGGATGATGATCTCAGTGTTTGGGTCGGTGATATTGAGGTATTTTCTCAACACTCGGTGAAGTTCTTGGGCTTATCTGTGGACAGAAATTTGAATTTCTATTCCCACATAAATAATGTAGCTCGGAAAGTGTGTTCTGGAATTTTTGTGCTTCGTACACTCTCACAGTTTACAAACAGTGCAGTCCTTCTTACTACATACTACGCTTTAATATTGCCGTACTTGTCGTATGCAGTAACAATCTGGGGGTCAGAAAGATCATCAACCAAACGCATATTTGTTTTACAAAAGAGGGCATTGCGAATTGTTGCTGGAATTCGTCAAAGAGAGTCGTGCAAAAATATTTTTCAGAACTTGAACGTTTTAACTTTTCCTAGCATATACATTTTTCATACCTTACTTTTTTTTAAACAGAACCATAGTTTTTTTCAGTCACTTGTTCCACAGTCAAAATACAATCTGAGAAATAAACATAAACTTAACATTCCTTACCATACCACTTCTTTCTTTGAAAACCACACCTACTATAACGCCGTAATCTTATTCAACGCCCTTCCTGAATTCCTTAAAACAGAAACGGACTTCATTACTTTTAAAAAAAGACTTAAGACTTTTTTAGTTGATAAGTGTTTTTATTCTGTGGATGAATATATTAAAAATAGTTAGAATAAGACTATTTTAATTTAACTTTAATTTTAGATCTAATTTATGACGCAAGCCATTGCATATTGTATTTGTTTCACGGCAATAAAGTATATTTGATTTGATTTGAGAGTTGGACGTAAAGCTCAACTTTTTCACTGATAACATTTCATTGCATTAATTTACTAATTAATTACTTAGTTTATCCCTATCAAGTGTTAAAGTATTTTCAGAGATTCCTTCTTGATTGGAATAAAGAGATCATTTTTAATTGCTCGATTTCGAACAACGGGATGCACTAGTGTAAATAAATATTTTCGTATGGTACGGAACACGATATAAAATTATAGCTACCAATTTATTACTAACAAATACAGCTGATAATTGTTTAACACACGTATTGGATAGTAACATATGATACGCTGTATACAGTTTGCTTACACGAAATCATCTATAAGTGAATAAGGTTTTCCAATTTAAATTGATGTGTTGGTTAAATAATTAGATCAATTTAGATAGTGTGTTATTAGTATTTTCAGGTACACAATTAGTTTTTAAAATGAAATCATTCATAGTATTATATATCATATTTAATCTGTATTTAACTGAAAGATTTTACTGTTATGATTATTGTCAAATTAAATGTGAAAATCAAGATCAACACGTGTTGTGTATGCCTGAATTAGGAGGCGAATATTGCCAGTCCATTTATGGGGATTTTCATGAGATTATAGGTTTAACAGAAGTTCAGAAGGCCAAAATATTGGATCTTCATAACCAACTGAGGAACACAGTTGAACCCCCAGCTAACGACATGATGTTACTGGTATGGGACGAAGAGATGGAAAATGCCGCACAACGGTGGGCCGAGCAGTGCAAATACCATTACAAACAAGATCAATGCAGAAAAACTCGCTTTATTTTAAATCCAGAGCGGTATGGCCAAAATTTGTATACACTAAAAGGTGGTAAACAAACCAATGAAACAGAAGACCTAGATCCTGTAAGTGTTGTAAATATCTGGTTCCAAGAAAGATTTAAAATAGATGATGCTGTAAACATCGCAAATATTAAAAAATTTGATAATCAATTTTTCTCGAAAAACGGCCTTACAAACTATAGTCAGATCATATGGGCCAGTACTCAAGCGATTGGTTGTGGTTACCACAAAAAAGTTACTATAAAGGATAATGAGATATTATATGTGGTCGTGTGTAATTACAAATGGGGAGGAAATATTAATCACCATACAATATATAACATAGGTGAACCGTGCTCAAATTGTTCAAAAAATGCACATTGTTCTAATAAAAATTACCCAAGAATCTGCGTAGCAGAAAAGAGGATAGAGGTTAAACCACCTACCACTATCGACCACTACTTCCTTAGTGGTAGTAACACTTTTGACTACTGTACAATCGATTGTGGCCAAGGAACAGGGAAACATACTATGTGTTTGTATCCTGAATTTGGAGGACCCGATTGCAAACAATATGTGCCGTATCTAGAACCTGCTGACAAGAAGGTGATTTTGGACATGCATAACGATTTAAGGCAGAAGGTGGCTGAAGGAAAGCAAACTCGTCAACCCCCCGCAAGCAACATGATGAAATTAGAATGGGATGACGAGTTGGCAGAAGTCGCCCAACGGTGGTCCGAGCAGTGCTTGCACTATGCATCCCATGATCCATGCCGAATGTACCATACAGGGGAAAGTGTTGGTCAAAATGTAGGGATGCTAAAGGGACGTTCTAACACAAGTAACACCAATATAGTTAAGGAGATTGTTCAAGCTTGGTATAATGAAGTTAATGATTTCGGTGTTATAGATTTAAGAGCGTTCAATCCAGACTATTTCATGAGTATTGGACACTTCACTCAGCTGGCCTGGGGCTCGACTACCAAGGTTGGTTGTGGATACAACAGCGACAGTAATAGTTCAACATACGTACTGGTCTGCAATTACAAAAGTCAAGGAAATACAATGGACTTGCCAATGTACCGAGTTGGTAAAGCATGCTCCGAGTGTCCGGACAATACCTTTTGTAGTAAGGAGTACCCAGGACTCTGCTCTCTTAGTAACACTCGTTTTGTCATAAGTCTAGAAACTTGTTTTCAAATTTGTATTATTTTGTGTATTCTTGATACATTCTTTTTTCTAAGGCTCTAAACTTGTAATATTTTAAATAAAGACATACTAATGAACCCAAAAAGGCTTTATTTTAAGATGTTTCAATTACCCTTGAAAAGTCAAACATACATACAAACAAATAAGTTAGTCGGGGCTATTATGATACACCCAAAAAGTGTAGGCTAGTGTGATACACGGAAAACACTTTCCTAATTATTTAGAGTTGTGAAAAATATAAATACATGTTATAGCCTTTGTTATGGTCAGTTGACCACCATACCGTATTTGATACTTAACAAACAGAATAAAATTTACAGAAAAAAAAAATAAACCAAATTCATTTGATTTTCTTTATAAAACTGTTATATTAGCAATCCAAACTTTTGCTATCGAGGAGTTCGGTTTGTTGGATTCAAAATTAAATTGAGTTTTGATTTACATTTAGGTGAATGGCATAATGTAATCCAGTTGATGGAACAACGCCTTAAAACTGTAGTACGGGGCTGATGTGATACAGGAACAGTGAGTATTGTGATACGCCAGCTGGAACTATTGTGATACAGGTAATAATTGTGTAAATCTTGTTAATCATCCTTATTGTAATTTTTTTGTAGTTTGGTTTGTTTGTTTTAGTAATGAAGTAGATTGTTTTTATTCAAATAAGAAGTTTATTAGGTAATTTTGATGTTATTTTAAATTAAAACAAGATCGACATCAATATGGATCGTACATAAAACCACAAGGAACCCGGAAAGCTTACCCACAATAAACGCTAGATAGAGTGGTTGTGTTAGTAAATGAAGAGAAATCACATAGTGTGGTGGGTGAACTGTAGAAAATCGACTAAATGATTATATATAAATAAAAAAAAAATAAAAAAAAAAAACAAAAAAAAAAAACAAGATAAGCAAACCCCATTTCACCAGGACATGAACTGACATTGCCAATTGAAAAAGAAAAATTAGCTACTCACTTTAGAGCAAAAAAGGGTTTGCCTAATCTAAGTTAAGGGACTTAACCTATTATGAGGTCTAACCTGTTGTAGAGAAAATAGTTTGACTGTTCTTTTTGAAGGAAACCGACCTTGGCCATGATGGTACAAAGGATTTTGTGAAAAAAAAAAAAAAAATGAGCATGAAACTCGCCACTGTATAAAAACTCGCAAGATCAATTTGAGCCAACCATTTTACTTTCTCCCATATGAGTTAGCTTTGAGAAAGAATAGTGATCGTAAAAAAAATTTCTTTTACAAGTTGGTCTAATAATACATTTTTTGTCCCCCTGAACCAAAAAAAGTGATTTTTGCGAAAAAAATGTTTGGTGTCTGTCCGTGTGTGGTCTGTTTGTGTGTAATTTGCAGTTCGCTGGAGACCAAACGGATGGATCAATGTTTATGAAATTTAGTATGTAGGTGTATTTAGCTAATATCGTCAGACCATTTTAAAACTTTTGTGGAATGTTAGTTTTATTTATTTTATGGGTGAAATACCTACAAAAATAAAATTTACAAAAAAATCGCGTCTATCGTTTTTTATTTAATTTTCTGGAAATATGTGAATTAAAATTTAAAATATTTTAGTTATAACCGCATGTCTCTATATTTGCTAGTTTTTGAGGTATGGCAAAAAACATATTTTGGGAATCAAACTGATTAGTTTTGATTTTTTAATGTTTAATACGGGGGAAAGATTGTGCCAGTTCCTTGGAATCATTTATTTAATGTATAATGCCTACGATTTAATGGAAAAAGGATAAGAGAATTAGTATTGGAATGTAAACTGATACACATCTACAACCTGGACGAAGTGATTTACATCTACAACCTGGACAAAATGATTTACATCTACAACCTTGACGAAGTGATTCACATCTACAACCTGGACTAAGTGATTTACATCTACAACCTGGATGAAGTGATTTACATCTACAACCTAGACGAAGTGATTTACATCTACAACCTGGACGAAGTGATTTACATCTACAACCTGGACGAAGTGATTCACATCTACAACCTGGACGAAGTGATTCACATCTACAACCTGGACGAAATGATTTACATCTACAACCTTGACGAAGTGATTCACATCTACAACCTGGACGAAGTGATTTACATCTACAACCTGGACGAAGTGATTTACATCTACAACCTGGACAAAGTGATTTACATCTACAACCTGGACGAAGTGAATAACATCTACAACCTGGACGAAGTGATTTACATCTACAACCTGGATGAAGTTATTCACATCTACAACCTGGACGAAGTGATTCACATCTACAACCTGGACGAAGTGATTTACATCTACAACCTGGACGAAGTGATTTACATCTACAACCTGGACGAAGTGATTTACATCTACAACCTGGACGAAATGATTTACATCTACAACCTTGACGAAGTGATTCACATCTACAACCTGGACGAAGTGATTCACATCTACAACCTGGACGAAGTGATTTACATCTACAACCTGGACGAAGTGATTTACATCTACAACCTGGACGAAGTGATTTACATCTACAACCTGGACGAATTGAATAACATCTACAACCTGGACGAAGTGATTTACATCTACAACCTGGATGAAGTGATTTACATCTACAACCTGGACGAAGTGATTCACATCTGCAACCTGAACGAAATGATTTACATCTACAACCTTGACGAAGTGATTTACATCTACAACCTGGACGAAATGATTTACATCTACAACCTGGACGAAGTGATTTACATCTACAACCTGGACGAAGTGATTTACATCTACAACCTGGACGAAATGATTCACATCTATAACCTGGACGAAGTGATTCACATCCACAACCTGGACGAAGTGATTTACATCTACAACCTGGACGAAGTGAATAACATCTACAACTTGGACGAAGTGATTTACATCTACAACCTGGATGAAGTGATTCACATCTACAACCTAGACGAAGTGATTTACATCTACAACCTGGACGAAATGATTTACATCTACAACCTGGACGAAGTGATTCACATCCACAACCTGGACGAAGTGATTTACATCTACAACCTGGACGAAGTGAATAACATCTACAACTTGGACGAAGTGATTTACATCTACAACCTGGATGAAGTGATTCACATCTACAACCTAGACGAAGTGATTTACATCTACAACCTGGACGAAATGATTTACATCTACAACCTGGACGAAGTGATTCACATCTACAACCTGGACGAAGTAATTTACATCTACAACCTGGACGAAAAGATTTACATCTACAACCTGGACGAGTTGATTCACATCTACAACCTGGACGAAATGATTTACATCTACAACCTGGACGAAGTGATTTACATCTACAACCTGGACGAAATGATTCACATCTACAACCTTGACGAAATGATTCACATCTACAACCTGGACGAAGTGATTTACATCTACAACCTGGACGAAATGATTCACATCTACAACCTTGACGAAATGATTCACATCTACAACCTGGACGAAGTGATTTACATCTACAACCTGGACGAAGTGATTCATATCTACAACCTTGACAAATGATTTACATCTACAACCTGGACGAAATGATTTACATCTACAACCTGGACGAAGTGATTTATATCTACAACCTGGATGAAGTGATTCACATCTACAACCTGGACGAAGTGATTCACATCTACAACCTGGACGAAGTGATTTACATCTACAACCTGGACGAAGTGATTTACATCTACAACCTGGACGAAGTGATTTACATCTACAACCTGGACGAAATGATTTACATCTACAACCTTGACGAAGTGATTCACATCTACAACCTGGACGAAGTGATTTACATCTACAACCTGGACGAAGTGATTTACATTTACAACCTGGACGAAGTGATTTACATCTACAACCTGGACGAAGTGAATAACATCTACAACCTGGACATAGTGATTTACATCTACAACCTGGATGAAGTGATTCACATCTACAACCTGGACGAAGTGATTCACATCTACAACCTGGAGGAAGTGATTTACATCTACAACCTAGATGAAGTGATTTACATCTAAAACCTGGACGAAGTGGTTTACATCTACAACCTGGACGAAGTGATTTACATCTACAACCTGGACGAAGTGATTTACATCTACAACCTGGACGAAATGATTGACATCTACAACCTGGACGAAATGATTTACATCTACATCCTGGACGAAGTGATTTACATCTACAACCTGGATGAAATGATTCACATCTACAACCTTGACGAAATGATTCACATCTACAACCTGGACGAAGTGATTTACATCTACAACCTGGACGAAGTGAATTATATCTACAACCTGGACGAAATGATTTACATCTACAACCTGGACGAAATGATTTACATCTACAACCTGGACGAAGTGATTTACATCTACAACCTGGACGAAATGATTCACATCTACAACCTTGACGAAGTGATTTACATCTACAACCTGGACAAAGTGATTTACATCTACAACCTGGACGAAGTGAATAACATCTACAACCTGGACGAAGTGATTTACATCTACAACCTGGATGAAGTGATTCACATCTACAACCTGGACGAAGTGATTCACATCTACAACCTGGACGAAGTGATTTACATCTACAACCTTGATGAAGTGATTTACATCTACAACCTGGACGAAGTGATTTACATCTACAACCTGGACGAAGTGATTTACATCTACAACCTGGACGAAGTGATTTACATCTACAACCTGGACGAAAGTGATTGACATCTACAACCTGGACGAAGTGATTTACATCTACAACCTGGACGAAGTGATTTACATCTACAACCTGGACGAAATGATTCACATCTACAACCTGGACGAAATGATTCACATCTACAACCTGGACGAAGTGATTTACATCTACAACCTGGACGAAGTGATTACATCTACAACCTGGACGAAATGATTTACATCTACAACCTGGACGAAGTGATTTACATCTACAACCTGGACGAAGTGATTACATCTACAACCTGGACGAAATGATTTACATCTACAACCTGGACGAAGTGATTTACATCTACAACCTGGACGAAATGATTTACATCTACAACCTGGACGAAGTGATTTACATCTACAACCTGGACGAAGTGATTTACATCTACAACCTGGACGAAGTGATTCACATCTACAACCTGGACGAAGTGATTCACATCTACAACCTGGACGAAGTGATTTACATCTACAACCTGGACGAAGTGATTTACATCTACAACCTGGACGAAGTGATTTACATCTACAACCTGGACGAAATGATTTACATCTACAACCTGGACGAAGTGATTCACATCTACAACCTGGACGAAGTGATTTACATCTACAACCTGGACGAAGTGATTTACATCTACAACCTGGACGAAGTGATTTACATCTACAACCTGGACGAAGTGATTAACATCTACAACCTGGACGAAGTGATTCACATCTACAACCTGGACGAAGTGATTTACATCTACAACCTGGACGAAGTGATTCACATCTACAACCTAAACGAAATGATTTACATCTACAACCTGGACGAAGTGATTTACATCTACAACCTGGACGAAGTGATTTACATCTACAACCTGGACGAAGTGATTTACATCTACAACCTGGACGAAGTAATTCACATCTTCAACCTGGACGAAGTGATTATCATCTACAACCTGGATGAAATGATTTACATCTACAACCTGGACGAAGTGATTCATATCTACAACCTTGACGAAATGATTCACATCTACAACCTGGACGAAATGATTTACATCTACAACCTGGACGAAGTGATTTATATCTACAACCTGGACGAAGTGATTCACATCTACAACCTGGACGAAATGATTTACATCTACAACCTGGACGAAGTGATTTATATCTACAACCTGGACGAAGTGATTTACATCTACAACCTGGACGAAGTGATTTACATCTACAACCTGGACGAAATGATTTACATCTACAACCTTGACGAAGTGATTCACATCTACAACCTGGACGAAGTGATTTACATCTACAACCTGGACGAAGTGATTTACATCTACAACCTGGACGAAGTGATTTACATCTACAACCTGGACGAAGTGAATAACATCTACAACCTGGACATAGTGATTTACATCTACAACCTGGATGAAGTGATTCACATCTACAAACTGGACGAAGTGATTCACATCTACAACCTGGACGAAGTGATTTACATCTACAACCTTGATGAAGTGATTTACATCTACAACCTGGACGAAGTGATTTACATCTATAACCTGGACGAAGTGATTTACATCTACAACCTGGACGAAGTGATTTACATCTACAACCTGGACGAAATGATTGACATCTACAACCTGGACGAAATGATTTACATCTACATCCTGGACGAAGTGATTTACATCTACAACCTGGATGAAATGATTCACATCTACAACCTTGACGAAATGATTCACATCTACAACCTGGACGAAGTGATTTACATCTACAACCTGGACGAAGTGAATTATATCTACAACCTGGACGAAATGATTTACATCTACAACCTGGACGAAATGATTTACATCTACAACCTGGACGAAGTGATTTACATCTACAACCTGGACGAAATGATTTACATCTACAACCTGGACGAAGTGATTTACATCTACAACCTGGACAAAACGATTTACATCTACAACCTTGACGAAGTAATTCACATCTACAATATTGACGAAGTGATTCACATCTACAACCTGGACGAAGTGATACACATCTACAACCTTGACGAAGTGATGTACATCTACAACCTGGACGAAATGATTCACATCTACAACCTGGACGAAGTGATTCACATCTACAACCTTGACGAAGTGATTTACATCTACAACCTGGACGAAATGATTTACATCTACAACCTTGACGAAGTAATTCACATCTACAACCTTGACGAAGTGATTCACATCTACAACCTGGAAGAAGTGATTCACATCTACAACCTTGACGAAGTGATTTACATCTACAACCTGGACGAAATGATTCACATCTACAACCTGGACGAAATGATTCATATCTACAACCTTGACGAAGTGATTTACATCTACAACCTGGACCAAGTGATTCACATCTACAACCTGGATGAAATGATTTACATCTACAACCTGGACGAAGTAATTCACATCTTCAACCTGGACGAAGTGATTATCATCTACAACCTGGATGAAATGATTTACATCTACAACCTGGACGAAATGATTCACATCTACAACCTGGATGAAATGATTCACATATACAACCAGGACGAAGTGATTCATATTTACAACCTGGACGAAATGATTCACATCTACAACCTGGACGAAATGATTCACATCTACAACCTGGACGAAATGATTTACATCTACAACCTTGACGAAGTAATTCACATCTACAACCTGGACGAAGTGATTCATATCTACAACCTGGATGAAATGATTTACATCTACAACCTGGACGAAATGATTCACATCTACAACCTGGATGAAATGATTCACATCTACAACCTGGATGAAATGATTTACATCTACAACCTTGACGATGTAATTCACATCTACAACTTGGACGAAGTGATTTACATCTACAACCTGGACGAAGTGATTCATATCTACAACCTGGATGAAATGATTTACATCTACAACCTGGACGATGTCATTCAGATCTACAATTTGAACGAAGTGATTCACATCTACAACCTTGACGAAGTAATTTACATATACAACCTGGACGAAGTGATTCATATCTACAACCTGGATGAATTGATTTACATCTACAACCTGGACGAAATGATTCACATCTACAACCTGGATGAAATTATTCACATCTACCACCTGGATGAAATGATTTACATCTACAACCTTGACGATGTAATTCACATCTACAACCTGGACGAAGTGATTCACATATACAACCTGGACGAAGTGATTCACATCTACATCCTTGACGAAGTGATTCACATCTACAACCTGGACGAAGTGATTCACATCTACAACCTGACGAAGTGATTCACATATACAACCTGCACGAAGTGATCTACATCTACAACCTGGACGAAGTGTATCACATCTACAACCTGGACGAAGCTTCATTTTCAGTGATCCTTCTAAGGTGAAATTGCTCTTTGGGATAGTACAACACAAGAAGCCTACAACCTGGACGTAGCTTCATTTTCAGTGATCTTTCCAAGGTGAAATTGCTCTTTGGGATAATACAACACAAGAAGCCACCAGCAGAGATGAGTGTTAGCGTTTGTAATGCTGAAGGCTTAGTAAGGCTTTTCAGGGTGCACATTTAAGGTCTCCTTGGAAAGGAGACAAAGACTTGCCCGGAACATTCCATGCATGTAGTCAAAATGATTTGATGACATAAGAGATTTTCCGTGAATACTTAAAAAAATTTAGTAAAACCGAATAAACTGCTAGATCTTAAAGAAGATTCACTGAATAAATTTCAAGATAAAACTCCATTGAGTACAAAAATGAAAAAAGATGAAAACCATGGAATAATAAAAATTGACAACTCCTCAGATGAAAGTGATAGCAATCTTAGAAACATCCTGACGATTCTCTCCAGGATTATTGTCTTACATGAAACAAGAAGTTATTGAACCAGCTAAATATCAAACTCCAATTTTTAATTAAAACATTAAAAGATATACTTTTGTGTTATTTGACGTTAAAGGAGGCTCAAGAAAGACTACATACTTCAAATTCGTTAGCCAAACAGACAGATTTGGCGAGGAAGACAGTGAAACTTTTGTTCAAGTACTAAGATCTAATTACGTGGAGGCAACAGAATTTAAATTTAAAGAAAATAACTGATTCTCTATCGGTTATTTGGACATTCAGACTGTTTTCACCTTCCAAGCGCATCTTGTAAGTAGTATAAGTACAAGCCATGTAATCCTCTAATGAGCGCTCCATATATTACAAGTTTCCTTGACAATAAACGTAAAAGATTAAAAATAATTGTATAATACACAGGGATTTTAAATATGTTGTTTTTGCCACCCAGCATTTTACCTTTCTATGTATTTATGACAAGTTACCATCAATACGTGGTTTTGCGGTCAATTTAATCTAAATTCTATAGTTCAAGTTCGAGTGAGGATAACATTTTTTTATGGCCGATTAATTGAACATCTGTTTTTGAAGATTATGTATTCTATACTTTTCTTTAAATAGTCCGGCGTTTTTTTTTACGATCGGATTTACCGATAAGGACGTAATAGCAGTCTGACAAGGGAGTATATGGCCCGTTACGCACTGGACTGAAGAATTACGACTTTTTTTAACGATCGGATTTACCGATAAGGACGTAATAGAAGTGCGACAAGGGAGTATATGGCCGGTTACACAGTGTACCGAAGGATTACGACTTTTTTTAACAGTCGGATTTACCGATAAGGACGTAATAGCAGTGCGACAAGGTAGTATATGGCCCGTTACACAGTGTACCGAAGGATTACGACTTTTTTTAACGATCGGATTTACCGATAAGGACGTAATAGAAGTGCGACAAGGGAGTATATGGCCGGTTACACAGTGTACCGAAGGATTACGACTTTTTTTAACGATCGGATTTACCGATAAGGACGTAATAGCAGTGCGACAAGGGAGTATATGACCCGTTACACAGTGTACCGAAGGATTATGACGTTATTTTAACGATCGGATTTACCGATAAGGACGTAATAGCAGTCTAACAAGGGAATATATGGCTCGTTACGCCTTTTTTAACGATCGGATTTACCGATAAGGACGAAATAGCAGTGCGACAAGGGAGTATATGGCCCGTTACACAGTGTACCGAAGGATTATGACGTTTTTTTAACGAACGGATTTATCGATAAGGACGTAATAGCAGTGCGACAAGGGAGTATACGGCCCGTTACGCAGTGAACCGAAGGATTACGACTTTTTTTTTAACGATCGGATTTATCGATAAGGACGTAATAGCAGTGCGACAAGGGAGTATATGGCCCGTTACGCAGTGAACCGAAGGATTACGACGTTTTTTTAACGATCGGATTTATCGATAAGGACATAATAGCAGTGCGTTAAGGGAGTATATGGCTCGTTACACACTGGACCGAAAAATTACGACTTTTTTGTAACGATCGGATTTATCGATAAGGAGGTAATAGCCGTGCGACAAGGGAGTATATGGCTCGTCACGCAGTGTACCGAAGGATTACGACGTTTTTTTAACAATCAGATTTATCGATATGGACGTAATAGCAGTGCGACAAGGGAGTAAATGGCCCGTTACGCAGTGAACCGAAGGATTACGACTTTTTTTAACGATCGGATTTATCGGTAAGAACGTAATAGCAGTGCGACAAGGGAGTATATGGTCCGTTACGCACTGGACCGAAGAATTACGACGTTTTATTAACGATCGGATTTATCGATAAGGAGGTAATAGCCGTGCGACAAGGGAGTATATGGCCCGTTACGACCGGAGAATTACGACGTTTTTACGTAACAAGTGTGTTGTTTGTACGTTCCTTAAAAGGGAGAATGTTTGTATTGTGCCAGTTACCTGGTACTATTTATTTTGCTTTAACATATAAATATTTCTTCATTATCAAATGTTTGTTTCCATTTGAACATTCGAAAAAATCAAATGGAATTGTCACATGTTTAGTTTAATGTCAATTACTATGATTTATTAAATTTGAAAAAACAATCTTACTAAATATCAAATCTGAATTTTATTCATTTTTATTCATTTTTTTCACTTCTATTCTTACAAATGATTTGTTTTATCTTTCTTATAAACAAGTAGCTGTACCCGCCCGCTTCGCCGGTCATAATATTGAGTTTTGATTGTATGATTGAAATGTGCAGCAACCTTTCAGTTTACACAGTAGCCAATTTACAACAGCTAATGTTTTGTGTAGTTTACTACTGTACTCAATTATTTTTAATTTTGAAAGTTTTGCCTACCACAATTTTATTCTATTTGTTTTTATTTAACAGCTGTTAATCAAATAAATCAATCAATTAATATAGCTTCACAAGAAATCAAAACATAAAAATATAAACAGTTTAAAAAAATTAACACATGGTTTAATTTAATTTTGACATATTTAAAACCCACAGCTGATATTCTTTTTATATTTGACTTATTATACCTTCATGCATCCTGCTATTTGATTAACATTGAAACTTTAGAAGTCCAAGGGACGGAGCCCTGAGGGATTAAAGAAACGGGAATAGGACAGAAACCTTCCCTGGGGTATATAGAACAACTTCCCCAAGTTTCATGGCGATCGGCTGGATGGTTTGGTAGCGCATAAAGGATAGACAAACAAACATATATTGGATTATATATATATATATATAGATAACGACACATTGTACAAATCATATTGTACTGTTTAAACATAGATTTGTTTTCCAATACTTGATCAATTTTGATGAATTTTTTAATTTAAAAGATAGTTTTGATTTCTAAGTCGTAACGAACTAGATATCTGAAATTCCCATATAGCCACGACGGCCAGACTTTCGTTATTTTATATAAGCTGAAAGTGTTTCTGTGCATGTCCCCTATACAGTTAAGCACGACCAGCGACTATAAAGTTTGGGTTGCGGTTACTGGGGCAGGTATCAGGTAGTAAAGGTGTTTAAAATAGTACCTAAAATTCTTTGAAAGTATAAAGCTCATTTTTTTTATATTTTCTTCGGGATAACTTTAGAAATCTCGTCACCATTGCCAGACACGTATGACAGTTGCTACCCCCTGCCACTCTCCCTTAAACTGTAATAAATTATAATACTTTCGTTATAGTATAAAAGCTAAATTTTATATATGTTACTTGGGGACCTATAACAATTTTTTACCTCAATAGCCGGACAGTTTTAATAGCTTTTACAACTTGCCAGACATATTGAAAGTCTGCTGTATGTGCGAGTGCGAGGTAACTAATGTTCAAGCGGGCGCGAGTGAGATAGGGAGCTTTGGGTCGACTGCGATCTTTTTACTGCAGTCATTTAGTGATGTATTGAACAATATAGATATGTATTCATTGGTATTGTATTATGAAATCCCAATCAGAATACGCACAAGTCTGTTATCTGAGGTTGTAATTACAACGTTCATCTTCGTGGAATTTAGGGAATAAGTGAGGGGTTGATACGCAGTAAAAACTAGTTAAAATTCCGGTACTTATTTGTTCCAACGATGATAAAAATTATTAAAACTTACGGATAGTTTAAAATGCACTTTTCCATAGCGTACAATCAAACAAGGAAAACAACTGCGTGATTGGATTGTTCATAGAGATCTTATTTTCTTAGCAAACAACCTTCAAACTCAGGTACACATAATCTCTGCGCCTATAGTAAGTAACTAACTATCATAAATCATTTTCACTTTAAAATGCTAAGTATATTGACAGTTTTTAGAAAGGAAAATAATGAATCTCTTAGAAAACCACCAAAAATTTTGAATTATCACTTGATACTTAATATCCACAGATGTAAAAAAGATATTGACTGATAAATGAACTGAAAATTATCATTAACGATTAATTATAATAGTAACAAGAATTAAAATCATACTGGAAAGATTAATGTTTATTGTAACAACGAATTACTTTATCCAATACACGGATTTACCTTTTTTTTGTTAATCAAATTATTATATTTTTAAAAGCTACGGCAATAATTCAACTTGCATAACACGTACTTTTGAACGCTTTATTTTGTTATACTAATTGTTATTAAATTAGCAACAACATTTTGAAAAAAAATATATGTATCACATAACCCCCTGAAAATGGGGCTATTGTGATACACTGTTTTACTCAAGTTAATGACGTCAGTATAGGGGGTTATAGTGAGACAGCCCAGGGACTGACAATCTTTCAGCAATAGAAGGGGTTATAGTGAGACAGCCCAGGGACTGACAATCTTTCAGCAATAGAAGGGGTTATAGTGAGACAGCCCAGGGACTGACAATCTTTCAGCAATAGAAGGGGTTATAGTGAGACAGCCCAGGGACTGACAATCTTTCAATAATAGAAGGGGTTATAGTGAGACAGCCCAGGGACTGACAATCTTTCAGCAATAGAAGGGGTTATAGTGAGACAGCCCAGGGACTGACAATCTTTCAGCAATAGAAGGGGTTATAGTGAGACAGCCCAGGGACTGACAATCTTTCAGCAATAGAAGGGGTTATAGTGAGACAGCCCAGGGACTGACAATCTTTCAGCAATAGAAGGGGTTATAGTGAGACAGCCCAGGGACTGACAATCTTTCAGCAATAGAAGGGGTTATAGTGAGACAGCCCAGGGACTGACAATCTTTCAGCAATAGAAGGGGTTATAGTGAGACAGCCCAGGGACTGACAATCTTTCAATAATAGAAGGGGTTATAGTGAGACAGCCCAGGGACTGACAATCTTTCAGCAATAGAAGGGGTTATAGTGAGACAGCCCAGGGACTGACAATCTTTCAGCAATAGAAGGGGTTATAGTGAGACAGCCCAGGGACTGACAATCTTTCAGCAATAGAAGGGGTTATAGTGAGACAGCCCAGGGACTGACAATCTTTCAGCAATAGAAGGGGTTATAGTGAGACAGCCCAGGGACTGACAATCTTTCAGCAATAGAAGGGGTTATAGTGAGACAGCCCAGGGACTGACAATCTTTCAATAATAGAAGGGGTTATAGTGAGACAGCCCAGGGACTGACAATCTTTCAATAATAGAAGGGGTTATAGTGAGACAGCCCAGGGACTGACAATCTTTCAATAATAGAAGGGGTTATAGTGAGACAGCCCAGGGACTGACAATCTTTCAATAATAGAAGGGGTTATAGTGAGACAGCCCAGGGACTGACAATCTTTCAATAATAGAAGGGGTTATAGTGAGACAGCCCAGGGACTGACAATCTTTCAATAATAGAAGGGGTTATAGTGAGACAGCCCAGGGACTGACAATCTTTCAATAATAGAAGGGGTTATAGTGAGACAGCCCAGGGACTGACAATCTTTCAATAATAGAAGGGGTTATAGTGAGACAGCCCAGGGACTGACAATCTTTCAATAATAAAAAAATGTTATCCTTACTACTACTTGAGTTATAGAATTTTGATTAAATTGACCACAAAACCCCGTATAAAGCTCAATAGCAAATATGTTAACTTGTCGTAAATACGTAGAAAGTTTGAAATGCTGGGTGACATAAAACAACACATAAAAACAACACTGGTGGCGCAGTGCTGTAACCCAGCTACTTGGGGACAAAGTGTTTGGGAGATTGTAGGCGATATGTTCCATGCTCGGTTCTCTTAATACCAACACGGCGTCCGCTCAATGGTTGTCATCAATATAGACACTACTAGAGAAGTCTGGAGTGTCCGTGTTGAATGGTAGTCAAGGTTCGGGTGTTGTGTAGAGAAGAGAACTAAGTGTCAAACTTGTCAGTTAGCTGAAAATCAGACCAACACTACGTGGTTCGGATTCCACGTAAAGCTGTAGGTCCCACAGTTGCCCTGGCTATTGGGCTATTAATAAATAGTCCTTTCTGAGCTAAGTCGAACTCAGATAGTAACAATGACTACACTCGTTCATCTACACTCATCACACTCATTCATGCCTCATATTCGCCCATATCTCTACGATCGGCGTCTTAGAGATGAATAATAAAATGAATGAAATGAAAAAAGCCCTGTGTGTTATATAATTATTTTTAATCTTTTACGTTTATTTACCAGGAAACTTGTAATTTTTTGAGCGCTCATAAGAAGATTACTTGCCTTGTACTTTACTACTTACAAGATGCGCTTGGAAAGGTGAAAACAGGAAGCGATGAATTGAAGGATTCTGAATGTCCATAAAATCAATAGAGAATCAGTTATATTCTTTAAATTTAAATTCTGTTGCCTCCTTAGTACTTGAACAATAATTACACCGTCGTCTTCAACAAATCTGTCTATTTGGCAAACGATCTAGAGCCGCCTTTAACATAAAAAACATAAAAGTATCTCTTTTAAAGTTTTATTTAAAAATTGAGATTGATATTCAGCTGGTTCAATAGCATCTTGTTTCATGTGAGACGTAGTCGTCCTGACGATCCTGGAGGGAATCGTCAGTGTTCCTAACATTGCTATCACTTTCATCTGAGGAGTTGTCAAATTGTATTATTCCATGGTCTTCATCTTTCTTCATTTTTGTACTCAACGGAAAAGTGAATCTTCTTTAAGGTCTAGCAGTTTATTCGGTTTTGCTACATTTTTTGAAGTAGTCAAGGAAAGTCTCTGATGTCATCCAGTCATTTTGACTACATGTATAGAATGTTCCGAGTAAGTCTTTGTCTCCTTTCCAAGTAGACCATAAATTTGCAACCTGAAAAGCCTTACTAAGCTTTCAGCATTACAACTGCTAACACTTACCTCTGCCGGTGGCTTCTTGTGTTCTACTACTCCAGATAGCAATTTTACCTTGGAGGGATCGCTGAAAATGATGCTTCGTCCAGGATGTAGATTTAAATCACTTCGTGCAGGTTGTATATGTGAATCACTTCGTCGATGTTGTAGATGTGAATTACTTCGTCAAGATTGTAGATGTAAATCACTTCGAGACGTTTTTCTAGAAAATTCCATTTTTGCCCATAAAAAACTAACATTTCAAAAAAGTTTTAAAATTTTCTGAAGATTTTGGCAAAATATACCTACATACAAAATTTCATAAACATTGTTCCATCCGTTTCGTCTCCATCGATCTGCATATGCACACAAACAGACCACACACGGACAGACACAAAAAATGTTTTTCTTAAAAATTACATTTTTGGTTCAGGGAAACAAAAAATGGATTTTTAAACCAACTTGTAAAATTTTTCTCTACAACAAGTAAGACCTCATAAGACATTTAACTTAGATAAGGCAACCCTATTTTTGGCCTCAAGTGAGTAGCTACGATCTCTTCACTCACTGTACTAAGTGATTTCCCTTCATTTACTCGTACTAACACAACCCTATCTAACGTTTATTGTGGGTAAGCTTACCGGGTTCCTTTTGGTTTATATGTACGATCCATATTGATGTCGATCTTTTTTTAATTAAAAATAACATCAAAATTACCTAGTACACTTCACATTTGAATAAAACCAATCTACCAATCATAAATCATGCTTAAACAAACCGCAAACAAATTACGATAAGGATCATTAAAAAGACTTGCACAGGTTAACTGTATACGACAATAGCTTCAGCTGGTGCATCACAATATTTTTAAAAATCAATTTTCAAAAAGCGACAATGTAAACACCCAAATACACGAGAAGGTCTCTCCACAGGGGAACAATGGCGGCTGAGCGATACTCGCACTACTTATATCCCTTCTCCAGGAGTAGTACTAACTGATAGATGACGAAAGTCCCACCGGCAACAACGCTCTGTGTCTCTGGACATCGATTTGGGGAACTTTTTGACTGTACCTCGTAACTTATTTGTTAAGAAGTTTTAGTTTGAATTAGATTTAAAACTTTTAATTGGGAGCAAGACAGACATATTTCGTAATAATTATATTTTAAAATTTAATTATTTTATATGTAATGGTGACAAAAATACTTAAATTATGTTTTAAAATACTTTAACAGTACACTATAGCAGAAATCTTCCTACATATTACGAGATTTAGCTGAATAATTAAGATATTCGGAAAACCTTTTATTTCATCAGTCAAATCCTTTTTATAACATTTGTTAAGCCTAATATTTTCTATTTAAAATTAAATTTTCTTAATCAATATAACAATTACAGTAACATGTAGGCGTATATGCAATTATACCTAAAATAAATAAACACTATTATTTTAAACTTGTGTAATAAAGCATATTAAAAATGTTGTGTATGTTCATGTGATTGTTATTGGATTTAGTTCCAGAGTTAAGTCAGCAGCTTAACGGACATTTTTCTTTCAGTACCAGCTACATGAAGATGTACTTTTGTCAATTTATGAATAAATATTGATCCTTCTTGATAATTGAGAAGTTTTAATAAAAAAAGTTTTAATTATTTTTTTCTATCTTTATTGGAAAAGGTATATCCCTAAAAAACCCACATACGACGTTCTTCATTACTTGGATTCGTAAAAATTGTTGCGTTCAGTATTACTTTTAAATCATAAAACAAGCTCCTATTAGAGCCTCTTGTGTCACAAGCTTATCTTCTAACATGAAAGTTATTTTTTTCGACTTTACTTATAACTCGTAAAATACTGACTTCCTCTATTTTTCAACCACATTTGTTCTTCCTCTATTTTTCAACCACATTTGTTACAACTACTTGGACGTTGTTATGGGGTCCTAAAACTTCAACATCGATACAAGTCTTCTTTTAACTTCATCTCATCATAAGATAAAACGAAATTATTTAAAAATCAGAAAAAAAGGTGCATGGACTTTTAAAATGATAACGCGTATTTAAATACATTCAGGTATTAACAATATTTTTACCACAAACGAAGTTTGATCATTATTTCACTTAGAAAAGGTCATTTCAAAATTTTCGTAAAAATACAGACATTTTTATAAAGAACCCAATGTTCTTCTTTTGCCACCCGATCGCATGACCGAATGTGCTTGGACCGAGTACCAAAATTTACTCGATCCGGGTACGCTTGTATCGTGTCAATCATTAAAACTCTGTACAATATGTTTAGTTTTTACAATTTCTTGTGTATCCCATTTCTTACCATTCAATATCCTCCTTTATTTTAACGAAGGAAAACGTAAATTAAAATAGCATAGAAACCAACCAAGAAATACATCATATTTTATCTCAACCTTGCATTATATACGTACAGCCAAGTTTTATTAGATAATATGATTATAAAAGTAGCTTTATAAACTCCCTCTGAGTTTCGGTATAGTTTTTATAAATAGATTATTTTAATTTAAAGCCAGTAATTTCAACCAGTTACCCGGCATGATCAGATGAGTTCTGTAATAAACTCGGTTACTTTTATTTCAGTCTTAGGGATATTTGTAATGATTTGATTGATAGTACTGTTTTTTGTTTTACAAAACCTCGTAGAGAAGTCTACATCACATATGACCTTGATACAATTCAATTTTGTACTGTCGGTGGTTTCTTCCAAAACATTTATATTTACACTAGGGGACACCCCTGCACGCTTCGCGTGCCAACCCCGACGCTCGCTACGCTCGATACACCTCGGCCTTCGGCCTCGGCATGTAACTATTCAATACAAAAATCGGTATACATATTAACTATATAACGTAAAATTACAATATTACATTTCGGTACAGTATCTCACTCACATTAATTGCTTTGCCACCTATTTAGCCTATTTCAAGAGTGTTCATTTCATTTATTTTTGTTTAACAGCTGAAGATTAAACTCATAGTAAAATATTAAATAGTATAATGTCAAACATTCAAAATAGACATGTTTATTTATTTACAAAACAGCTGTTATTAATTTACTAAAATCAACCCAATGTTATCCTTATGGACCAATCTTTTAAGGGTGCTTTATACCCCTTAGGAGTACTTTATCAAGATGAAAATACTTTAGTTGTCCTATTTAAGTTCTAAAGAAACAATGTACAAAATTTCAGCTCTCTACCTACATGGGAAGTTGGAGAATTAGTGATGAGTGAGTCAATCAGTGAGGGCTTTGCCTTTTGTATATATAGATCACTAGCAACAATAATGAGTGTATATGTTTTATTTAAAATTTACAGAGAAATAGTCATTTTTTCAAAGAACACATGGTTGTAAATTGTAAGCTAGTGTTACAGGGTGCTTGAAAAGTGTAGGGAAAAACTTCAATAAATGATTAAATAGGTAAAAATAAACATAAAACATCATATGAAGATGTGTTTTGTCTCGCTTTGTTTGGCGTCTGTCTGCGTGTTTAAAAAAAATACTGTATCTCCTAAACGGTATTAGCTATAGTTTTGAAACTTGACACGGATACTAAACTTTACACCATCTAATACACTTTAGAAATATAAAATAGTATTTTGAACCATTTCAAAATGGCGGCCGTTTAAAATTGTAATGCTTAATTTAATGAAAACTAAAGCAAAAATAAAAAGTTGTCTCGTTAACTAAAATTTATTTTTAAAGAGGCAAATCTTTTGGTACCTCATTTGTTACAATCAGACAGTAAATAACTGAGAAAATGTAATTTTTCTAATTGTGTGCAACATTTGATTGGGGGTTTTGTTCAAGTCAAGAGACACATTCAAGTGTAAAAAAGTTGCAAAAACATTTTGCACACAATCAGAAAAATTACGTTTTCTCCGTTATTTACTGTCCGATTGTAACAAATGAGGTACCATAAGATTTTTCTCTTTTTAAGCTAAATATTAAGTACAAATACAATTTAATTATTTTATTTTGGTTTTCTTGAAATTTGGTATTACAATTTTTAAACGGTAACCATTATAAAAACGTTGAAAATACTATTTTATTTTTTTAAGTTTATTAGGTGGTGTGAAGTTCAATATTCGTGTAAAGTTTCAAAACTACTGTATATCTAATACCGTTTGGGAGATATGATATTTTTAACACACAGATAGACGCCAAACTAAGCGAGATAAGACACATCTTCACAGACATTTTTTTGTCAATTTTCACCTATTTAATCACTTCCTGAAGTTTTGTCCCACACTTCTCAAACGCCCTGTATAGTGTATACACATTCCACTGAAAATAAATCATTTACTGAACGCTGGGGTATGATTAAGAAGCTGGGGATGTCCAGGATTAAACCTGACAGTCCTATCTCAGTAATCTTAATGAGCGAACTAATTATTATATTAACTTCCCCGTTGATAACACCGGGAGTAAAGTGAGAATTTTTTACTTTCATCAGCGTGTCTTTATGTAAGATATAACACTTTCAGAATTTTAGAAAAAAAGAATGTGTCAAGAATACACAGGATAATAAATATTTGATTGTGCAATAGTCAAAATAGGAATGAGCTGTAGAGGTTCTAGGGCGTAGAGGACACATAGGGGGTTTTAGACCTGTACATTTTGTCTTTTTTTCTCTGGGTGTACCCTTTCTCTTTTCTCTGACACAGAGTCTTTGGTATGTTTTATTAGTACAACTTGAATATTTTGGACAGTTTGAGCACGGTTCGCCTATTTCATATATTGGTTCACCATCTATATTTCCTCCCCATTTGTAATTACACACTAACACATATATTCTATCATGTTGTTTTTTATTAACTTTTACGCGGAAGCCACAACCAATCGCTTCAGTTTTAGCCCATAGTATCTGACTAAAGTTTGTAAGAGCGTTTCTGTTGAAAACTTCCAAGTTAAATTTTCTTATATAATTGACCATTTTTGCTTTATTTAAATTTTGTTTTGCTAGGAACCACTCATTTGCAAAATATAGAGGATCTGGGTCAAGGTCATATTCAGTTTTCGTAAGGTTACGTAGAGTATACAAATTTTGGCCATAAATACCCGGATTACCAGAAGCGCGAGTTCTTCGGCATTGATCGTGTTTGTAAAGGAATTGACACTGCTCGGCCCACCGTTGGGAGGTATTTGCCATTTCTTCGTCCCAACTCAGTAACATCATGTTGCTAGCTGGTGGTTCGACAGTATTTCTCTTTTCGTTATGTAGGTCCAATATCATGGACTTCTCATCTTCTGTTAAACCAACAACATTATTCTCATCTCCATAAAGATACCTGCAACTAACGTCTCCTAATTCAGGCAGACACATAACGTGTGCTTTTTGATAGGACCCTGCACATGGAATTTGACAATAATCATAACAGTAACTGTCTTCATGTAAATACAGATTGAATATGATATGTATTATTATGAATGGTTTCATTCTTTTTTTAACGATTTGTTTACCGCCGTTTAACAAACTAAGAACTCACCGTCTACCACATTTGTTGAATTTACTCATCAAATTACATAAAATTCCTATTAGATAACCTTATTCACTTATAGGTGTAAATAAAATGTTTGCAGCAAATCACATGTTACTATCCATTACGTAGGCTATATTAAAAAATAATCACCTTTATTTATTAGTAATTAACTACTGAACGTGTCATATCATTGTAAGCCTGGCCGATTGAGCTGAAGACACTCGCCTCTACACCCCTCGCCTGGCGGTTGTGTCATATCTACAATTTCACTAATTGCCAAAAACTACAGATCTGAAGCTGTTCCGTTCAATGCTATTGTTTATTTATTTATATTTATTTGTTTATTTATTTATATTCAATGCTATGGTTTCATTTGTTATTCTTAAAAATTATACTAAAAAAAAATAATCAGTCTGATGTGTTTTTTTGTAAATTTTTAAAATTGCTATTATTTTTAAATCGATATTCGTTTAATATGCTGGTATAGGTAATTAACTGTTTGTGTTATTTTTTGAGTAATATCTACGTTTGTCATTTTGTTATCACATCATACGTGTATGATCTAAAACAGCTAACCATACATTAGGCGACTTGGTTGTTTTTCGACGAGCAATCTGATCACATCGCCGGTCGAAAGGTGTCTTTCTCCGAACAATCAAGCAAGCAATCAATCCAGCAATATCTTGCTAGTGTTTTGCAGGTTCTTGATCAAGCAACATGGATGATGAAGAGACCGCAACTATTGTGGTAGGACTTTGTAATAATTTTGCAGTCGACAGAAAAAAAAGAGAAAAGACCGATCAGGTGTTGACAAAAATATTATATTCCATTACCACTAGGCATACAAAAATACGATCTACAAATCATAAATAGAAAAAAATTATATTAATGGTAAAAATCGAGCTGCAAAAAAGGACGAGTGATGTAGATGTATATTGTACTATATTATTATTTTTAAAATCATTAAAATAGTAAAATTATATTTTTTAATATAAATAAAAACGTATAGTTTTGTCAATTATTATTTTAAATAGATTTATCGCTGTTGCCATCTTAACATAGAATATATTAGACCGTATTGCGCATGCATTGACCTTGGACATCGCTCATGGTGGTTATTGACACCACACATTCGGCAATCTGGTCGCCAAGCAATCACCAGATTGCCAGCAACTCGGTGGATCAACTGGGAATATCGAGCGATCCGAAGATCACCGAGCTACCTCAAGGTGCCTGGAAACCTGATTGAAACGGCTCCATACATTGGGCGATATTTGGGCAATTTGGTCCCCGGCAATCAGATTGCTTATCGACGAGCAAACGCGTCGTCTAATGCTAAATTATGGCTAGCTTAAGCCTGACAACCGTTTGTTTGTCCCACTGACAACTCGTGCAAGCCACCATGAAACGTTGGAAGATAAAATATCTCCATACATTCCAATAACGTCCCAACTAAGAACCTGGAAGTAGCTGACTTCCCCCTTTGATGTGAGTGGAAGTGACAATGTTGTGCGTGTAGTTGATGTTATGGCTCAGCATGGAACTTTTCTAGCCATGCTGTTAATTGATTTATAATTTTTTATTAATAATTTATACTTAAGACGCCGATCGTAAAAATGTGGGCGAATGTGGATTTCGAATGAGTATCATGAATGTAGATGAGGTAATGTAGTCATTGTTACGAACTAAGGCCGACTATTCCTTAGAAAGAGTCGTTAACTAATATTCCAATGACAAATGAAGAGTCGAACTATTCGCTCGCTGCGCTCGATACACCTCAGCATGTAACTTTTTATTACAAATATTAGTAGATTATCTGTATAACGTAAAATCACAATATTAAATGTATTTACAGTATCTCACTCAAAATACTTGCGTTGCTAACTATTTATTAGTATAACTACCCAATGCTATTTAATCTTTTAGGAACGGATTATACCCCTTAGGAGTACTTTATCAAAATGAAAAAAAAAACTTTAGTTGTGCTAATTAAGGCCTAAAGAAACAGTGCACAAATGTCAACTTTCTATCTGCATGAAAAATTGGAGAATTAGTTATGAGTGAGTCAGACAGGGCTTTTCCTTTTATATATACACTAGGGGACACCTATGCACGCTTCCCTTGCATCCCCGACTCTCGCTACGCTCGACACACATCTGCCTTCGGCCTCGGAATGTGCGTTTTGCCTTAAAAATAAAAGTAGATTAACTGTATTAATTAATTGAGTCACAATATTAAAATTATTTACAGTATTTCGCTTACATTACTTGCGTTGCTATTATATTTATTAGTATAAATACCCAATCGTATTACTTAGGCTATTTAAAACGTATACATTTCATTTGTTTTTGTGTAACAGCTGGAGATTAAACTTTTAATGCATAAATAGTATAATGTCAAACATGTAAATTAAAACAGTTGTTATTAATTTACTAAAATCAACCTAATGTTATTCTTATGGAAAAAAGAAATTTTGAGTAGCTGATTGTATCCCTTAGGAATGGAATTTCGAAAAATCCTTTCTTAGTGTGTCTCTAGGACATAAGATTAAAATATGTACTACATTTCATGTCTCTATCTTATATAGTTTTTGCTGGGCGATGTTGAATCAGTCAGTGAGTGAGTCAGGACTTGTCTTTTTTATATTTAGATAAATAGTGTTTTGTTAATATGGATTGTTCCCAACTTTACAAATGAGCTGAGAGCGAGAGAAAAAGACGGCACACATGTTTGTATCAACAGAATAACCATTACCAATTAACAACATTCAAGAAAGACGCTTTCCATCTTACCTACACCATCTCGAAGGACGCCACGGTCTACTGGCTCCTGAGAAAGGTGAGTTACATTTATTCAAAAAGCTAATAATACATAATGGTCCAATATAATCTAGCAGGGTATTTACAACAGGAAACATACTGAGCGGGGCTCACAGTTGATCACATCAAGAGGCCGACAGCTTTTGAATGATAAATTATAGTATTTTGGGTCTTATTTCTACAGGAAACCAAGTATGATGATTATTATATGGTAAAAAATGATAGATTTATTAGATTTGTTTGTTGTTAAATATACAAATATATTAAATATATTTTTAATATTTGACGTATCAAGATTTGTCATCTAGATACATAGCCTTTCTCTTGATTATCTTATATTTAAGTTCTACATCCATCATGACCAGACTGAGATCGCTCGCAATATCTGCATTTGGATAGCTTCTGCAGCTTGTATATGGTTTTTAAATCTTTCTTTTATCATTATGTAATCTAATTGCGCTATTCTTGCTGCTTTCCAAGTATATGCCAGACTGTACGTATAGCTTTCCAAGTATAAATACAGTCTCTTGTGATGGTTGATGGTGGAAAGCTTTATTATTAATTTGTTTCTGGTGCAAAATCGACCAATCGTTCAACAGTCCGCTTTGGTGACTAAGGCAGACAAACTGAAGTTATCGTACAGCTCTGGAACAACATCAAACGGTTGGTTTGCTATTACCAACAACTAACGGTAAGTAAACTTACCACCACTTTAAAACTACTAGCAACACTATTAAAGCAATTTACAGGCTAATGCTTAAGTTTTTTTTTTTTAGTTAGTTTAGTATTACGCTGGGCTGCCACATGCTCGTGTGACGTCACGCATGATGCGCTTGTTACCTAGAATACTGTTCTTCTAGTTACCAAAATATTAACAGGTGATATAAAGTAATTTGTATAGTATGGCACACTATGTAATATTATAGCTACCGATTTATTACTAACAAATACAGCTGATAATTGTTTAACACACGTACTGGATAGTAACATATGATACGCTGTATACAGTTTACTTACAAGTGAATAAGGTTTTCAAATATAAATTTTTTGTAATCTAATGAGTAAATAATTTGATAGATGTGTTAGAAAGTGAGGTCTTAGTCTTTTCAGGTACATAACAAGTTTTAAAAATGAAATCATTCATTGTAATATATATCATATTTAATCTGTATTTACGTGAAGACTGTTATTCTTATGATTATTGTCAAATTAACTGTACAGAGACGTATCAAAAAGTACACGTTTTGTGTATGCCTAAATTAGGAGGCGAACATTGCAAGTTCATTTATGGGGATTTTCATGAGATTGTAGGTTTAACAGAAGATCAGAAGGCCACAATGTTGGAGTATCATAACAAATGGAGAAACACTGTCGATCCCCCAGCCACCAACATGATGATAATGGGATGGGACGAAGAGATGGCAGATGCCGCCCAACGATGGGCCGAGCAGTGCGAATTCCATTACAAACACGATGAATGCCGAAGAACTCGCTTGATTGGGAAGTCAGGCACATATGGCCAAAATGTGTATATTTTAAAAGGTGGTATACAAACGAATGAAACAATAGAATGTGAACCTATATATAGTATTAATTACTGGTTCGGAGAAATAGCTAAAATTCCATATGACAAAAGAGTCAAATATATAATAAAATTTAATTATGAATTTTTCGTAGAAAAAGGCCTTACACAGTATAGTCAGATCGCATGGGCCAAAACTGAAGCGGTTGGTTGTGGTTTCCACAGAAAAGTTACTAAAATAAGTTACGAGATAATACATGTGGTGGTGTGTAATTACAAATGGGCAGGAAATATATAGATGGTGAACCAATGTATCAAATACGTGAACCGTGCTCCAGTTGTCCAAAAGATTCAAATTGTACGAATACAATATTCAAAAGACTCTGCGTAAGAGAAAAGAAGTAAAGGGTTGAACCAACTAGTAACACCGCCCGTTTTGTCATAAGCCTAGAAACTTGTTTTGTATTTTTATTATCTTGTGTATTTTTGATACATTCTTTTTTCTAAGGCTCTGAAATTGTAATAATTTAAGTAAAGGCATACTGTGATAAGTATAAAATGTTTACTTTTAAGTGTTTTAATTGCTCTTTAAAATGCCTCTAGAAACCATTTATACATACGCTTCTGTATTGGAAAATTACTAAAATATTTATTATTCAGACGGACCTTGAACTAAAGAATAAAGTCCTCTCTCCGTGTATTTCCGTAGATTTTTATATAAATATAGCTAACGTCTGTCGTGCATCCGCAGGCCATAGTGTCCTTCCAGATGGCGTGGGCCAGGCCATAGTGTCTTTCCTGATGGCTTCCTAATTACACGAAGAGAACGAGCTTGCACACTCATCAACAAGAGCCAAACAGACTTAAGACGCTCCAGCTCAACCGTCGTCAGCGGGTGAGCCATTTTAAAACCTAACTCAGTTACACAATACAAACATGCGTGCTTTCTTTGTCTCTCGTTCTCAGCTGACTTGTAATTTAATAATTTTTGAAAACAACCCAAAATAACTAAACAAGATATTATTATCGAATACAAGCCAAGTCCGGATGAATTTTGTTTGGCTACTATGAAGGGGGGGGGGGTTCAGACCACGAGAAATCGATTGGCAACGGTCTCAACCCTGGGAAACTCTGATTTCTGCCCCAGAGGCTCCTTGACGTCCCGTGTGGGAATTATTTAATAATTTATTGTTTAGAAGATCATGTGTGTTTTGTTTACTTACTTGTCCAAATGTGGTGGAATTATTTAATATTTTATTATTTTTTTGAGCATTTGTTTGTGTACCAACTTAGGCCCTTTGTACATTGTCAGTTTATTTTTTACTATGACTGTTTTTTTACTCTTTTTTTACTCTCTATTAATTAATGTGTTTCCATCCTATTTATATTTATTTTAATAATTAATCATAACTTCTCTTTAGATTGTCCTATTATCTAAAACAAGCAGCGTCCAAACGAAAATCTTTTGGCTCTGAGGATGTTTAATTATTTGGTCTGGTCATATAGTGGGGTATCAAGTTAAACGTGTTCGTTTCTTAATTACTAATATACCAATAGATTTTAGAATACACTATGTTTATGGGCTCCATTGTCCAAAAACCAAAATTCAAGGTAGTACTGCTTAAGATCGTCCTCACGAAGCAGTAAAAAAATTTTATTTATCGAAAAAAAAACACTTTTTGGGTTCAAGGGACCCTAAAATGGATTTTTAGACAAAATTATTAAAAAAATTTTACGATCACAATACTTTGTCTAAGCTAACGCATATGGGAGAAAGTAAAACCTCGCAGCTAAAGCAGGTCGTGCATCTTCCTTTACTTTACTGCTCTCTTCCACACACCACATACTGGTGTTGGTCAAATCGGAGGTTTTTATGAATCGGCGACATCAGTAACAGTTACGTAAAAATAACCGTTACAAATACCGAGGAAAATATTAGTGGTAATGTAGAGCAATAGTTAATAATGTAACGCGGGAAAGATGGAATTTGGATGGAAACTTTATTAAATTATGTAACAATTCACTAAGAAAAGAGTTTAGTACAAATTTTAATTCAAATGTTAAAACAGGGAATTGAAATTTCATTTTCCCTCTTTGTTTAAATCAATACGTCAGCTGCTGAAGAAAACATACTTTTCTTCAAATGCAAGGCAATTGTCAATTTATTATTTTTGATAAATATTATTTTCTGTCTCTCATTAATAATAATAGTTGTAATCATACATGCTACAAATCTGGCTTTTCCCTCGGAACAGTGTTGAACTGTTTGGCTTGTTTCCCATCTGAAACCCATTTCTTAAAAACATTCTAACATATTCCCTTTTTAACGATGCAACGATGCAACGATAATACCTTCATACTGGAATAATTTATTTAATTGTTTGATGAGAGGACTTATTTCTTTAGTTAAAGGTCCATCTGAACAATAAATATTTTAGTAATTTTCCAATTACAGAAGCATATGTATAAATTGTTTCTAAAGGCATTTTAAAGAGCAATTAAAATACTTAAAAGTACACATTTTTTACTTTGTATAGCATGTCTTTACTTAAATTATTACAACTTCAGAGCCTTACAATAAAGAATGTACCAAGAATACAAAAGATAATAAAAATAAAAAACAAGTTTCTAGGCTTATGACAAAACGGTAGGTGTTACCAACAGCTCTAGTGCTTGTAGTTGGTTCAAACTTTTTCTTCTTTTCTCTTACGCAAAGTTTTTTGAATGTTGTATTCGTACAATTTGAATCTTTTGGACAACTGGAGCACGGTTCACCTATTTGATACATTGGTTCACCATCTATATTTCCTTCCCATTTGTAATTACACACCACCACATATAATATCTCTAAACTTATTTTAGTAACTTTTCTGTGGAAACCACAACCAACCGCTTCAGTTTTGGCCCATGCGATCTGACTATATTGTGTAAGGCCTTTTTCTACGAAAAATTCATAATTAAATTTTATTATATATTTGACTCTTTTATCATATGGAATTTTAGCTATTTCTCCGAACCAGTAATTAATACTATATATAGGTTCACATTCTATTGTTTCATTCGTTTGTATACCACCTTTTAAAATATACACATTTTGGCCATATGTGCCCGACTTCCCAATCAAGCGAGTTCTTCGGCATTCATCGTGTTTGTAATGGAATTCGCACTGCTCGGCCCATCGTTGGGCGGCATCTGCCATCTCTTCGTCCCATCCCATTATCATCATGTTGGTGGCTGGGGGATCGACAGTGTTTCTCCATTTGTTATGATACTCCAACATTGTGGCCTTCTGATCTTCTGTTAAACCTACAATCTCATGAAAATCCCCATAAATGGACTTGCAATGTTCGCCTCCTAATTTAGGCATACACAAAACGTGTACTTTTTGATACGTCTCTGTACAGTTAATTTGACAATAATCATAAGAATAACAGTCTTCACGTAAATACAGATTAAATATGATATATATTACAATGAATGATTTCATTTTTAAAACTTGTTGTATACCTGAAAAGACTAAGACCTCACTTTCTAACACATCTATCAAATTATTTACTCATTAGATTACAAAAAATTTATATTTGAAAACCTTATTCACTTGTAAGTAAACTGTATACAGCGTATCATATGTTACTATCCAGTGCGTGTGTTAAACAATTATCAGCTGTATTTGTTAGTAATAAATCGGTAGCTATAATATTATATAGTGTGCCACACTATACAAATTACTAAATATCACCTGTTAATATTTTGGTAACTAGAAGAACAGTATTCTAGGTAACAAGCACATCATGCGTGACGTCACACGAGCATGTGGCAGCCCAGCGTAATACTAAACTAACTAAAAAAAAAAAAAAACTTAAGCATTAGCCTGTAAATTGCTTCTTTAATAGTGTTGCTAGTAGTTTTAAAGTGGTGGTAAGTTTACTTACCGTTAGTTGTTGGTAATAGCAAACCAACCGTTTGATGTTGTTCCAGAGCTGTACGATAACTTCAGTTTGTCTGCCTTAGTCACCAAAGCGGACTGTTGAACGATTGGTCGATTTTGCACCAGAAACAAATTAATAATAAAGCTTTCCACCATCAACCATCACAAGAGACTGTATTTATACTTGGAAAGCTATACGTACAGTCTGGCATATACTTGGAAAGCAGCAAGAATAGCGCAATTAGATTACATAATGATAAAAGAAAGATTTAAAAACCATATTACAAGCTGCAGAAGCTATCCAAGTGCAGATATTGTGAGCGATCTCAATCTGGTCATGATGGATGTAGAACTTAAATATAAGATAATCAAGAGAAAGACTATAAATCTAGATGACAATTCTTGATACGTCAAATATTAAAAAATAATTACATTTTTATTTACCTTATTTCAAAACCGGTAGGTCCTGATTAGTGTTTTTGTTACACATAAAACTCGCTTAGACTGATTTTTAATTATGCACGTAGCATTGTGTAATAACACTGGATGATGATTACATAATAGATCAAAACAAACGCTAACTTCTATGTAGTTTTGGTTTATATATTTAACAACAAACAAACCTAATACACCTATCATTTTTACCATATAATGACCAGCATACTTGGTTTCCTGTAGAAATAAGACCCAAAATACTATAATTTATCATTCAAAAGTTGTCGGCCTCTTGGTGTGATCAACTGTGAGCCCCGCTCAGTATGTTTCCTGTTGTAAATACCCTGCTAGATTATATTGGACCTTTATGTATTATTAGCTTTTTGAATAAATGTATCTCACCTTTCTCAGGAGCCAGGACCACACATGGCGTCCTTCAAGATGGTGTGGGTAAGATGGAAAAAAATGTTGAATTTTGTTAATTGGTAATGGTTATTCTGTTGATAAAAATATGTGTGCTGTCTTTTTCTCTCGCTCTCAGCTCATTTGTAAAGTTGGGAACAATCCATATTAACAAAACACTATTTATCTAAATATATAAAAAGACAAGTCCTGACTCACTCACTGACTGATTCAACATCGCCCAGCAAAAACTATATAAGATAGAGACATGAAATGTAGTACATATTTTTATCTTATGTCCTAGAGACACACTAAGAAAGGATTTTTCGAAATTCCATTCCTAAGGGATACAATCAGCTACTCAAAATTTCTTTTTTCCATAAGAATAACATTAGGTTGATTTTAGTAAATTAATAACAACTGTTTTGTAAATAATTAAACATGTTTGACATTATACTATTTATGCATTAAAAGTTTAATCTCCAGCTGTTACACAAAAACAAATGAAATGAATACGTTTGAAATAGCCTAAGTAATACGATTGGGTATTTATACTAATAAATAAAATAGCAACGCAAGTAATATAAGCGAAATACTGTAAATAATTTTAATATTGTGACTCAATTAATTAATACAGTTAATCTACTTTTATTTTTAAGGCAAAACTCACATTCCGAGGCCGAAGGCAGATGTGTGTCTAGCGTAGCGAGAGTCGGGGTTGGCAAGGGAAGTGTGCACAGGTGTCCCCTAGTGTATAAATAAAAGGAAATGCCCTATCAGACTTACTTACTGGCTGACTCACTCATATCTAACTCTCCAATTTTCATGCAGATATAAAGTTGACATTTGTGCACTGTTTCTGTAGGCCTTAATTAGCACAACTAAAGTTTTTTTTCATTTTGATAAAGTACTCCTAAGGGGTATAATCCGTTCCTAAAAGATTAATAAACATAGCAACGCAAGTATTGTGAGTGAGATACTGTAAATATATTTAATATTGTGATTTTACGTTATACAGATAATCTACTAATATTTGTAATAAAAAGTTTTTTATTACAAATGCCGAGGTGTATCGAGCGCAGCGAGCGAATAGTTCGACTCTCCATTTGTCATTGAACTATTAATTAACGCCTCTTTCTAAGGAATAGTCCGCCTTAGTTTGTAACAATGACTACATTCGCTCATCTACACTCATGATACTCATTCGAAATCCATATTCACCCATATCTTGACGATCGGCGTCTTAAGTATAAATTAATAATAAAAAAATTTAAATAAATTAACAGCAGGCCTAGAAAAGTTCCGTGCTGAGCCATAACATCAATTACACGCACAACATTGTCACTTTCAGTGGTGACCTTGTCATCCAGACTAGAAGCTACATCAAAGGGGTAAGTCAGCTACTTCCAGGTTCTTAGTTGGGACGTTGTTGGAGTGTATGGAGAAATTTTATCTTCCAACGTTTCATGATATTGCCATGAATTGTCAGTGGGACAAACAAACGGTTGTCAGGCTTAAGCCAGCCATAATTTAGCATTAGACGACGCATTTGCTCGTCGACAAGCAATCTGATTGCCGGGTACCAAACTGCCCAAATATCGCCCAATGTATGGAGCCGTTTCAATCAGGTTGCAAGCAATCTCGAGATCACTCGATATTCCCAGTCGATCCACCACGTAGCTGGCAATCTGGTGATTGCTTGGCGACCAGATTGCCGAGTGTGTGGTGTCAAGCAACCATCATGAGCGATGTCCAAGGTCAATGCATGCGCAATACGGTCTAATATTCTCTATTAAAATGGCAACAGCAATCAACCTATTTAAAATAATATTTGACAAAACTATACGTTTTTATTTATATTAAAAAAATATAATTTTACTATTTTAATGATAATTTTAAAAATAATAATATAGTTCAATATTTATCTACATCACTCACCTCTTTTTGCAGCTCGAGTTTTACTATTAATATAATTTTTTCTGTTTATGATTTGTAGATCGTATTTTTGTATGCCTAGTGGTAATGGAATATAATATTTTTGCCAACACCTCATCTGTCTTTTCTCTTTTTTTTCTGTTGACTGCAAAATTATGAGAAAGTCCCACCCTAACAGTTGCCGTCTCTTTATCATCCATGTTGCTTGATCAAGAACCTGCAAAACACTAGCAAGAGGTTACTGGATTGATTGCTTGCTGGATTGCTCGTAGAAAGACACCTATCGACCGGCGATGTGATCAGATTGCTGGTCGACAAACAACCAAGTCGCCTAGTGTATGGGTAGCTTTAGATCATACACGTATGATGTGATAACAAAATGACAAACGTAGATATTACTCAAACGAATAATACAAACAGTTAATTGATATTAAACGAATATCAATTTAAAAATAATAGCAATTTTAAAAATTGACAAAAAAAAACAACACTTCGGATTGATTATTTTTTTTTAAATATAATTTTTAAGAATAACAAATGTAACCAAAATAAACAATAGCATTGAACGGAACAGCTTCAGATCTGTAGTTTTTGGCAATTAGTGAAATTGTAGATATGGCAACACCGCCAGGCGAGGGTTGTAGAGGCGAGTGTCTTTAGCTCAATCGGCCAGGCTTACAGAATATGACACGTTCAGTAGTTATTTACTAACAAATACAGGTGATTATTTTTTAATATAGCCTACGTAATGTATAGTAATATGTAATTGGCTGCAAACATTTTATTTACACCTATAAGTGAATAAGGTTATCTAATAGGAATTTTATGTAATTTGATGAGTAAATAATTCAACAAATGTGGTAGACAGCGAGTTCTTAGTTCGTTAAACGGCGGTAAACAAATCGTTAAAAAAAGAATGAAACCATTCATAATAATACATATCATATTCAATCTGTATTTACATGAAGACAGTTACTGTTATGATTATTGTCAAATTCCATGTGCAGGGTCCTATCAAAAAGCACACGTTATGTGTCTGCCTGAATTAGGAGACGTTAGTTGCAGGTATCTTTATAGAGATGAGAATAATGTTGTTGGTTTAACAGAAGATGAGAAGTCCATGATATTGGACCTACATAACGAAAAGAGAAATACTGTCGAACCCCCAGCTAGCAACATGATGTTACTGGTTTGGGATGAAGAAATGGCATATACCTCCCAACGGTGGGCCGAGCAGTGTCAATTCCCTTACAAACACGATCAATGCCGAAGAACTCGCGCTTCTGGTAATCCGGGTATTTATGGCCAAAATTTGTATACTCTGCGTAACCTTTCAAAAAGTGAATATGACCTTGACCCAGATCCTCTATATTTAGCAAATGAGTGGTTCCTAGCAAAACAAAATTTAGATAAAGCAAAAATAGTCAATTATATAAGAAAATTTAACTTGGAAGTTTTCAACAGAAACGCCCTTACAAACTTTAGTCAGATGCTATGGGCTAAAACTGAAGGGATTGGTTGTGGCTTCCACGTAAAAGTTAATAAAAAACAACATGATAGAATATATGTGTTAGTGTGTAATTACAAATGGGGAGGAAATATAGATGGTGAACCAATATATGAAATAGGTGAACCGTGCTCAAACTGTCCAAAATATTCAAGTTGTACTAATAAAACATATCAAAGACTCTGTGTCAGAGAAAAGAGAAGGGGTACACCCAGAGAAAAAAAGAAAAAATGTATAGGCCTTAAACCCCCTATGTTTCCTCTACGCCCTAGAACCTCTACAGCTCATACCTATTTTGACTATTGCACAATCAAATATTTATTATCCTGTGTATTCTTGACACATTCTTTTTTTCTAAAATTCTGAAAGTGTAATATTTTAATTAAAGACACGCTGATGAAAGTAAAAAATGCTCATTTTTAGATAGTAAAATTACTCTTTACATAGTAATTACTATACATATATATATATATATCGTTTGTCCAGGTTTTGCAAAGAGTAACTAAACTATCTAAAAGTGAGCATTTTTTACTGTTCCATAACCAATGTTTTATTGTTCAATTTCATTCATATTAAACTATTACCGTAGATATAAGAAACAAAATAATACATAACATTGTTGTTATTTTGTTATTAGTTTTAAAACATGCATTATTTATAAACTAAATTCAGCCGAAAACGTTTCGTTTGAAACTGAGTATGATATCTTTAATGAGATGTTACGTTTCATAATTCGTTATTCTTTCAATAATTTGAGAGAAATGTTGTCTGTCCCAATCGCATTTAAAAACCATCATCAGGGATGAACTTCATTCTCATTTGTCATAGTTAAAGTAAAATATGAATCATGAGGAGTTTTGGAGGCTGAGATCCAAGATTATCTAAAAATACAATAGAGGTAAATAGGTGTTATTAACGGGGAAGTTAATATAATAATTAGTTCGCTCATTAAGATTAATGAGATAGGACTATCAGGTTTAATCCTGGACACCCCCGACTTCTTAATCATTCCCCAGCGTTCAGTAGATGATTTATTTTCAATGCAATATGTATACAAGTTCCTGTGAAGAAGTGAAAAAAAATCATATCTCCTAAACAATAATATATATAGTATTGAAACTTGACACGAATATTGAACTTCACACCACCTAATATACTTAAACATATAAATTAGTATTTTCAACGGTTTCATAATGGTTACCGTTTTTGTAGATTTTGTACGCTTGAATGTGTCTATTGACTTGAACAAAACCACCAGTCAAATGTAGCACACAATCAGAAAAATTACATTTTCTCAGTTATTTACTGTCCGATTGTTACAAATGAGGTATCAAAAGATTTGCCCCCTTTACGCTAAATTTTGGGTAACGAGAAAATTTTTTATTTTTGCTTCAGTTTTCATTAAATTTAGCATTACAATTTTAAACGGCCGTCATTTTTAAATGGTTCAAAATACTATTTCATATTTCTAAAGTGTATTAGATGGTGTGAAGTTTAGTATTCGTGTCAGCTAATAACGTTTAGGAGACACTGTATTTTTTTAAAACACATAGACAGACGCCAAACAAAGCGAGATAAAACACATCTTCATATGATATTTTATGTTTATGTTTACCTATTTAATCACTTACTGAAGTTTTGCCCCAAATTTTTAAAACACCCTGTAACACTAGCTAACAGTTTACAACCATGTGTTATTTGAAAAATTGATTATTTCTATGTAAATTTTAAATAAAAGATATACACTCATTATTGTTGCTAGTGATGTAAATATTAATGTTTTGGAAGAAACCGCCGAGAGTATAAAATTGAATTGTATCAAGGTCACATGTGATGTAGACTTTCCTACGAGATTTTGTAAAACAAAAAACAGTACTATCGGTCATTACAAATATCCCAAAGACTGAAATAAAAGTAACCGAGTTTATTACAGAACTCATCTGATCATGACGGGCAACTGGTTGAAATTACTGGTTTTAAACTAAAAGAATCGATTAATAAAAATTTTACTGAAACTCAAAGGAAGTTTACAGACTCAAATAAAGCTAATTTTATAATCATATTATCTAAGAAAACTTGGCTGTACGTATATAATGCAAGGTTGAGATAAAATATGATGTATTTCTTGGTTGGTTTCTATGCTATTTTAATTTATGTTTTCCTTCGTTAAAATGAAGGAGGATATTGAATGGTAAGAAATGGGATACACAAGAAATTGTAAAAACTAAACATATTGTACAGAGTTTAATGATGGGATGACACGATACGAGTGTACCCGGATCGAGTATAATGTTAGTACTCGGTCCAAATACATTCGGTCATGCGATCGGGTGGCAAAAGAAGAACATTGCGTTCTTTATAAAAATGTCTATTATTTGTACGAGAATTTTGAAATAACCTTTTCTAAGTGAAATAACGATCAAACGTCGTTTGTGATAAAAATATTATTAACACATGGATTAGCGTTAACATTTTTAAAGTCCATGCACCTTTGTTTTCTGATTTTTAAAATGATTTTGTTTTATCATATGATGAGATGAAGTTAAAAGAAGACTTGTTCTGTGACAGTATCGCTGTTGACATTTTTGGACCCCATAACAACGTCCAAGTAGTTTTAAGAAATGTGGTTGGAAAACGGAGGAAGTCATTATTTTACGACTTTGACAAACATCTGCCACATATATAAGTAAAGTCGAAAAAAATATAAAATAACTTTCATGTTATAAGATAAGCTTGTCACACAAGATGCTCTAATTGTTTAATGATTTAAAAGCAATACTGAACGCAACAATTTATACGAATCCAAGTAATGAAGAACGTCGTGCGTGGGTCTTAGTGATATACGTTTTGCACTAAAGGTAGAAACATAATTAAAACATTTTTTAGTTAAAATTACTCAATTATTAAGAAGGATCAACATTAATTCATAAATCCATTAATGTTGTTTTTAGAAATTATGCACTTTCTAGACGCCTCCGAAAATGCGATTTCTTGTTGCAAAAGTGGTGAAATATGAGTTTATAATTCTTGAGGAGGTTGATTTTAGCCGGGGAAAAATCGTTTTTACCGAAAAATAGAAAAACTACTCGTAGTTTTAATGAAGGTAAAAAATTGAAATATTTCAGAAATTGGAATTTTTCATTAAGTTTTTCACTTCCCTGTTTTTAATGCTGAACAAGAATATATAATTGGTTTATCAACAAATTTAATTTTTCGGCCCGAAAAATACACTTTTTACGTACCTGACATAACCTAACTTATCTAATCGTCTATATACTCAAATAAAATGTATAATTTGCATTAAATTCAAAGAATGTATGTTAATGCATGTTTTAATAATAATAAAATATAAACTATTTTTAAATGCTTATATCCAAAGTTACAAATTAATATGCATAACATGGACTCTCAAACGTTGCTTAAATATGTTTGTATACATGAATAGTTTCTACAGACATTTTAAAGGAAAATTGAAACATCTAGAAGTAAATATTTTTTACTTTTATCAGTGTTTATTTACTTAAAATACTACAAATTCAGAATTTTAGAGAAAATAATATTAAGAATATAAAAGATAATAAACATTTGATTGTGCAGTTGTCAAAACAGGTTGGAGTTGTAGAGCTTCGAGGGCGTATGCATTTTTTGTTCTTGTTTTCTCTGGGTGTAACTTTCTTCCTCTTTTCTCTGGCGCAGAGTCTTTGGTATTCTTTATTATTACAAGTTGTACCGTTTGGACAGTTGGAGCACGGTTCACCTATTTGATATATTGGTTCGCCATCTATATTTCCTCCCCATTTGTAATTACACACTAAGATAAATAATCTATGGTAGTTTATTTTCTCAACTTTTTTGTGGAAACCACAACCAATCGCTTCAGTTTTGGCCCATAGCATCTGACTATAGTTTGTAAGGCCGTTTTTGTTGAAAAATCCCAAGTCAAATTTTTTTATATAATTGACTACTGTTGCATCATCTAATTTTCGTTTTTCTAGAAACCACTCATTTGTAAGTTGTACAGGATCAGGATCAGCATCATTCTCGGTTTGTGGACCACCATATGTAGTATACAAATTTTGGCCATAAATGCCCGGATTCCCAGAAGCGCGAGTTCTTCGGCATTGATCGTGAGTGTAAAGGAATTCGCACTGCTCGGCCCATCGTTGGGCGGCATCTGCCATCTCTTCGTCCCACTCCAGCAACATCATGTTGCTAGCTGGAGATTCGACAGTATTCCTCTTTTCGTTATGAAGATCTAGTATCATGGACTTCTCATCTTCTGTTAAACCTACATGGTCATAATAATCCCAATAAATGGACTTGCAATGTTCGCCTCCAAATTTAGGCATACACAAAACGTGTACTTTTTGATACGACCCTGTACAGTTAATTTGACAATAATCATAACAGTAAAAGTCTTCGTATAAATACAGGTTGAATATGATATATATTATAATGAATGGTTTCATTCTTGATTTGTTTGCCTGAAAGGAATAAGAACTAGCGAATAACAATTTTATCGAATTATTTACATAAAATTTACTAGGCAGATTTACATAAAATTTATATTTGAAATCTATATTCACTTATAGGTGAAAATAAACTTTTCGTAGCGTATCACATGTTAATATCCAATACATAAATTATAACAATAATCAGCTGTATTTGTTACTTATAAACACTATCGTTTTATATCGTGTGCCGTATCATACAAATTAATTTGTATAAGAGAAAATTAACTATTACATTTATTTCCAGCATAGAATAAAAATTAAAATGAAGCACATTACAATATTTGTTTTTGAAATTTTTAAATGATGGAGTATCAGATGAGTGAGACAAAGGTAGTTGGACATTTGCCATCATTACGTGAAAATTAACAATCACGACGTTTCGATTTGGTAAAACCTAAACCTTTTTCAAGTGTTGAAAACTAAATTACATCTACACAAACATGTTATAAAACTACGTTCTTAAACTTATAAACTTATCTACATTAATAATTATCTACATTTTAACCTAGATCCTAGAATGGGGTACATCAAAATGAACTTCTACTAAATATAAAAATATTAACAGGGTTAAATTAATATAACCAATTAGGCGCTGTCAAGGTCACGATTTCAACGAAAAAATGTTAAAACACAATTAAAATTAATATTCAAATCAGACTGAAATAAGATTACATTAACTAATCATAAATATATGGTACCTGAAAAACACTATTAATTTAAATTTTCAGGTACCATATATTTATGATTAGTTAATGTAATCTTTTTCAGTCTGATTTGAATATTAATTTTAATTGTGTTTTAACATTTTTTCGTTGATATCGTGACCTTGACAGCGCCTAATTGGTTATATTAATTTAACCCTGTTAATATTTTTATATTTAGTAGAAGTTCATTTTGTTGTACCCCATTCTAGGATCTAGGTTAAAATGTAGATAATTATTGAAGTAGATAAGTTTATTAGTTTAAGAATGTAGTCTTATAACATGTTTGTGTAGATGTAATTTAGATTTTATCACTTGAAAAAGGTTTGGGTTTTACCAAATCGAAACGTCGTGATTGTTAATTTTCACGTAATGATGGCAAATGTCCAACTACCGTTGTCTCCCTCACATTACAATATCATACGCTATACATTATAGAATGAATTACAGTTTAAAAAGAAAATGAATATAAACACAACAAAAATAAAACTAAATAAAGTTTACAACAGAAGAGATATATACATTATTGCTATAATTAATGAAATAAGACTACATGGACATGACGACTGTGCGCAGGTCTGAGTCGTTCAAGTCAACCAATAAAAATATGAAATAAAATCAGCCGGAAAATATTCATATAAATATGTTTTTCGTGTATAAAATCAACATATATATTAAAATAAGAAAATTCTAAACAGTCAATAAGTGAAGTAAAATTAAAAATAAACAAATAAAATAAGTGTGACGAACTCAAGTGTATAAAATAAGTGTGACGAACTCAAATGTATAAAGTAAGTGTGACGAACTCAAGTGTATAAAAAATTAACTCAAAGAATATTTGTCAGATTGAATTGGTGGTGATACAAATAGAAATCAAGGATGTTACAAGAGTCATTGATCTACCATATCATACGATTTATCGATAACATTACAACAAATACGATATTAAAGGATCAGCAAGACACGAATTATCCCTGATCTATTGTTTACACTTCCGCTTGAAGGCGTCAACTGTTAACGTGGATCCCTGTCGGTTACCAATAACACTTTTTTCATACTTTACAAATATTTCTTGAAATACACTTCTTATTCTTAGATCATTATGCATGGACAAAGAACCTTTGTCATCAGCATGTTTTCTTTTATATTAATAATTTTTTATTGATTTATAAAATACTGGAGTAAAGCTCTTATTAGCCTAAATATTTTGGTGAAGGCAGTTGGCCTACAGTGTGGCCTCGTTTGATTATTGTTAACGGTAATCTCTTACAATAAAACAATTCAAACTAACTAAGAAATATTGTTATTTCAAATATCTAGAATACACGAGTCGTTAGTAATGCATATACACGAGCCTTGGAGAAACTCTCTCTTGCGCACAGACCAATAATATATGCAAGATAAATTCGTTTTGTAATTTTATATTGGTAGTGTAATTGAACTGAGAATAAAGAGATTTTATATTTTATTAGTTCTAACTTCGACAGGTGAAAAAAACACGAGAACTCTTCAATTACAAAGGGTGTTCTTAACTCAAGACTTCGTACAATTTGATTTTATCTTCAGATCAATTATTCAAAGATAAAATATTGACAACGAGTTACTGTCATCTGCCATGGTGAAATTCACTTTAAAACATTCAGCTTTTTCATCAAAAAAGTTCCAAAGGGGGACCATTGGAATATTTGAAGGTTTTTGCGACAAACGCAAACACGCAAATCCTGTCGTATAACACACTATTCTAGGGTAGAATTTTACACTGAATCAAAAAATATCTTTCGTTTTGGTGCAACTCTTACAATAAAGCCTCCAGAGGCAAAATAACGCGCACGTTCAGGACACAATTAATTGTTAACAGACTTTGTGTCCAATTATCTCGCCTTCTCGACGTCTCATGGGCCGTTTTGACACATTTCCCTTACTAGTGTGACATTCTGAACAAGATCGTGTAGTTATAATTTCACTTTAACAAATTCAGCTTTTTCATCAAAAAAGTGCCAAAGGTTCTCTATATCCTGAAGGTAATTTTGGACTACCTATTCCTGAATTGAAATTAGTGTCATGTTTAGAATCCAAATGTTGTTTTCCTTACAGTACCACAGGCTCAACGTTGTAATCTTTATGGATATGCTACCGGACAAACCCGATTTTAGGACAAACTAGTTTGGACTAGGTTAGGACTTTAGGTTAGGTTCGGTTAGGTTAGGTTAGGAAACTAGTTTGTCCTGAAATCGAGGGCGGTCAGGAAAAACTAGATCATCCTAGTCCAAACTAGTTTGTCCTAAAATCGGGTTTGTCCGGTAACAGATACAATACTAGAATCAGAAACAACTACTATTTATTTATGGAACTAATGTGTTTGTTAATGTTCCATCTCAAACTGAAATTACTTCCGTCAAAAGAATTTTACTTTGTTAAAGAGTTATTTTTACACTGGTAAAATAAGAAAAACAACATTTTGATTCTAAACCTGACACTAATTTCAATTTAAGAACGTTTTAATTAAATGATATTTTATTTTGTATGAATAGAGTTTTTAATAAAATTTTATATTTACCGGTGTTTTCAATGCAATGTTACATTTACATAGTGCTATTTATGATATTATTATTTTTGTTTGATTTTTGCAGTAACCTATACGTTTTTATTGAGAAACAAATCACTTACACTTTATAATCGTGAGTATATTGACAATTTGTAAAAATAAAAATAATAATAATTTCTTAGAAAACCTCTCAAAATTGTGAGTTATCCTCAAATAAATAACAAACGTAAAAACTACTGATTTATGTAAATTCACAGAAACATATTAGTACCAATTGTAATAGTTTTAATTAAATCATTGTGATAAGTTAAATTTTAACTTTATGAAAAATAAATAGTTCATCCAATTTGAAATTGAATCTATGTTTTGCTTAGTGTTTATGCACTTTTTTTACCAGAAACGTATAATTTCAATTAAGAAATCACACTCAGTTTTGAACGAAAACCTATCGGCAAAATTTAGTTTATATATCATGCATGTTTTAAAACTAATAATAAAATATCGACTATATGCTAATATGTATCAGCTGTGACATTACTGGTTTAGAAGCTCTAATTTTAACTCTGTGTTTTAAAGTGATTTTAGTTAAAAATGTTATTAATATTTTATATTGAAGATAAAAACAAGAGAGTTCAAGATTTTAACTTCTTTATATAAAGGTTTTCACATTATACCGTTTCAATATACGTACAAGCTCAACTTAAACCACTACAGTAATATAAGTTAGGTTAGATAAATATAATAACATCAAATTACTTTTAGTTAAATAGATCTTAAATAACTACCAGCTGTTGAAATATAAAATAACTTATTAACAAACACACTATGAAATAGAACTTCTAGAAATCAAAATTAAACATTTTAAATTATCTGAAGAAAATTATAGAAAATATCATACAAATCCGTTCACAAAAAATATTTTAAATAATTGCCATACAGAAAACCCAATGTTTCCCTGAATGAAATGTGACTAAATGACTTGCATATTAATACATATTTTCTAAGTTTAACAGAAGAAAACTCAAAATACAGAAATTATGTTTTGATAGTCGGGCCTTCAATCACTCAAATTCTAAAAAAATGGATCAAACTGTGATATTCTAAATAATTTAACCCATTTATACTTCAATAAATTTACATATGTGTTTAATTGAATATGATATACATTATTATGAATGGTTTCATTTGATTGTTAATGATTTGTTTACCGCAAGGACTAAGAACTCACTGTATAACACATTTATCGAATTATTTACTTATCAGATTACATAATATTATATTGGAAAACTTTATTCCCCTTTAGTTGTAAATAAACTTTTTTAGCGTATCTTATGTTACTATATTACTATAGTATTATAGTAACATAGTATTATAGTTACTATGTTACTATAATACTTAAACTATATTTTTTTAAATCAGCTGTATTTGTTAGTATTTAATCGATATCATTTTATATCGTGTACCTTATTATACAAATTAATTTATATCACTTGTTAATCAATATTTCGGTGACCAGAAAAACAGTATTCTAGGTATCAAGCGCATCCGCCGTGACGTCACACGAGCACGTGGCAGCCCAACGGAGCAACAAACACTAACTTATTTAGGATCTTGTAAAAAGGTTATTTAACAATGTTGCTTGAGGTTTCCAAGTGGTGGTAGGTTTACTAACCGGTAGTTGATGTTTGAGGACTTGCTAGAGGTATACGATAACTGCAGTTTGCGCACTCTAGCAAGCCCACACTTAGGGGGCCTTAGCTCTAGTCATCACAGCGAATTGGTAAACGAATAATCGAATTTTGCACTAGAAACAATTTTATAATAACAAATACACCCTTCAATTATCAAAGAGAAGAATATATACTTGGAAAACTGTAAGAAGAGCGCGATTTGATTACATAATGATAAAAGAAAGATTTCAAAACCAGATTTAAAACTGCAGAAGGTATCCGGGTGCGCATATTTTTAGCGATCACAATCTGGTCATGATGGATGCAGAACTTGTACATAAAGAGAAAGACTGTGTAGTGTTTAGGTCGTATAAGACTTCCTTAGACTGATTTTTAATCATGAACGTAGAATTGTGTAATAACACCGGTGAATTATCAAATGACAAGCTCTGACTTCTATGTAGTTTTCGGTTTATACATTCAATAACAAAGAATTCTAACAAATCTATAATTTTTGCAAATATATCGACCAGTATATAGGTTTACCTGTAGAATTATGGTAAAAAATATCATAAAAGTTGTCGGCCTCATGGTGTGAAAAAACGTGAGCCCCGCTCAATGTTTCAAGTAGTAATCACCCACCGCAATAATGTTTTCCCCAGAGTTGGCCCTAACACACTGTCGCCCGTACGTTACTGCCATCGCTTTCAATTGGCGATTTACAAGCTTTACTCAAAGCTTGTATAAAATACGAAAACCACCTTGTTAGACAGGCAAAGAACGTGTACGGGGAAACAGAACGCGGCCTTGAACAACTATCTGCTCGACACTTACAGCTGGAATGAATCATAACCAAGTGATTTGGGAGAAGATAGAAACCCAAACATTTCAAAGGTAATATTGCGTGTGCACGACGATATAGTCCTAGAAACCTAAATGAAAGAGGTACATTAAAAATGCCGGCCCAGCTCCATCTAAACTGAAACAAGATTTGGAACAAACTGAAAAACAATGCTGAAAAAACACATCATTATCACACCGTACTAAACCTAAATTACATTGATTTGAACTATTAAACAGTGATGTATAAATAGTTGATAAAAGTACAGTTTATTAGTTCAAAATTGTATATTCAGACCGAAGTTGTTAGGCCGACAAATTTAACAAATGGTGTCAATATTAACCTCAGTACAAGTAAACGTCACACAACACAAATTTATTACAATATAAGCACAAAATGCACAAATATATATTCTTTTGTAAATCCCCCTGGTCTGAGAAAGGTGAGCGTGGTTCACCGTAATATTCGTGCATTTTGTACTTGTATTGTAATATATTTGTGTATTTTGTGCTTATATTTTGATAAATTTGTGTTGTGTGACGTTTACTTGTACTGTATATGTACCAACACGTATTATGCTAATTAAAAACTAATATTACTCTGTATATGGTTGAACTCAAAAGGAATCATAACAAAGAATAGAATTTGTAATATAAAAATGCTTTAAACTATACATTTTTAATGATATTTTAAATCAAGTCTGCCCTACAAAGAAAATTATCGTGACTAGTTTTTTACTTTAACTATGGCAAATGAGAATGAAGTCTATGCATCCATGATGTGATTAAAACATACAATTGGGACAGACAATATTTCTATCAAATTATTGGGGGATGTTTGAATTATGAAACATAACATTTCATTAAAGAAACCACACTCAGTTTCAAACGAAACCCGTTCGGCTGAATATTATTTTAAATCATGCATGTTTTGAAACTAATAATAAAATATCAACTATTTTTAAATGAGGTTATATTTTAATATGCATAACATTAAACACTAAAATATTAGTTATTTTTGTTTGTATGTGTGGATAGTTTCTACAGACTTTTTAAAAGGTAATTAAAAATCAAAAATAAACATTTTAAACTTTCATTAGTGTGTCTATATTTGAAATCTTACACTTTCAGATTCTTAGAAATAAAGAATATATCAAGAATAGACAAAATAATAAAAATTTGACTGTGCAGTTGTTAAAAGAGGTAGGAGCTGTAGAGGTTCTAGGGCGAGTACATTTTATCTCCTTTTTTCTGGACGTAACGTTTTTCTTCTTAATTGTGGGTGTAAAGGTGGTACAAACAGTAGAGGTCGTGGTGGTTTTAACAGTTTTGTTCTTTTCTCTTGCGCAGAGTCTTTTATATATTTTATTATTACAAGTTGTGCCGTTTGGACAATTGGAGCAAGGTTCACCTATTTGATATATTGGTTCGCCATCTATATTTCCTCCCCATTTGTAATTACAAACTAAGACATACAAACTGTCGTCATACCTAACATCAACTTTATGGTGGAAGCCACAACCAATCGCTTCAGTTTTGGCCCATATGATCTGACTATAGTTTGTAAGGCTGTTTTTGTTAAAAAATCCCAAGTCAAATTTTGGTATATACTTGGCTATTGTAGCATCATGTAATTTTCGTTCCTCTTCAAACCAGTTTGATGCCATAGAATAAACATTTATGTCATCCTCTCCAAACTGTGGGCTGACATGTTCATCATATACAGTACACAAATTTTGGCCATATACGCCTGGATTCGCAAGAAAGCGAGTTGTTCTTCGGCATTGGTCGGGTTTGTAATGGAATTGGCACTGCTCGGACCACCGTTGGGCTGCATCTGCCATCTCTTCGTCCCATTCCAGCAATATCATGTTGCTAGCTGGGGGTTTAATAGTATTTCTCTTTTTGTTATGTAGATCCAAAAGCATGGACTTCTCATTTTCATTTAAACCTACAACATTCTCTACATGATACGGATAAATGGACCTGCATTTTGAGCCTCCCAATCTAGGCATACACAAAACGTGTACTTTTTGATACGACCCTGTACAGTTTATTTGACAATAGTAATAACTGTAACATTCTTCACGTAAATACAGGTCGAATATGATATACATTATTATGAATGGTTTCATTTCATTGTTTACCGCAAGAACTAAGAACTCACCGTTTAACACATTTATCAAATTATTTACTTATTAGTTAACGTAATGTTACATTGGAAAATTTAATTCCCATTTAGGTGTAAATAAACTGGTTTAGCGTATCATATGTTACTATCTAATACTTAAAATATATATTTTTTTAAATCAGCTGTATTTGTTAGTATTGAATCGATATCATTTTATATCGTGTGCCATATTATATAGATTAGTTTATATAACTTGTCACTCGATATTTCAGTGACCAGAAAAACAGTATTCTAGGTATCAAGCGAATCCTCCGTGACGTCACACGAGCACGTGGCAGCCCAGCAGAATAACAAACACTAACTTAGGTTTGTTTTACAAGATACTAACCTTTAGTATCTTGTAAAAAGGTTATTTAACAATGTTGCTTTCCCAGTGGTGGTAGGTTTACTAACCGGTAGTTGATGTTTGACGACTTGCTAGAGGTATACGATAACTGCAATTTGCGCGATCTAGCAAGACCACACTTAGGGGGCCTTGGCTCTAGTCATCACAGCGAATTGGTAAACGAATAATCGAATTTTGCACTAGAAACAATTTTATAATAACAAATACACCCTTCAATTATCAAAGAGAAGAATATATACTTGGAAAACTGTAAGAAGAGCGCGATTTGATTACATAATGATAAAAGAAAGATTTCAAAACCAGATTTAAAACTGCAGAAGGTATCCGGGTGCGCATATTTTCAGCGATGACAACCTGGTCATGATGGATGCAGAAATTGTACATAAAGAGAAAAAGACTGTGTAGTGTTTTGGTCGTATAAGACTTCTTCAGACTGATTTTTAATCATGAACGTAGAATTGTGTAATAACACCGGTGAATGATCAGATGACAAGCTCTGACTTCTATGGAGTTTTCGGTTTATACATTCAATAACAAAGAATTCTAACAAATCTATAATTTTTGCAAATATATCGACCAGTATATAGGTTTACCTGTAGAATTATGGTAAAAAATATCATAAAAGTTGTCGGCCTCATGGTGTGAAAAACCGTGAGCCCCGCTCAATGTTTCAAGTAGTAATCACCCACCGCAATAATGTTTTCCCCAGAGTTGGCCCTAACACACTGTCGCCCGTACGTTACTGCCATCCCTTTCAATTGGCGATTTACAAGATTTACACAAAGCACTCACTTTATATAAAATATGAAAACCACCTTTTTAAACAGGCAAAGAACGTGTACGGTGAAACAACACGCGGCCTTGAACCATCTGTTCGACTCGCACAGCCGGAATGAATCATAACCAAGTGTTTTGGGGGAAAAAGAAACCCAAACATTTCAAAGGTAATATTGCGTGTGCACGACGATACAGTCCTAATGACCTACTACATGAAAGAGGCACATTAAAAATCTATCTAGAGAAGAGGCCCAGCTCCATTTAAACGGAAACAAAATCTAGAACAAACTAAAAAAAAAAAAAAATGCTGAAAAAACACATCATTATCACACCGTACTAAACCTAAATTACATTGATTTGAACTATTAAACAGTGATGTATAAATATTTGATAAAAGTACAGTTAATTAGTTCAAAATTTTATATTCAGGCCGAAGTTGTTAGGCCGATAAATTTAACAAATGGTGTCAATATTAACCTCAGTACAAGTAAACGTCACACAACACAAATTTATTACAATATAAGCACAAAATGCACAAATATATATTCTTTTGTAAATCCCCCTGGTCTGAGAAAGGTGAGCGTGGTTCACCGAAATCGATCACCGTAATATTCGTGCATTTTGTACTTGTATTGTAATATATTTGTGCATTTTGTGCTTATATTTTGATAAATTTGTGTTGTGTGACGTTTACTTGTACTGTATATGTACCAAAACGTATAATGCTAATTAAAAAACTAATATTACTCTGTATATGGTTGAACTCAAAAGGAATCATAACAAAGAATAGAATTTGTAATATAAAAATGCTTTAAACTATACATTTTTAATGTATTTTAAATCAAGTCTGCCCTACAAAGAAACTTATCGTGACTAGTTTTTTACTTTAACTATGAAAAATGAGAATGCAGTCTATGCATCCATGATGATGATTAAAAAATACAATTGGGACAGACAAAATTTCTATCAAATTATTGAAAGATTCGAGAATTATGAAACATAACATTTCATTAAAAAAACCACACTCAGTTTCAAACGAAACTCTTTTGCCTGAATATAGTTTTAAATCATGCATGTTTTGAAACTAATAATAAAATATCAACTATTTTTAAATGAGGTTATATTTTAATATGCATAACATTAAACACTAAAATATTAGTTATTTTTGTTTGTATGTGTGGATAGTTTCTACAGACTTTTTAAAAGGTAATTAAAAATCAAAAATAAACATTTTAAACTTTCATTAGTGTGTCTATATTTGAAATCTTACACTTTCAGATTCTTAGAAATAAAGAATATATCAAGAATAGACAAAATAATAAAAATTTGACTGTGTAGTTGTTAAAAGAGGTAGGAGCTGTAGAGGTTCTAGGGCGAGTACATTTTATCTCCTTTTTTCTGGACGTAACGTTTTTCTTCTTTATCGTGGGTGTAAAGGTGGTACGAACAGTAGAGGTAGTGGAGGGTTTAACAGTTTTGTTCTTTTCTCTTTCGCAGAGTCTTTTATATATTTTATTATTACAAGTTGTGCCGTTTGGACAATTGGAGCACGGTTTACCTATTTGATATATTGGCTCGCCATCTATATTTCCCCCCCATTTGTAATTACAAACTAAGACATAGAAACTTTCGTTATACCTAACATCAACTTTACTGTGGAAGCCACAACCAATCGCTTCAGTTTTGGCCCATATGATCTGACTATAGTTTGTAAGGCTGTTTTTGTTGAAAAATCCCAAGTCAAATTTTGTTATATACTTGGCTATTGTAGCATCATGTAATTTTCGTTCCTCTTCAAACCAGTTTGATGCCATAGAAAAAACATTTCTGTCTACCTCTTCAAACTGTTCATCATATACAGTACACAAATTTTGGCCATATACGCCTGGATTCGCAAGAAAGCGAGTTGTTCTTCGGCATTGGTCGTGTTTGTAATAGAATTGGCACTGCTCAGACCACCGTTGGGCTACATCTGCCATCTCTTCGTCCCATTCCAGCAATATCATGTTGCTAGCCGGAGGTTTAACAGTATTTCTCTTTTTGTTATGTAGATCCAAAAGCATGGACTTCTCATTTTCATTTAAACCTTTATCAACATTCTCTAATTGATACGGATAAACAATGGACGTGCATTCTGAGCTTCCCAATCTAGGCATACACAAAACGTGTACTTTTTGATACGACCCTGTACAGTTTATATGACAATAATCATAACAGTAACTTTCTTCACGTAAATACTCATTGAACAAGATATATATTATTATGAATGATTTCATTATTTTTTATGATTTCTCACCTGAACTGTATATAATACATGTAATGAACTATTACTTATGTTTATGTTTTTGTGTATCAGCTGTTTTAAATAAATTATTAAATTAAATTAATGTCAATGTTATTCTTATGGGAAAAAATCGAATGTTTGAGGGTCTGTTTCTATCCCTCAGACATTGGAATTTCAAGTCCTTCCTTAGAACGCATAAAGACCATAAAATGAAGACCATCTTTTATGGTTGGTGTGTAAATGTAAAGTTTTTTTTTTTCACCACATGTTTTAATTACCGAGGAAAAAAGGTTAACACCAAATACAGATCACCCGATCAAGTAAAAGTAGTGTGTGCTACACTCTCAAGGTGAAATGTAGATTACAATAAATCAAAACATATACAGTACTGTTGTTGTGAGAACTTCAATCTGCTTATGGCATATGAAACTACATTAAACCACACAGTCATATGTTTTTTGTAAACAATTCAGATTCTCCATTTGAATAACATGGGATCTGTAGGAGCCTGTGGGGCGGGATCCTGTGGACGGATCTGCATCAAACTTCACAGAAACCATCTCGGGAGTATACAGGACAACATCCTAAAGTTTCTTGGGGATCGGTTGGATGGTTTGGCAGCGCATAAACTTCAAATATACAAACATCCTCTTTTATAAATATAGATAAAAACCACTTTGACATAAACACTACTAACAACTGTGTCAGTTAAATGAATTTGATAGAACATGTTAAATGTTTTTAATATATTAATTAATTGTTATAATTTAAATTTTTTGACATATTATTACTGTGAAGGGCATTAGTATTGTTCTCACTTTATTTATAGAAGAAGTTTGCTGAATAAAGCCTTTAGTAATACAAGGTATTTCTTATAAATTATCACAGACACTTCATTAAAACAGGCAAAGAACGTGTACGGTGAAACAGAACGCGGCCTTGAACAACTATCTGCTCGACACTTACAGCTGGAATGAATCATAACCAAGTGATTTGGGGGAAAAAGAAACCCAAACATTTCAAAGGTAATATTGCGTGTGCATGGCGATACAGTCCTAAAGACCTACTACATGAAAGAGGCTCATTAAAAATCTATCTAGAGAGACGCCCAGCTCCATCTAAACTGAAACAAAATCTAGAACAAACTAAAAAACAATGCTGAAAAACACATCATTATCACACCGTACTAAACCTAAATTACATTGATTTGAACTATTAAACAGTGATGTATAAATATTTGATAAAAGTAAAGTTAATTAGTTCAAAATTTTATATTCAGACAGAAGTTGTTAGGCCGATAAATTTAACAAATGGTGTCAATATTAACCTCAGTACAAGTAAACGTCTCACAACACAAATTTATTACAATATAAGCACAAAATGCACAAATATACGGGGTGTTCAAAAAGTCTGGAACCCCTTAATATTTTACTATATAGTATTAATAAACACAGAACAATGAAACTCTAGGATTACGTCCTCACTGTGGTTACTGACTTTTTGGCCATCTTAACTGTCCTTTTTCGCTTTGGGGGGACGTCCTGTGGATGAAGTCTAAAACATCTTAAATGTAAGCATAGTCGAGTTATACCTCATTTCAAAGGTCATTGTTAGAGGAATACATTATCACAACCCCGACTGGAAAAGGACTACTCGTTTGGAAATAGTAGGCTCTCAAAGGTCCAATGAAGCCAAATCTTTAGAGGCTCTTATTTCCAAACGAATAGTCTTTTTTCAGTCGGGGTTGCGGCAACGTGTTCCTCTTACAATGACCTTTAAAATGAAGTATAACTCGACCTATGCTTAAATTTAAGATTTTTCAGATTTCCTCCACAGGATGTCCCCCCAAAGCGAAAAAGGACAGTTAAAACGACCAAAAGTTCAGTAACTACAGTAAAGACGTAATCCTAGAGTTTCATTGTTCTCCGTTGATTAATAAAATAAATATTAAGGGGGTTCCAGACTTTTTGAACACCCGGTATATTCTTTTGTAAATCCCCCTGGTCTGAGAAAGGTGAGCGTGGTTCACCGAAATCGATCACCGTAATATTCGTGCATTTTGTACTTGTATTGTAATATATTTGTGCATTTTGTGCTTATATTGTAATAAATTCGTGTTGTGTGACGTTTACTCGTACTGTTCAAATAGCTTTAATATATTAAAAAACTAATATTAACATGTATATGGTTAAATTCAAAAGGAATGATAACAAAGAATAGAATTTGTAATATAAAAATGCTATAAAGTATACATTTTTAATGATATTTTAAATCAAGTCTGCCCTACAAAGAAACTTATCGTGATTAGTTTTTTACTTTAACTATGAAAAATGAGAATGGAGTCTATGCATCCATTGTTAAAAAATACAATTGGGACAGACAACATTTCTATCAAATTATTGAAATATTCGTTAATTATGAAACATAACATCTTTCATAACAGTTTCAAACGAAACCCGTTCGGCTGAATATAGTTTTAAATCATGCATGTTTTGAAACTAATAATAAAATATCAACTATTTTTAAATGAGGTTATGTTTTAATATGCATAACATTAAACACTAAAATATTAGTTATTTTTGTTTGTATGTGTGGATAGTTTCTACAGATTTTTTAAAAGGTAATTGAAAAATCTAAAAGTAAACATTTTAACATTTCATTAGTGTGTCTATATTTAAAATATTACACTTTCAGATATTTAGAAATAAAGAATATATCAAGAATAGACAAAATAATAAAAATTTGACTGTGCAGTTGTTAAAAGAGGTAGGAGCTGTAGAGGTTCTAGGGCGTATGCATTTCTTCTTGTTTTTTCTCGATGTAACGTTTTTCTTTTATTCTTTGGGTGTAAAGGTGGTAGGAGCTGTAGTGGTTGGTTTAAATTTTTCTCTGACGCATAGTCTTTGATATTCTTTATTTTTACAAGTTGTACCTTTTGGACAGTTTGAGCACGGTTCACCTATTTGATATATTGGTTCTCCATCTATATTTCCTCCCCATTTGTAATTACACACTAACAAATATAATCTATTGTTATTTATTTTAGCAATTTTTATGTGGAAGCCACAATCAATCGCTTCAGTTTTGGCCCATATCATTTGAATAAAGTTTGTAATGCCTTCTTTGTTGAAAAATTCCAAGTCAAATTTTCTTATATAATTGACTATTTGTAGATTTGTGAATTTTAATTGTTCTAATGTAAACCATCCATACACATAATAGTAAGGGTCTAGGTCTTCTACACCCTCAGGTTCTGAATTATAGTAATGACTTTGGCCATATATGCCCGGATTCGTAAGAAAGCGAGTTGTTCTTCGGCATTGATCGTGAGTGTAAAGGAATTCGCACTGCTCAGACCACCGTTGGGCTGCATCTGCCATCTCTTCGTCCCACTCCAGCAACATCATGTTGCTAGCTGGAGGTTCGACCATATTTCTCATTTCGTTATGAAAATCCAATATCATGGACTTCTCATCTTTTCTTAAACCTACAGTATCATCATAATCCCCATAAATGGACTTGCAATGTTCGCCTCCTAATTCAGGCATACACAACACGTGTACTTTTTGATACGACCCTGTACAGTTTATATGACAATAATCATAACAGTAACTTTCTTCACGTAAATACTCATTGAACAAGATATATATTATTATGAATGATTTCATTATTTTTTATGATTTCTCGCCTGAAAGCACTTAAAACTCACTGTATATAATACATGTAATGAGCTATTTACTTATGTTTATGTTTTTGTGTATCAGCTGTTTTAAATAAATTATTAAATTAATGGTAATGTTATTCTTATGGGAAAAAATCGAATGTTTGAGGGTCTGTTTCTACCCCTCAGAAATTGGAATTTCAAGTCCTTCCTTAGAACGCATAAAGACCATAAAATGAAGACCATCTTTTATGGTTGGATCGGCCTCCATGTACGTTTCGGGGACTATTTCTACCCCTCAGAGATGGAATTTCGAAATATTCTTTCTTAGCACGCACTAAGACCATAAAACGAAAATACTGTAAAAATTTCAAGTAGATACCATTTACGGGTTTCGCTGTACGTTGATTTTTAGATCGGCCTCTATTTATTTCTTATGGAGAGTGTACACTTTTTTTAATCATAATTTTTGCACCTCAACATTAATATTTCACAAAATCCTTTTTTAGCACACATCTATACCCTAAATTGAATCCTAGAAGAAATGTCAAAATCCTACCTATTGTAGTTAAGGCTCTGCTATGATTTTTAATTGTTCATACGTTACTAGGAGAAACCCCTGCACGCTTCGCATGCCAACCCCTTAACTCTCTGGGCTCGTGAAGTAAGTTCGGCCAGCAGCCTCGGCTGGAAACTCTGCTTTTAGCCCTTTGAAAAACTCGGCCTGTGGCCTCGTAGAAGAGCCTGGCCCACGACTTCGCCAAGACGCTGTGCTACGGGCTCCTTTGTGGAACTCGGCCTACGCGTGTATATATATATATATATATATATATATTGTTTACTGTTCCGTGACGGCTCAGTGGAACAACAGACACTAACAAAAACTTTTTAATAAGGTAATAATGTTGCTTGAGGTTTCATAATGGTGGTAGGTTACTTACCGGTAGTTGATGTTGAAACAATCGGTTCGCATTGTTGCTCAATTGAAGTTCAGAGAAACCTGCAAAGAAACATTTAAAAAATTGAAACTGTTGACATCGCTTATCCTTTACATACTGGAGACACTTATTTTGCATCTCCAAGAGTGTCATGACAAGTGCACACGACACGAGAGGCAGAAACAACTACCGAACTGGGAACCACAGGACGGTAGTCCACGAACGCTTGCCCTCACACGCAGGTATTCCTTTTGTCAACGAGTTGCCGGATTCAATTAAGCATACACCAACGCTCAAGGTGTTAAAAACTGGTCTCAAAAGCTGTTTAGCACCTCATGCATTTTATAGTGGACGATTTTATGGCATTCAAATGGGAGACCGCATAACCAGAAGACTGACGAACGGTGTCGGAAGTGGGGGTTTGGTATGAGTGATTATGACCGTAAATTATGTATGTTTGACAGAGGCTTTGGTGTGGGATGGATGTTTCATATTTTTAGATATGCATGACAATTGCTATACATATTTGTAAAGTCATTGCAAAATAAATATTTTATTGATAGATTGATACAAAACCAGCCATTTGATTTGCTAGAGTTGTACGATAACTGCAATTTGCGTGCTCTGGTCACCACAGCGAATTGGTGCACCATAAACAATTTGACTATAACAAATACAACCTTCAGCCATAAAAGAGAAGAAGATATACTGTACTTGGAAAGTTGCAAGAAGCGCTCTGATTAAAATTAGATTAAATAATGATAAAAGAAAAGATTTTTAAACTGCATGATGCACAGAGAACTTAAATACAAGATCGTTAAGAGAAAGACTGTGTCTATAGATGACTAATCTTGAGACGATAAATATTAAAAATGTATTAATTTTCTTTTATCTAATTTTAAAACTGGTTCCAATTACAGTTTTTGTTGTACAAGACTTGTTTAGACTGATTTTTAATTATGCACATAGCTTTGTGTTATAACACTGGAGATTGATCAGGTGACAGATGAAGACGAGCTCTGACTACTATGTAGTTTTGGTTAGTACATTTAGCAACAAAGAAACCAAACTGGTTTTTTTGCAAATCTGTCAGCCAGTATGAAGGCCCACATGTCCAAAATGTCATCCGCGTGCCCCACTCAGTATCTTTCGCGCTGTAATCACCCATTTAAATAATATCCACTCATAGTAGACCTATTAAAACACTTTTCAAAATGATTTTTTAGCAATAACATGTCAGGTGGGTGAGAAGTAACAGTTGTCAAAAGATTAAGCTCAGTATTAACACGTTCAAAAATATTTTGAAGTATGTTGGACAAATGTTCAGACACGTTCTTACTCCCATTGAGCATATTTACAAGCAGATATTGTTTTTTTGTTTTGTTTTCCACGTCTTCTAACACATGCCACATAAAAATACCCCGTCGCACTTACCACTCACTACACAAAGCCCTTATTTTATATAAAATATAAAAACCACTTTGACATAAACACTACTAACAACTGTGTCAGTTAAATGAATTTGATAGCACATGTTAAATGTTTTTAATATAGACTATTAATTAATTGTTATAATTTAAATTTTTTGACATATTATTACTGTGAAGGGCATTACATTCTTACATTTCTTACATTCTTACATATGAGATTAGAATTGTTCTCACTTTATTTATAGAAGAAGTTAGGTGAATAAAGCCTTTAGTAATACAAGGTATTTTTTATAAATTATCACAGGCACTTCATTAAAACAGGCAAAGAACGTGTACGGTGAAACAGCACGCGAACTTAAACTTTCCGCTCGACACTTACAGCTGGAATGAATCATAATCAAGTGATTTAGGAGAAAAAAGAAACCCAAACATTTCAAAGGTAATATGATGTGCACGACGATATAGTCCTAGAAACCTACATGAAAGAGGCAAATTAAAAATACCAGCCCAGCTCCATATAAACTGAATCAACATGTGGAACAAACTGAAAAACAATGATGAAAGAACACATGACAACGACCATCTAAACACACAAATGAAATTTATAAACAAATGTCAAGTAGTTAACTTTTTCACCTAATGATGGCCACAGATCTCAATCGAAACGTGAACTATTTTCTAATTGCAAACGATGGCAGATGTCATCAGTAATGCAACAATCACTGTATGTATCATCGTAAACAATAATCTTTAAAAATAGTTTTTTAATTAGCATAATACGTGTTGGTACATAAATAAATTGAGTTGTTGAACACCGTTTTCCATTCTTTTGTGAATCCCTCTGGTCTGAGGAAGGTGAGCGTGGTTCACCGAAATCGATCATCATAATATTTGTACATTTTGTGCTTGTATTGTAGTATATTTGTGCATTTTGTGCTTATATTGTAGTGGATTTGTGTTGTGTGGCCAATAATCTTTAAGCAAAGAATTCTGTGCGCTGTTGATTGATCGTTGATAATAGATGTTGCAGGAGAACAGCAGACTTTTTTTATTTATTTGCGAACTTTATTCTTAAGACGACTATCATCAAGATTTGCGCAATTGTGGAATTCGAATGAGTGTAGATAAGCAAATGTAATCTTTGTTACAAACTGAGGTCGACTATACCTAAGGATGTGTCATTAATTAATAGGCCAGCGACAAATGAACAGCCGGTGGTTATCAGCTGATTCCTTTCAAAAATTTTTATGGCTTGATTGGGCTCCTTGATTGGGATCGAACTTAGCTTATGAAGTCGAGCTTAACCAACCTAACCTACTGTCACCGATCAAATAATTACTCTTTTATGCTATCTTAAAAATTACTCAAAACTTAGTAAATCACAAGTAACGTAGCAGGATTATAATTTGTATACCCTAATTATAATTCAGGATTTCCTTCTTATTTATCGTTAAAAATACTTCGTTTACTTTTTATAATAAATAAAGAATACAATGGATTACTTTGACTTTGTTTTAACTCTGCCTTTCCAACTAGGCCTAAAAGTAAATTTAATTATTTTGTCTTCTGGATTATTTCTACTTACGCCAATTCAAATAACAAACTCAGAAAATCAGGTACAATATAGTTTATTAAAAGAAAGAATACTTACTTACATGAATAAATTATATATTTTAGTATGTGAAAACAAGTTTAAAATAGATATCAATACATAAACTTCGGCTGAGTATAGAGAAGAGACTACATATTATAGGGCATGGGTTCGTGCTGGACTTGGGTTGTTCTTTACATAAACTTCGGCTGAGTATAGAGAAGAGACTACATAAATATAGGGCATGGATTCGTGCTGGACTTGGGTTGTTCTTTACATAAACTTCGGCTGAGTATAGAGAAGAGACTACATAATATAGGGCATGGGTTCGTGCTGGACTTGGGTTGTTCTTTACATAAACTTCGGCTGAGTATAGAGAAGAGACTACATAATATAGGGCATGGGTTCGTCCTGGACTTGGGTTGTTCTTTACATAAACTTCGGCTGAGTATAGAGAAGAGACTATGCTGAGTATAGAGAAGAGACTACATAATATAGGGCATGGGTTCGTCCTGGACTTGGGTTGTTCTTTACATAAACTTCGGCTGAGTATAGAGAAGAGACTACATAATATAGGGCATGGGTTCGTGCTGGACTTGGGTTGTTCTTTACATAAACTTCGGCTGAGTATAGAGAAGAGACTACATAATATAGGGCATGGGTTCGTCCTGGACTTGGGTTGTTCTTTACATAAACTTCGGCTGAGTATAGAGAAGAGACTACATAATATAGGGCATGGGTTCGTCCTGGACTTGGGTTGTTCTTTACATAAACTTCGGCTGAGTATAGAGAAGAGACTACATAATATAGGGCATGGGTTCGTCCTGGACTTGGGTTGTTCTTTACATAAACTTCGGCTGAGTATAGAGAAGAGACTACATAATATAGGGCATGGGTTCGTGCTGGACTTGGGTTGTTCTTTACATAAACTTCGGCTGAGTATAGAGAAGAGACTACATAATATAGGGCATGGGTTCGTGCTGGACTTGGGTTGTTCTTTACATAAACTTCGGCTGAGTATAGAGAAGAGACTACATAATATAGGGCATGGGTTCGTGCTGGACTTGGGTTGTTCTTTACATAAACTTCGGCTGAGTATAGAGAAGAGACTACATAAATATAGGGCATGGATTCGTGCTGGACTTGGGTTGTTCTTTACATAAACTTCGGCTGAGTATAGAGAAGAGACTACATAATATAGGGCATGGGTTCGTGCTGGACTTGGGTTGTTCTTTACATAAATTATTTTTGATTAAAGGTATTTTTGACAATAGTTATGAGAAGTAGAAAGAGAAATGGGAAATATTTGTTGAAGGTAGTAGGCCTAAATTTGGTTCAATAGAATTGGTCTCACCCAGTAGTTCTTCTTTTTCTAGATTTCTTCTGGGTAGTTGCTAGAAATTTTTGATTCAAAAAGAAAGAGAAAGAGAGAGAGAGAGAGAGAGAGAGAGAGAGAGAGAGAGAGAGAGAGAGAGAGAGAGAGAGAGAGAGAGGGGGGGGGGAGGGAGGGAGATAGGGAGGGGAAGGGAGAGGGAGACATTTAAATATATCCTATGTTTTTATTTTACACTGGTAAATCACTTGAACGCTTGACTGGCTTTTCATTAGTGGGCAATATTTGACATTGAATAGCTTTTTGGAAAATTATTGTAAATTAATTTTGAGTTATATTATAATAAATATTTTAGAAATAAATTAAAAATGTTTGAGTTGTGACTGAAATAAATAGTTTTGTTACAATACTAAATAATACTAATGAAATATGATGTAATGAATTATTATATGAATTGTTATACATTTAATTTAAATTATCTAGCGATTGTTTATATATACCTAGGTCTCTTTATTATTATATTTATTTAAAACGAGTTGAAATGTCAAACATTGTAAAGTGTCTTTGGTGCTCTAATTAAACTCTCTGATTGTAAAATTGTTCTGAAACAAACCCAGTTCCGTTAACAAGACTTACTGCTGGGTTACATTATTTTAAATAGTTCAACAAGTTCATTTGTCAATATGCTATAAATCAATGATACTTTCTAAGGAACGGTCGGCCTTAGTTTGTAACAAGGAATTCACTCGCACATGTACAATCACCAAACTCATTCGAAATTCATATTGACGAAACATTATGACGATCGGTGTCTTAAGAAAATATAAATGGTTCCAAAGAACTGACCAAACTTCCCCCTTATTAAACACACAAAAAAATCAAAACTTTGAAAATTACTAGTTTGATTGTCAAATATGTTGTTTTGCCATAACTCAATAACTAATACAGTTAGAGACATGCGGTTTTTACTAAACTATTTTAAATTGTAATTTACATATTTTCTGAAAATTTAATTAAAAATTTTGGATTAGTTTTTGATAAAATTCCATTTTTGCATGTTTGTTGGCCATAAATATAAAAAAACTAAAATTAAAAAAAGTGAAAAAATGTTCTGGAGAAATAGGCTAAATACACATACAAACAAAATTTTATAAAAATTGGTCCATCCTTTTGGTATCCAGTGAACTGCACATACACACTGACAGACAACAACACCTTTCGTTTTCGAACTAACCACTTTTTTGGGTTCAGGGGACCCTAAAATGGATTTTTAGACCAACTTGTTAAAAAATACTGTTAGGAGGAACACAATACATGTCTTTATCTATGCCGACGCATATGGGAGAAAATAATAAAACTAGCTTATATGTTGACATATTGAAAACCCAAAAGGGACATTTGATTGTAGAAATTCAATTTTTTTGCTTTATTTAATGTTATCATTTTTTCCCCCCAACCACGTTAATGGTATTTTAACTTTTTAATGAGGGACCAAGGCCAAACCGCGCGTTGGCGGCAGACCTGCTAAAATCTTATTGCGAATACATTTATTTTAATTTACGTTACCATTAAAATAAAAAAATATATTTTAAAATAAAATAAAAAACAAACAAACACGGCTTTTGTCAGTTCTTTTGGAATATTGAGAAGGGACTATAGATAAATTGTAAAATCCTTTATCAACTGTTGTATGCTACTCATTTCTTAAACGTATATGAACGGATTTTTAACGTACGTTCAAAAATATAAGATCATCTATTAAATAGTCGAAGATATACTGATTAAACTGCCCCGGTTGGTAGCCGAGCCAGAGGTGTCACATACAAGATTAACAAGTTCAACAAATTAAACGTAAAGTTGGGATTCGTAGATGTTTACTTCTGAGATGGTAACGGGACTGGGCACGATAATCACCGATACGTAGAATTGTAAATGATTTATGTTTAAAACTATGCACCGACTCTTATGTCATGACCAAACATGTACTCAAGCTATTCTGTCACTATGCATAATAGCCTACTGAATGTAAAATTTAAATAGATTTATTATCTTCAAAGAAGTTGTGGTATGTTGGGTTGGATGATAAAAATTCAAAATAACCATAATTATCCTTTAATTATTATGTTAATTATAAAAGAATAATGGAATAACGATGTTATTTTTGTATTTAACATTTGAACATACCATTAGGCTTCAATGCGTGTTTTTAACGCATAAGAGGTAATTTAAACTTGTTTTCCCCGAATCGTGATGATTTTCTGGAGAGATCATAACGTAAATATTTAGCGATATGGTATATCGAAACGTATTTATCGATATTTCCGACATATCGATATGTCGTCACCATCCCAAAGTACGGCAGAGCTGTGTTTCGCAAAGGCCATGGAAAACACATTTTTACATCTAAGCTAGAGCTTACGATATTCCGTGAAAAGAGTCTGTTGAGGGTGCTTTCCCCTCCGGTGTGCATTATTCACGGAAAATCAATACTGACGTAGCCGTCGGGAGCGAGTGTGACTGCAGCTCTTTAGTGGAGTGGATCATTAGTTGGCGTCCCGGATCAACGCAAGGTCAATTATGTTTAACACAACACTACACTATTCTCCTGCATTATGCAAACATCGGTGTGTCTATTTAAATATTACTGAAAATAATAAACAATTACGTTTGTTTTTTCACGTCCATTCTTAACGCGGTCAGACTGTAAGTCACGTTTGTTGAAATTTAACATTCAACTAGAGGATATCCCTGCGCGCTTCGCGTGCCAACCCGCTAGACAATTATAATCTTTGAATAATTCAACATTATAGTTATGCCGCTTAGAAAGTGACCTACTGAAAACACTTGTGCGAGTGTGCACTTAGTAGTGGAAGTGAGATAGAGAACTACTTTTCCTTCACTGTACTATTCCATTAAAAATGTAGCATGACAAGTAGGAAAACGGCAGGCTGTGGGCTGGCAGCGTAGTAACAAGCCCTGCTAACTACGTCATTTGCAACAGTGACCATTGACTGGCTTGATCAACACCAACGAATCGAGTTTAGAACGATTAACTAAATAATTATTTCGTATTCAAATAACAAAAACTCAATGAATAACCTGTTAAACCTCGAATATAGTGATTTGAATCAACTTTTACACTTCCATTAAATTGATAACTCCCCGTACTAAATTATTGTTTAAACTACCTACTTCATTGCACTATTTTTTTTTTTTTTTAAATTGCAGGAATTTCAAACCAAACAAGGAATTAATGTAAGGAAATTTCACAAATAAATTATGTTTATCGTAATAAAACAAAATCATCGTGAATGGCCAGTTAAGTGCAGCCAAAAACTTTCTAACCATAAACTTTTTAACCTAAATATTTATTGTCTACATCTTCTAAATATGACAGACTTTTTTTTTTTATTTTCTTACACCTATTTTAGTACATAGAAGATACTGAATGGGTCTTTTCAATCTTGGAGTGAGTTCATCTACGTAACGGGTTTTCGTTACGAAAAACTAATTTTAAAATTAATTCATTATTAAATTTTATTCAACCGAATTATGTAATGATATTTGAATACAATTAAAATACATTATATCCTTCTACTCAAGACAATATTTAAGAAAAACTAAGCTTTATAAAATTAAAACAAAATAGGTTCAATTTCGCAGTAATATATTACTTTATAATGTATTTTAAGGATTACACCGCTTTTAGAGTAGTTCCCAAGGAAAACTAGTTTTGGTAGTAAATTAAAGAGAACTTTTTTATGTCATTGGAAAAATTCAGAAACTGACATATAATGAAGAAAACATCCCTACCCATCATGTATTAAAATTTCAAATTTGGATAAGCTTGGTTAAATCATTTTTGAAATAATAATTTACAAAAACAGCCATGTCCGAGAAACTGTGAAAACCACTTTTTTCGTTATTACGCTAAAAAAATTATAATAAAAATAGAAAAATTGTTTTTTTTTGCACCATTAGACGCAAGTGATGAGTGAGTTGATAATGATTAAATGAGGAAAATAACGATGTAACTCACGTTTTATTATGTATTTTTGTTAATTTATAGCATTGATCTAAACTCAACGGCCTATACATTTGAAACTGGTAGTAGTTTCACTCTGCAGTGCATCTAAGCGTTCTGGCAGTAGTTAGCCACCAGTTCAATCTGCAGTGCATCTAAGCTGTCTGGCAGTAGTTAGCCACCGGTTCAATCTGCAGTGCATCTAAGCGTTCTGGCAGTAGTTAGGCCGACGGTTCACTCTGCAGTGCATCTAAGCGTTCTGGCAGTAGTTAGCCACCAGTTCAATCTGCAGTGCATCTAAGCTGTCTGGCAGTAGTTAGCCACCGGTTCAATCTGCAGTGCATCTAAGCGTTCTGGCAGTAGTTAGGCCGACGGTTCACTCTGCAGTGCATCTAAGCGGTCTGGCAGTAGTTAGGCCACGGTTCACTCTTCAGTGCATCTAAGCGGTCTGGCAGTAGTTAGCCACCGGTTCAATCTGAAGTGCATCTAAGCGTTCTGGCAGTAGTTAGGCCACCGGTTCACTCTGCAGTGCATCTAAGCGGTCTGGCAGTAGTTAGGCCACCGGTTCACTCTGCAGTGCATCTAAGCGGTCTGGCAGTAGTTAGACCACGGTTCACTCTGCCGTGCATCTAAGCGGTCTGGCAGTAGTTAGCCACCGGTTCAATCTGAAGTGCATCTAAGCGTTCTGGCAGTAGTTAGGCCACCGGTTCACTCTGTTTGCATCTAAGCGTTCTGGCTGTAGTTATGACGTCGGTTAACTCTGCAGTGTATCTAAGCATTCTGGCAGTAGTTAGGCCGCCGGTTCACTCTGCAGTGCATCTAATCGTTCTGGCAGTAGTTAGCCAACGGTTCAATCTGCAGTGCATCAAAGCGTTCTGGCAGTAATTAGGCCACCGGCTCCCTCTGCAGTGCATCTAAGCGTTCTGGCATTAGTTAGGCTGCCGGTTCACTCTGCAGTGCATCTAAGCGGTCTGGAAGTAGTTAGGCTGCCGGTTCACTCTGCAGTGCATCTAAGCGTTCTGGCAGTAGTTAGGCTGCCGGTTCACTCTGCAGTGCATCTAAGCGTTCTGGCAGTAGTTAGGCTGCCGGTTCACTCTGCAGTGTATCTAAGCGGACTGGCAGTAGTTAGGCTGCCGGTTCACTCTGCAGTGCATCTAAGCGTTCTGGCAGTAGTTAGGCTGCCGGTTCACTCTGCAGTGCATCTAAGCGGTCTGGAAGTAGTTAGGCTGCCGGTTCACTCTGCAGTGCATCTAAGCGTTCTGGCAGTAGTTAGGCTGCCGGTTCACTCTGCAGTGTATCTAAGCGTTCTGGCAGTAGTTAGGCTGCCGGTTCACTCTGCAGTGCATCTAAGCGGTCTGGCAGTAGTTAGGCTGCCGGTTCACTCTGCAGTGCATCTAAGCGTTCTGGCAGTAGTTAGGCCACCGGTTCACTCTGCAGTGCATCTAAACGTTCTGGCAGTAGTTAGGCCACCGGTTCACTCTGCAGTGCATCTAAACGTTCTGGCAGTAGTTAGGCCACCGGTTCACTCTGCAGTGCATCTAAGCGTGCTGGCAGTAGTTAGGCCACCGGCTCACTCTGCAGTGCATCTAAGCGGTCTGGCGGTAATTAGGCCACCGGTTCACTCTGCAGTGCATCTAAGCTGTCTGGCAGTAGTTAGGCCGCCGGTTCACTCTGCAGTGTATCTAAGCGGACTGGCAGTAGTTAGACCACCGGCTCAATCTGCAGTGCATCTAAGCTTTCTGGCAGTAGTCAGGCCACCGGTTCACTCTGCAGTGCATCTAAGTGGTCTGGAAGTACTTAGGCCACCGGTTCACTCTGCAGTGCATCTAAGCGGTCTGCTAGTACTTAGGCCACTGGTTCACTCTGCAGTGCATCTAAGCGGTCTGGCAGTAGTTATGCCACCGGCTCACTCTGCAGTGCATCTAAACGTTCTGGAAGTAGTTAGGCCACCGGTTCACTCTGCAGTGCATCTAAGCGGTCTGGCAGTAGTTAGGCTGCCGGTTCACTCTGCAGTGCATCTAAGCGTTCTGGCAGTAGTTAGGCCAGCCGGTTCACTCTGCAGTGCATCTAAGCGTTCTGGCAGTAGTTAGGCCTGCCGGTTCACTCTGCAGTGCATCTAAGCGTGCTGGCAGTAGTTAGGCCAGCCGGTTCACTCTGCTGTGCATCTAATCGTTCTGGCAGTAGTTAGGCCGCCGGTTCAATCTGCAGTGCATCTAATCGTTCTGGCAGTAGTTAGGCCGCCGGTTCAATCTGCAGTGCATTTTTAGCGGTCTGGCAGTAGTTAGGTCACCGGTTCACTCTGCAGTGCATCTAAGCGTTCTGGCAGTAGTTAGGCCACCGGTTCACTCAGCAGTGCATCTAATCGTTCTGGCAGTAGTTAGGCCGCCGCTTCACTCTGCAGTGCATCTAAGCGTTCTGGCAGTAGTTAGGCTGCCGGTTCACTCTGCAGTGTATCTAAGCGTTCTGGCAGTAGTTAGGCCAGCCGGTTCACTCTGCAGTGCATCTAAGCGGTCTGGCAGTAGTTAGGCCAGCCGGCTCACTCTGCAGTGCATCTAAGCGTTCTGGCAGTAGTTAGGCCAGCCGGTTCACTCTGCAGTGCATCTAAGCGGTCTGGCAGTAGTTATGCAACCGGCCCACTCTGCAGTGCATCTAAACGTTCTGGCAGTAGTTAGGCCACCGGCTCACTGCAGTGCATCTAAACGTGCTGGCAGTAGTTAGGCCACCGGTTCACTCTGCAGTGCATCTAAACGTTCTGGCAGTAGTTAGGCCACCGGTTCACTCTGCAGGACAGCTAAGCGGTTGGCAGTAGTTAGACCACCGATTCACTCTGCAGTGCATCTAAGCGGTCTGGCGGTAATTAGACCACCGGTTCACTCTGCAGTGCATCTAAGCGGTCTGGCAGTAGTTAGGCCGCCGGTTCAATCTGCAGTGTATCTAAGCGGTCTGGCAGTAGTTAGGCTGCCGGTTCACTCTGCAGTGCATCTAAGCGTTCTGGCAGTAGTTAGGCTGCCGGTTCACTCTGCAGTGTATCTAAGCGGACTGGAAGTAGTTAGGCTGCCGGTTCACTCTGCAGTGCATCTAAGCGTTCTGGCAGTAGTTAGGCTGCCGGTTCACTCTGCAGTGCATCTAAGCGTTCTGGCAGTAGTTAGCCAACGGTTCAATCTGCAGTGCATCTAAGCGGTCTGGCAGTAGTTAGGCCGCCGGTTCACTCAGCAGTGCATCTAAGCGGTCTGGCAGTAGTTAGGCCGCCGGTTCACTCTGCAGTGCATCTAAGCGTTCTGGCAGTAGTTAGGCTGCCGGTTCACTCTGCAGTGCATCTAAGCGTTCTGGCAGTAGTTAGCCAACGGTTCAATCTGCAGTGCATCTAAGTGGTCTGGCAGTAGTTAGGCTGCCGGTTCACTCTGCAGTGCATCTAAGCGGTCTGGCAGTAGTTAGGCCGCCGGTTCACTCAGCAGTGCATCTAAGCGTTCTGGCAGTATCCATGTAACTTGAAGGCATTTGGTATAGAGCGCTTGTTATATTACACTTTTTAAAACTAATTTAATAAAAATGTTTTTATACTGTAACATTATTGGTAATAATACATGATTTTTTTTAAAGAGAAGTGGAAGCAGGAAGAAAAAAACTTCCTTTGACAGTGATGTTTTTATTTAATAGTAAATAAATGAGTATTACTGTTTTTTTGTGTCGTTAAATTGCTGTTTGGATTTTAGAGTATATTCTAAACAATTATTTTTTAACTTCACTCTGCTAGTTTACATGGGCCTGTAAGCCTGTACGTGAACTTTATTCAATGATTGAAGTACTGACCATTTGCCTAGTGGGGATTCGAACCTCGGACAAAGCCCTCCGCAGTCCGAAGCCTTAGCCATTCAGCCACCACGCCGGCAAAATGTTCCAATTTTATTTGGGAATAACAGATTAATAATATAATCCAGTACAAATGCGCGTGAGAGTTGGGGTAACTCCGATGCAGCTAGAAATTGGCAGAGATCATACTGTACTCAGTCAGCTTTAAAAATACTATGTCAAAAGTCCTACGCGATATAGCATGTGTTTAAAGTGTTATTCAAGGACAAAGGTCATAAAAACGATTTTAGAAAATATTTCGGAAATAATAAGATTTATGAAATAGTAGTTTAGTTATTTGTAGAATGTTTAATGATTTACATACAATCTTCTTATATCCCCCCCCCTTCAATAAAAATAAGTAGTACAATTTGATTAAAATGCAACTGTTAAAACAAATTATAAAAATATTGATTTAGCTTTTTACCCCCCACCAACTTTTTTTTGCATAATAGACTTTTGACCAAAAAGTATTTGTATTTGTTATTTTTTAGTTGTGAATTTTTTAAAGTTGTCAAACAGTCATCACTTCACTATTTCAAACCTGCGTATCTAAAAAACTATTGGTGTAGACAAAAGTACCAAGAGAACTTTTTGTAAATGGAATGAGCTATTTCATTTAAATGATGTATTTTACAGTTTTAAAAGTACAAATTAAAAACATTTTGCATAATTTCTATGCGTATGAAGGAAATTAATCACACATATATTTTTACTATTTTGATTTTTCACTAGTGGAATCAATGTTTTCGGAAAAATAAAGTATTTTGAGACGATTTCTTGGTACTTTTGCAAAAACTAAATACTTTTATAAATATTCTTGTCTAATGTTGCCGTAAAGAACTTTTTACAAAAAATAAATAAATACAAAATTTATTAACAAAAGTAGTACATAAATTACTTTCGCCTATTTCAAAAACTGACTTTTGGATATTGTTCCAAATATATTTTACAGCTTTTCAATTTTTTACATTAATAAAATCGTAGCTGACACGAAACCATACGATATATATGCAGGATGAGTTTTAAGTCAGTTATCTTTTAACCTTTTTTCAAACTTTATAAAATATTTGATTTTCGAATATGCCCATAAAATTAAAACTAAACCACACTACATTTAGAGTGTTTCAAAGTCATCAGGGATCACTTGGGGTCCAAGATATAGGAGTGTCAGCACTGGTGGCGCAGTGCTGTAACCCAGCTACTTGGGGACAAAGTGTTTGGGAGATTGTAGGTGATAGGTTGGATGCTCGGTCCTCTTAATACCGACATGGCGTCCGCTCAGTGGTTACTATCGGCGTGGACACTACTAGAGAAGTCTGGGGTGTCCATGTTGGTTGGTAGTCATTGTGCGGATGTTGTGTGGGGGAGAGAACTCAGTATCAGGCTTGTCAATTAGCTGAAAATCAGACCAGCACTACGTGGTTCGGATTCCACGTAAAGCTGTATGTCCCTTAGTTGCCCTGGCTGTTGGGCTATTAATAAATTGCCCTTTGTGAGGAACAGTTGAACTCAGATAGTAACCAGAATACACTCATCCTACACTCATATAATCATTCATATTCGCCTTAAAATACCAACAACGTTGTGTCGGCGTCTCATATGTAAGAATTGTAAGTATAAGTCAAATTTAAAATTTGAAATGCGAATGTGGCCATGCGAAATGCTATTTAACTCCACAATTTCAAGCTTAAAAGAATAGCACAATAAGAATTATAAAATGATGTGCCATTCTTTAGATATTAATTGTGTTGTTATTTTATTTAATTGATCACCCCTATGTAGTTTCCTACTTAAAGCTAGTTTGTTATTTAAACAGTTAGTTATTCATTAACTTGTTTCCATTGTTTAATCTGCTTTTTGAAAGTCCTACTAAATTAAATGACATAATCAATAACTAAAAAATGACGTCTTTTTCAATTCTGATTGCGCTATTATTTTCAGCTTGAAATTGTAGTGTTAAATGGTATATTACAAAAACAACGTTCCCATTTAAAAATTGGAAGTTTTCTCGTAGATCTTGGACCCCAAGTGATCCCTAATGACATTGAAACACTCTAACGTATCTAATACTAAATCAATGGCAAATTAAAAAAGCAAATTAAACTGTTGAAACAGGTTAAGGGGTAACGGACTGCTTAAATGATAAACCAGTTTTTATTAGGAAAATACATTGGCTGTGAGCAATAAAATAAAATAATTAAAAACTAAAGAATGGCAGACACATACTTTTTCATTATTTATGAATGCGGTACCGTTTTCATCTTGAACTTGTGGTGTTTAATGTCTTTTCACATGATCACGTTCCTTTTTTAAATACCTTCAAGATATTGGACTCTTAGTGATCACTAATAACAATGAAACAGGAATGAAGGCTGGGTTAGTATTTATTTAATGGCATACTCAAAAAGCAAACATTTCAATCAAGTTAGGGATAACTTGTTATGCACTCAAGGCCGACAGCGCTTACAAAATACATATAGGCACTGTTCACAGGACTTCCCGTAATTCTTCCACAGTACGAACGCATGTGTAGTTGATGTTGTTGCGGTAACATTTTTCGAACTGTCCTTATATCTAAATGGCCTCTTGAAATATTTTATTCTGAACTGACGTTATAAGCTATTTTTTTAACCATGTTGAATTGGTAGTCTAATAGTGCATTTTGGGTAATGGAGAAGATGCTGTACATTCAAGAGAACAAATTTTTCATGGAGAACGTTGCGTTATAATATTTCAGATTGCATCGACTCTAATAAGAGTGTACATTTTGGATTCTGAATACCTGTTTTGAGAAATTTTCTTAAATTCAATATCAATGCAGGTTGTCGTGTGTTCAAATCACAGGAAGTTCAACTAAATTTACGGTTTGGACTGCTGTCAAATAATAACGTTCGAATAATCTGTAAAAAAATTCCATTGGCGTTGAAAGAAAAAAACACATCTTCCAAATTGTTAAGTTTTACGTGCATGTATTTACAAATCCGTTTAATAGTAGTAATAGTACATATATATTTACTTGTAAGTACAAGTACATACCTGAATTTGGCACTACAATTTGTTGCTATATTCGCTAGCTATATTGCTGTTCGGTTTTGTAATATAAGTGCTACTTTAGCTAGAGGCAATGGTATATATATTCCCAATGCAAATTTTTACTTTCTCCCATATATTAGTATTGTGATCTCCCAAATAGAAAAAGTATTGTGATATCGTAAAAAAACATATTTTACAAGTTGGTCTAAAAGTCAATTTTAGGATTCCCTGAACCCAAAAAAGTGGTTACAAAAATGTTGGGTGTCTGTCCGCATGTGCGTCTGTCTGTGTGTATGTGCACTTCGATTGAGACCAAAAGGATAGAAGATTTTTCATGAAACTTTGTATGACGGTGTATTTAGCCAATATCTCCGTACCGTTTTTTTCACTATTTTGAATGTTTTTAATTTTTATGGGCAAAAAACATACAAAAATGGAATTTCCTAAAACAAACTGCTGTGATGATTTTGATTAAATTTTCAGGAAAGATGTGAATTACAATTTAAAATATTTTATTAAAAACCGCATGTCCCAATTCTATGGAACTATTTATTTTTAATTTTTCTAGTTATTCGTAAATATCCTTAATTCTAAGTTCTAAAATCGTATTTAGATAATCTGTTAATTCCGTCCGTATCCTCTTATCTTTTCTCTTGTCTTTGCAAATATCCAAATAGTATACCCTTATGTTTCTACCTACCTGCTTTCGAGATGTTTATTACACGTCAGATGTTTTGCTAGCAATGTCAGTATATATGCCAATGGTATTTAATTTAATCGTTCTTAGCTTGACTCAGTGCTAATCAAACCAACCATTGGTCACAGCTAACCATTACTTATAGGTCACCATGTTTGTGTGTCATAAGTGGTGTGAGAGGAAGGGTCAATGCTAGTCGGCTCGGCTACCTGTAACACTCTACTCTAGTAACACGGCTACTTGGAACATATTCTAGGATTAAGTTTCCATGTTCTAAAATATTCTTCGCGGGCTGCTAGGTAGCTTTTCAGTGTTTCTTCAGTATCTCTGAATTCCTTGTGTTAATAATCTAATCCAATATCACCTACATAAATAGGTTCTCTAGACTTTGTGATTGGGGTGTCAGCGGTGGACTATACACGTTGAACAAAATTGGAGCAAGTATAGACCCCTGTAGTAGACCATTATCTAGCTGTCTTAACACCCGACCATTCTCTAGCTTTCCTCACGACCGAGATAACAAATTTTACTATCCTAGTACTAAACTTTAACTAGAATAAATAGATGAATATTATGGCAGGTCAGAATGGCTTGATGGATTGGATTTAGCTTTTTGACAGGAGATCACTTTGAAATTTTTAGTACAAGGTGTTTCTTTTAAAACGCAACCCTATTTACAAGTACAGAAAGTGATTGTTTAAGATAATTACAAGTTCATAGGTTTGTAGCCCTGTTTATTTTTCTCCTTGGCTATCAGCTGATTTACATTGTGGCATTGTTGTTCATTTCATTTGGGTTTCGTGCAACGACCTCATGCAAGTTGAGGTTAGAAACATGGTTTTGAGCAAACTTTGGAAAAGGTGTCCAAAAATTTAGTAAAGAGGACAGAACGTTGTATAAATGCTAATGCTGGTTTATTTGAACACCAAACCTAAACAAAAATGTCATTAAAATCATGTAAACGTTAGTAATAAATGTTAATAATAATAAAATATGTTATACAGTAAATAAATAATAATATATATGTTTTGTTTATGATTTTTATTTCAAATCATAGGTTACGTTTTAAAAGAAACACCCTGTATAACACAACTTACTGATCTTTTTCCACATTTATATTACAGCTGTTATGTTTTTTTTCTATTAATAAATGGCAAATGACAACAAAACATAAGCTAAATATACCTTTTCTAGTAAGTTGTAGGTATAAATTCCAGCAAGACTCAAGTAAACAACAAAATTGTAGAAACAACATTTTGAAACTGTCTGTTTTTGTTTCAGGCTTCGGAGTGGGGAGAGGAGATCTCCCTGCCGGGGACGCCACGGCTTGAGGGCTCCTTGGCGTCGGCGTCTGACGAGATCAGCGGCGTGTTCCGGTTCCTGTGCGACTATCGACTGGCGACGCCCCCGCCCCCCGGACACGGCGCGCCGAGTGGTCCCGAGTGGCAGTCTCACAGCGTCAGCGGTGTCGGCAGCGACAGCGCGAGTGTCAGTGGAAGTATCGCGACGGGGGCGTCTATAGTGGCCAGCCGGGGGGACGGAGCCCCCCCGCACACACCCATGGGATCAACCACCAGACTTATCGCAGACTCACCACCCTCCAGGGTATGAATATTTTTTAATACATCTTTTAAAAGTATTTTTAATACATCTACATAATATTTATACACCTCCTTAAATATTTGTTTAAGTAAGCAAAACTTTCAATAACACGGCATCGAAATGTTTCGGAGTAACGTTAAAACTTGTAGACTAATATTTTAACTGACTCAGTTGACGACAGTGTTTATTTTTAACTGAAATTTGTTTCAAAAATGTTGGAAACCTGAGGGTATTAGTTACAGTAAGTTAGTAATTTTCGAATAAATGTCAGTAATTCGTAAAGGATAGTATACAATATTTTAAGGCATACAAATAAAAGTTAGGTTAACTGTTTATACCATACAATTTTCTACATAGTTCAGCTCAAGATAAAATACTTGGAAATTGACTTAAAGCGTATTTTAACAGGAACATTTACGATAGAAATGTATTTATTGTTTGTTATTCCTTTGCAAAAACTGAAGTCAAATCTTATGATACATTTTGAGTGGAAATTAATATTCGGTATTTCATAGAAAAATCTATTGAGTTAATTTATAAGGAATGGACTACTTGCTTGTAATCACATGTTTTAAGTTACAAGATTTAGTTATAAAATTATTAAAGAACAATGTTAATGTTATGAGAGTTAATTTTAATTTAACTGAGGTTGATCGTGGTGTGAATTAGAAATTGTATCAATTAAAAATATCGTGCGTGAGATTGCATTAATTAAAAAAAAAAAAAACTTTCATGTGATGCAAGGATATGTGTTTAAAAGAAAAATAAAGGAATGTATGTAAAATATTGATGATAGAAAATTAGAAAATAGTTAAGTTCACTTGTGTAAATAATAAGTGCATAAACCTAAATGTGTTATAAATAAATAATAAAACACAGTGAAATCATAGGCTGACTTTTAGTTAGATGGTAATATTTTATTATTATATTATAGACTATAAATGGGTAATATTTTCACCGTTATATTACTTTTAATGCTCTTACCTGCAGTTGTTAAATCTGTTACGTGAATTCTAATAGTTTACAAAAATAATTAAAACGTTTTTAAGGTTGGCCTACATGTAGCTGTAAAAACTAGTTTTACAAATTGGGCTAAATTGATTGTACAGTACATTATAACTTTCCGTTTAGAAAGTAGGTGTCGGATGGGCGCGCGTCATGTGGATGGCATTTACCGGGTCTTCATTCACCCTCCCAGTGGCGCGGTAGAAACTATGGTAAACATGAAATATACGGATCTCACCCAAGTTTAATGGTTTTTAACCAGTCTTTATTATCCCCACGAACACGAATCCACAGAAATATTTCTGCGTATGTAAATAAGGAATTTTAACCAAACAATTAGAAATAAGTGGTTCCAGAGAATTGGCACAAACATTCCCCCGTATTAAACACTAACAAATCAAAACTTTGAAAATTACCAGTTTGATTTCCAAATATGTTTTTTGCCATAATTGAAAAAAACTAGTCAAGATAGAGACTTACAGCTTTTACTAAAATATTTAAAATTATAATTCACATCTTTACTGAAAATTTAATCAAAATTGTTAAAGCCGTTTTTTGATAAAATTCCATTTTTGTATGTTTTTTGCCCATACAAATAAAAAAACTAAAATTACAAAAAATGCATATATGGTCAAGAGATGTTGGCTAAATACACCTACACACAAAATGTCATAAAAATTGATGCATCCGTTTGGTCTCTAGCGAACTGCACATACACACAGACAGACGCACATACGGACAGGCATAAAAAAATATTTATTGAAAAAATCACTTTTTTGGGTTAAGTGATGAGTTTTTAGATCAACTTGTAAAAACTTTTTTTACGATCGCAATAGTCTCTATGCTAATGCATATGGGAGAAAATAAAAAAGAAGAACATTTTTACTCCAAAACTATGTATATTATATCAATTTTATGTAACTTCTTCTTCTGAAAATGACATAAGATACTTCATAACGCGAATAATAACATATTTCAACAAATGCGTCAATGACACTGTATATGTTGACCATGAATACATATTGATAACCTAATGTAACCTAGCCTAACTAAACCAGTCTAACGTAACTTTAACTAACCTAACTTAACCTAACCTAACCTAACTTAACATAACATAAAATAAACAACCTTATGGATTTCATGTACGTGTTTAAGAGGAAAATCTACATAATATTGATGTTATGTGCGTAGTTTTTGGCGTAAAAATGATAAACTTATACGGATTGTGTTCGTGGGGTTAATATTGACTACTGTAGTTAAAGAAAATCGTAGTATAACATAAACATACAGTAGCGAAGCTCAGCCGTTTTACTTGTCAACGAAGCGATGCTAACGATCCTGGCGGTGGTATAGCAACCAAATGGCGTGGTAAGCAAACAAACGATTTGATTCGAATATTTATTCGAATCAAATTACAATACACTCAATTAATTGTATTGCAACATAAGTAAACCGCCGTGCTATCTAGCGGAGAGATGCCGAAGGATCGCTAGGGTCGAGCAGTTGGCATTTTTCTTGACTAAGCTTCGCTACTGTGTGTTTATATTATACTGTGGTAACAGTGTTAGTACGGTATTAGATTTTGCCAGGTATAAACATCTAAACCATTATTCAGTATCATGGGGGACACTTGATGGGTAGGCCTATTACGAGTTAGGGCTTAAACAGGTGTTTATTTTAAAACGCGGCCTATTATTTGAAATAAAAGTGACAAAAAACATACATCTATAACACATTTGATTATTATTACCATTTATTACTACTATTTACATGATTTTAATGACATATTAAAAAAAAATTATTTTGTTTAAAAATATTCCTCCACAATACACACTTTCTGGTATTTGCTCAAAACCACGTTTCCAACATCAACTTAATGACATTAGACGAAACAATGCAAAAATATAAATCAGCCAAGGAAGAAGAAGAAGCAGGGCTACCAACCTACGAACTTGTATTAAACTTAAACCTTCATTTTCTGTACTTGTAAATAGGGGTTCGTTTTAAAAGAAACACCCTGTATATCTTATATACTCTACTATTACTACTATAGTCCTTTGACTGAATCCCCCGACTTGACTTCAGAGCACTCCTACAGCAAGTGCTGGAACTACGAGGAGGTTAGGAATGATACGACAAATGGCGTGACGATACTAGACAGACGTAACCATAACAATACCTTGCAAGGCGGGCACGTTTAAAATCTTAATCTCCCTGTCCTATAGCATAATCGTTTGAATACGTGACTCTGTGTGTGCGTAAACATTTTATGACCGCAGATTTTCTTATTGTTGTATTGACAGACGCTACAAGTTCTTGACAACACCGCGTGTCAGAGCTTCACTAAACCTCACAGTCACCATGCCTAACAGTGTGTTGACCTTAGTTAGTAACAATGACTACACTCGTTCATCTACACTCATTAACCCTCATGTTGATCCACATATCTACGATCGTCGTCTTATTAATAAATAATGATATCGTGATAATTCCTATACGCAACACTTCTTGGCCAACCATACATTCTTTTTCCACCATAATTCTGGATTTAGCATTGTATAAGCATAATAGTAAATGACGCTGTAAGAGCAGGAAATGCAGCATAACCTAGTCTACGAGATAGGATTTGTCACAACATACATTACACAACATACTAGTTTCTCTCGTATTTTAGAACACTACATGTAACTTCGAACGACTGTACATCGACTCCAACATGTCGCTAGGTAAATATAGAATTTAGGGGTTCCGTCGGGTTTCCATGATTTTTTTAACCAGTCAACATTAACCCCACGAACAAGAATCCATACATTTTTTCGGTAAAAACAAAAAATTTTTAAAAAAAGTTAAAAAAAGAAAATGTGTAGTACTGTAAAAACAATGTATAGTACATTAATCCTCTGTAGTTTTTCTCATAAACACGGATATGACATCAAATCATTCATACGAGGAATAATAACCGAGATATTAATTTTTTTAAATGGGTCAGGTCAGGTTAGGTTAGGACAGGTTAGGTTAGGTTAGGTTAGGACAGGTTAGGTTAGGACAGGTTAGGTTAGGTTAGGTTAGGATAGGTTAGGTTAGGTTCGGTTAGTTTAGGATAGGTTAGGTTAGTTTAGAATAGGTTAGGTTAGGATAAGTATATATTTACCGTGAATATGTATTCAAAAATATATTCAACATTTTCTTTTTATTTTGACCTATTAACCACTTCCTGAAGTTTGGCACTATTTTCGGGACACCCTTTAAATATATATTTTTTCTATTTTCGATACACCCTGTATATATATTCAGTTTATATATGCAGGGTGTCCCGAAAATAGTGCCAAACTCAGGAAGTGGTTTATAGGTCAAAATAAAAAGAAAATGTTGAATATGTATTTTTTCCCAAAAACGCTTCGTTTACCAGATATCCGCCATTTTGTTTTTTTGACAAAAGAATCTTTATCTCCAAGTTGGCTCAACCGATCTTTATGGAAACTCACTACGCCTTTTAAAATAATAAATAACTATTCTAGGGGAAAATTCAGCTTGATCTTATTTATTATTTTAAAATTTCGGCCATTTTAACATTTTAAACGGAAATAGTGGTAAAACAACAAAAAATATAAAAAATTACTAAGAACACAATTCTTTAGATAATTTTATTACCAAACTAGTTTTTTAATTAGCATGATACGTGTTGGTACATATACAGTACAAGTAAACGTCACACAACACAAATTTATTACAATATAAGTACAAAATGCACAAATATATTCAGTACAAGTAAACGTCACACAACACAAATTTATTACAATATAAGCACAAAATGCACAAATATATTACAATACAAGTACAAAATGCACAAATATTATGGTGATCGATTTCCTCAGACGAGAGGGATTCACAAAAGATCCCTCTTTTTGTCTTTTTGTGAATCCCTCTGGTCTGAGGAAGGTGAGCGTGGTTCACAGAAATCGATCACCATAATATTTGTGCATTTTGTACTTGTATTGTAATATATATGTGCATTTTGTGCTTATATTGTAATAAATTTGTGTTGTGTGACGTTTACTTGTACATTACCAAACTGTCCGTATCAAAAAAGGACAGTTTGGTAGGTCCTGAAAACAAAATGGCTTTTTTGCTACCTCTAAGCACAAATGTCAGTGTGTCTCGGTTATTTTTTATACGATAGGTTATTTAACTTTTTTGATACTAACAGATTGGTTGTAAAATAACCTAAGAATTGTGGTCCTAGTAATTTTTAGTTGTTTTCCCGCAATTTCCGTTTAAAATGTTAAAATGGCCACCATTTTGAAATAATAAATTAGATCAAGTTGATTTTTTCCTAAAATATGCCTTTATTATTTTAAAAGGCATAGCGAGTTTTATTAAGATCGGTTGAGCCAACTTGGAGATAAAAAATCTTTTGTGAAAAAAAACCCGCAGATATCTGGTAAACGAAGCGTTTTTGAAAACAAAATTATTCAACATTTTCTCTTTATTGTGACCTATATAACCATTTCTCGAAGTTTGGCACTTTACTTTCGGGTATAGTGGACACCCTGTATAGTGGACCGTGAATCGTATAACCTAAAAACAAACTTTTTGTTGAATATTTTAGTTATTATTCGTCTTATCAATAATTTGATGTTTAATTCGTGTTCAAAAGAAAAAAAAAATATGAGATGTACGAACTACACGTAGTTTTCGGTGTAAAAATGCTTTTTCTATTTTTTTATATATATATTTTTTGTTTGTAAAAAATTGGTACTTCCGTCTAAAATGTTCGATGGATCCCGATGTGAACATCGGGAGGATCCCCTATCTTCCACATTCACCTGACGCCACTTTGGCTCCAGGTCTGGCCGCTGGAACGACAGGTCTATCCAGCCAACTAGAAAGTCGCTATGCAACGTACTCAGATGTTATGTGGCCGCTGTAATCGGACTGACCCAGTCGCATGGATTTATCCTACTTCTTGGCCGCCTCTCCCTTCAACCATCCAAACACGTTTTTCTCTATTGGCATCCTTGGAATTCAATTTCGTGTTCGGTCCGTGAGTACTTCATCGAAGTTAACTTTAAAGGCTGTAATTTGTTCTATTTATTTTTAACTCAACTGAGTCCATGTAACTTCATTTTGGGGTTAAGTGTTAGAGAGGACTTTACAGTCCTAACTTCACTCCTTGGTTAAGTAATTTTTCATTTCATGTAGTTAACAAGATAAACATTATTTGTTGTTTTTTTAAATATTATTTTTTCTTTATTGTAAATAAATAAATGGTTCCAAAGAGTTGGCACAAACCTTCCCCTATATTAAACAATTAAAAAATCAAAAGTTTGAAAATTAGCGGTTTGATTCGCAAATATGTTGTTTTGACATAACTAAAAAACTAGTAAAGTTATAGAGACATGCGACTTTACTAAAATATTTTAAATTCTAATTTACATCTTTCTTGAAAATTATTCAAAATCTTTAGAGTCGATTTTTTTTACATAAAAAAAAATAATAAATAAAATTTTTTTAAATGAAGAAATGGTCTGGAGATATTGGCTTAATACAACCTACATACCAAATTTCATTAAAATCGATCCATACGTTTGGTCTCCAGCGAAGTGCGATTCATCGACATAGACGCACATACGGTCAGATATAAAAAAGATTGTTTTTAAACAACTTTTTTGGTTCAAGGGACCCTAAAATCGATTTTTAGACCAACTTTAAAAAAAATTTCTATACGATCACAATACTTTCTCTATGGTAACGCACATGGGAAAAAGTAAAAAGAAACTAATCTAAGAAAATTTGTCAAAGTAACTACATTACAACTCTATCCAACGTTTTCTCAATGAGTACGGTAACAAACCGTATAACCACAGTATAACATAAAAACACAGTAAGAAGCTCATCCAAGCGATGCTAGCGATCATAGCGGTGGTTTAGCAAATAACTAACGCAGTAAGCAGAGAGATGGCTCTACGTTACGACCACTAGCGTCGAGCTGTTGGCATTTTTCTCAAGAGTAAGCATATATACTGTGCTTATATTAAACTGTGATTAAGGTCAAGACAGACGAGCATGGTTAACACCTATTTGTATACGGTTTTATAAAATAACGAAACGAATACTCGATTTCAAGGTAATAACTGTATTTTTTATTGCAATTTCTAGTTAAATTTTAAAATATGGGAAAAGTATTTATCTTTCTTAAGCAAATATAGCTAGCATAAAACATTTTCATGTGAGGTAGGTGAAGTATTGAAGTAACAGGAGATCACCATATATTTCAATCTAGAAATAAGGCAAATTAGCAAATAGGCACGTAGAAAAAGTCTCATTAGTTATTTAGCACAAATAATATTGTGATCCTGAAAAAGGGTGATATGGCGGAACTAATCTTCTTGGTGGGAATATGGATTCAGTTAAGCCATAGATTAGTTGAGTTGATTTGTATAAGTTTGCCGTCTGTGAACCATGGATCTGCAACTTCCTGGGATTAGTTGGATAAGTGGAGCGAACAGTGTAGAATGTTTGTAACGGGAGAAATCGGTCATACTTATGACGCGGTATGGTGATGACATCTTATACAATAATGTTAGGGTTGCCATAAATTCTCGTAGTATACCACGGACACCAGATATACTTGGGGGTCTCGTGAGGGGGGGGGTAATTTTGTAAACGGTCTTTAATAAATCTTATGTTATGTGATTTGGGGTGTTAAATTGAGATAGTTATACTAATGACGCTGTGATAATTAATATTAATATTACGGCTATATTTTATTTTAAAATTTCAGAATTATAAAATATTAAAAATTTTCGTTGTTGTATACTTTAAAAGAGTAGTTCATAAAGTTTAAGTTAAGTTGGCCAAACTAAATAGATTGTCATAAATTTCCTTGAAAATGTTTGGGCATCACTTGTAGTACCGGCTGAAGGCTGCAACCAGTCACATTTTTCTGAAGATTCAAAAAATTCAGTACATGACAAATCGTTGTTAACTTTGATACTCACAATAGCTTCGAGCTTCTCCACTGACAGTATATTCCGATCAGGTGTCCAGACATTTTTCATTAGTGAAAAAACTCGTTCAACTGGTGCCGAAGTAACGGGAAGAGAAAGAACAAACTCCAATACTCTTTTAAAAATTTGCCCCTTACTTTCGGCCCAGTTCAAGAGTTGAAAATATCTTATTTTTAAAGGGGAGGAAGGTGTGTGGTAGTACAATAGGGTATAGTATATGAGTCATCATACAACACACAACCTCTCATGATTGACGATTGTCCAAAGTAACGGTAATACATGTTTATCTTTTTACATTATTAAACATTTATATATAACATTTTAATATTAAATGAACGAAAAATACATACATTTACTCCGATTTTTCTTTGTACGGACACGGAATGTAAAATACAAACTGTCCGTACAAAATTCGGACGTATGGCAACCCTAAATAATGTACAAATTCATTAACTTTGTTTACTTCCCTTGACTTCAAGTCTTCACCTAAGTCAAAACGCAGTCTTAGCATTGTCAACTATTATGAAGATCAAAATGGTTTTACTTAAAAATATATAGCTTACTTGTTTGTGGACCGAGACTTTTTTTCCATTTAGTGGTTGTTTCATGGTTCATTTAAAAATAAACCATTTGTTATGGCGGAGCAGTGCATATTAGTGGCTATAGAGTTATTTCATCGAAAATAATCAACATTATCAAATGAACTGTATAACATGATTCTATATGTCCAATTATATGAAAGAGGAAATGAGTAAAACAATAACTAACTAATGAAACATTCTTCGTACAATTTGAGTAATATAAGAACTATTCAAATACTTACTGTATCAAATTTCATAAAATATTAATTATTTAATTTGAGACAGATATGGTTCTGAAGTTGCCCGGATGTTTGGTACCGCAATCGTTTATGTATGTCGATTTATAACGAATCGAAAAATCGACATTCAATCTAACTTTGTCTGGCAATAATAATTCCAGCAATCTAAGAAGTGGAATTGGAAGTTGAATATCATGCATGCATTAAACTTAAATAACAAAACTACTTGGTAAATCAGAAGCCACACGAAACACTGAGTCAATGTTAAATTACGACAATACAAGTTAACAAAAAGCAAAAAACAATTAAAAAATAAAAAACAATCCAACACTTTTGCAAGAACACATCGTAATGTAGTTCGAATAAAATTTGAACACATGCAAATACCTGAACAACAATATCTCATTAAGGAGACATTATTAAACAAATTACTAATCAAAAGTACGCGTAAAGAGATAAAAACAGCAAGAGATAGATGTGTATGTTATATAAAGGCAATCTCGTCGTGGGAGAGAGTTACGTGACTAGGTATTGACGACGAGGTAACTAGTGGCATCGTCATGATGTGAAGACACAATAATGAAGGTCTTGCCTACACTGGCTGGATCATCGTCGCCTGGAAAGTACCTTCTGCTACTTTATAACGACGATGTGTTCTGGCTTGTGTAGTCTGTCCACGACAAAACAAGTGACATTGTCAAGATGCGAAGACACAATAATTAAGGCCTTGCCTCTAAGCTTAGAGCTGGCTGGATCATTGTTATCTGACAAGTACCAGGAGGCATGGTGATCTGTTGATGAAGTAAAAAGTAGCATCGTTATAGTATGAAGACACTACAATGAAGGTTTTGTCTACACTACCTTGAGAATTGTTACCTGAAAAGTACCAGGAGGCATGTGTGGTCTATCGACGAGGGTACCGGTAGAATCATCATAATGTAAAGACATAACAATAAGGCCTTGCCTAAGCTAGCTGGATCATTGTTGCCTGGCAAGTACCAGGAGGCATGTGTCGACGAGATAACAAGCGGCATCGTCATCATATGAAGACACAAACGAAGGCCTTGCTTAAGCTAGCTGGAGTACTGTTGCTTGGCAAGTACCAGGATGCATGTGTCGACGAGGTGACATCGTTATCATGTGAAGACACAACAATGAAGGTCTTGCCTACACTGACTGGAGCATTGTTGCCTGGCAAGTACCGGGAGGCATAATGTGGGTTCTGTCGACAAGGGAGCAAGTGACATCGTCATCATGTGAAGACACAACAATGAAGGCCTTGCCTACACTAGCTGGAACATTGTTGCCTGGCAAGTACTAGGAGGCATAATGTGGGTTCTGTCGACGAGGGAGCAAGTGACATCGTCATCATGTGAAGACACAACAATGAAGGGCCTTGCCTACACTGGCTGGAACATTGTTGCTTGGCAAGTACCATGAGACATGTGGTCTGTTAACGAGAGAACTAATTCATGCTTTAGTAGTTTCGTGTTAAATGTTATTGTATTCTAATGTGGTTTATCTATTGGTTATTTACATTTAACCTTAGTTTACAATCGACAAAAGAAGTTATTGACATATTAATAATGGATTTTTCCTCAGATGCACTTAAATTTATTGTAGGTTTGGATATTTTCAGTTAACCATCCTGATAATTTACTGTGAATTGGGGATTCAACTCCAGTTAGTTTCACTTTCAGATTAAGTTTATTTGGACAGTTCTAACAGTCATTTTAAACGAAGTACTTGATAATCTTCCAATATGTTGTAGATGACGTTATGAGCTTGTCAGCTTACAGAGATGTGTGACCGAGATATTCTACTATATTATATAACTGTGCTCTCACTTACCCAAAATTGGTACTCCACCTCGACTGAACTAGTTTTTTCAAATGTTTTCCAAATCCTTCCTCCACCTTTTATAGCAGTCTACGTGGCCTTATAAAATACGCTCAAAGTTGTGTTGGCGTTTCATATCTGAGAATAGTCTGAGAACAATTGAATGAAACAAAGCGGAACGAAAGCCTGTAGTTTCCTTTTTGGTTTTAGCCATAGGGCACTTCTTTACGACCAGAACAAAGAAGTGAGTAACTACTCTAAGGGAACACTCAAGGCTGAAGCTGAGATTGAAAAGAGGGGGGTTATATTTTACGAAACTTTACACTGCCAACTTGATGTGAAACGTTTAGTACGGTAGTCTCATTGCGAGTCTTATCAACACATTTGTTATCTTAATATATTCAATCCAAAAACGATAAAGTCACTGATAACGAAATCTCCGGAACCACTGAACAGATTTTCATTATTTGAAGGAAAGTTAACCTTTGTATCATACAGACTCACTAAGAAAGGATTCTTCGAAATTCTGTTATTAAGGGTTATGTAACAGCACCTCAAAATTTCCTTTTTCCATAAGAACAACATTGGTAATAATTTATTTCAAATAACTGATTTAAAAACCATAAACATTACACGAAAGCTTGGCAAACTTGGTTTTAATTGTAAAATGTGTAAGGTTAATTATCCTGAAATTCTTTGCATCCCCTAAAGCGGAGTTATAGGGGTTTCTAGGCTATAAACATTGTTGTCTAGGAGAATAGCAGTAGGCGGAGCTTTTATATTCCTACTATGGTTAATAGAGAATCACGGAAGGGATGTTAGGCAAGCGCAGATAACCACCACCTGGCGAAGTGTGGAATGTTGGCTAGTAATATGTAAAAATGAGCGACCACACAATTTTAAATTTCCATCTCATCAAGATACGTTTTTTCTTCGAACATCACGGACAAATAAAATAAATGTATTATACAGGTTGTTTCTTTTAAAACGCAACCCATGACTTGAAATGCGTTTAATTTCAATATAATAATTTACATACAATTAACAATACATATAGTTAATACAATGGGTTCAGGATACTGTTCGAAAGTATCTTGACATAAAACAAACATTTTGTTTTGAAATATTCCTACGCAATAAACACTCTCTGGTCTTTGCTCAAAACCATGTTTCTAACCTCAACTTAATGACGTTGCACGAAACCCAAATAAAGAGAACAACAATGCAACGGTGTAAATCAGCTGATAGCTAGGAAGAAGAAAAACCAGGGCTACCAACCTATGAACTTTATCTTAAACCTTAATTATCTTAAACCTTAATTTTATGTACTAGTAAATAGGGTTGCGTTTAAAAAAAAGCACCCTGTACAAAGTGTATTACAGTGGTTTAATGAGAACGCCGTCTCGATGTGAAAGGGTAATGGCAGTTCTCAGGTCCGGAACAAGCGTACGTCTTGTTACACGGATCCAATCGCACTTCACACGCAGCGAGCACGCACGAGGATGTGATTAGAAAGTGTCACCCGTGTTCGCCGGTGACAAGTACATCCACTGAATCGCATAACGTGTTATGTAACGAGGTTGCTCATCATAGATGTTATAGACAGATAGCATGCTTGATCATGTCATCAGACCAATACTACGTGGTTCGGTAATACGGTAGGTTCCTTAGTTGCCCTGACCGTCGTGCAGTTAATAAATAACCCTTTCTGAATAGATGTCGAAGTCAGTAACCGGACTACACAGCTCGTCCACACTCACCCTACACTCGTGTAATCAATCATTCATATTCGTCATAAAATACTCACACAGTTGTATCGGCGTCTCATACTTGAGAATAATCTGAGAACGGTTCCAAATTGTAAACCTATATTTATAGTAACTGGTTTAAAAGCTTTCAGGTGCGAATCCAATGGTTTACCATTTATAATAACCAACTATATCTGGTACCAAGAGCTACAACTAATATCGTCACTTAATCGGTCATAGTACTTCCAACCTGCTTGTAGTTCCACCTCTTGCTGTAGAAGGGTTCTGAAGTCACGTTGGATCATATAATAAATTATCCATAATGAGTCTTGTAGGAAAATATTTCAGTATGTGAACATTCTTACACTTCCTTCACTGTATATTTTCAACTAGTTTTTTTTTAAATTTGTAAACGTTTTACGTTAAAAACTACCATTATGTATTCCTATTTTAGTTTTAAAAAATCTATGCTGCATTATCCTAATCACAAATTACTATTTTTAGGGAAAACGCCTTTTTTATTGTTGTATTACTCTTTTAAATCATCCAAGAAATCATTTAAAATGATCATTATTTCGTTACTTCATGGCTCACTGAATTCTTATCAGCTAAATCAGGGCGGACTAATTAATTACGCTCAAATACTTTGCACAATCTAAAGGCCATGCTCATTTTTGACTATATCATTATTTATAGTTCCTAACTTGTGAAACATTAACATCGTATTAGTTAAAACTACTGTTTTTTATTTATTTACCAATCCTAACCTTAATTTCGTTTACGTTTTGTATAAGATGTTACAGATACTAAATCTAGAAAGAAAATATATATATATATATACCTATGGGACTTTTGTGTTTCTTAACACAAGTCACTCACAGTAAAGAAAAACGACTTGTCAAATACAGTCAGATCATTACCAGAGTCTCGCGGGGATTGTCGTGACACCCTTCGCAGAAAGGAGGGAAGGCGATGTAACATGTCGTACCTGCACCGGGGATGAACCGCGTACTCCTAATACATACAAACAAAAAATGACGAAATCACTCGTCATGAAATCTCCGGTACCACTTTTGACGAGATTTTGATGAAATTTGGAGGGAAGTTAGCTTTTGTATCATAGAGACCCACTACGAAATGAGTTCTCGAAAATCCACTACTGTGGGTGAAACAGCCCCTCAATGTTTCCTTTTTACTATAAGAATAACAATGGCATTAACTTATATCGATAACTAAGGGACACCCCTGCACGCTTCGCGTGTCAACACCGACTCTCGCTGCGCTCGATAAACCTCGGCCTTCGGCCTCGGCAAGTGACTTTGACTATAAATAATAGTAGATTATCTGTAGAACGTAAAATCACAATATTACATTTATTTAACTCACACTACTTGCGTTGCTACCTATTTATTAGTATAGGGTACTACTTAGCCTATTTCAAACGTGTTTATTTCATTTGTGTTTTTTTTAACAGCTGAAAATTAACCTCTTAATGATACAACAGGGTAGGTCATATACATCATAAATAAATAACATGTTACTGTCTATAAGCACTACAGTAATTAACAACGTCACAGTCAAATTTATATCACTACAAGGGACACCCCTGCACTCTTTGCATGCAAACCCCAACGCTCGTGCGCTCTGGCACAATACCCCTCGGCCTTCGGCCTCAGCATGTGACTTTTGACTACAAATAATAGTAGATTAACCATATAAAGTAAAATCACAGTCTTAAATTAATTTACAGTATTCACACTACTTGCGTTGCTACCTATTTTTTAGTATAGGGTACTACTTAGCCTATTTCAAACGTGTTTATTTCATTTGTTTTTGTTTGACAGCTGAATATTAAACTCTTAATGCATCAATAGTATAATGTCAAACATACAAAATAAACATGGTTATTTATTTACAAAACAGCTGTTATTAATTTACTAAAAATCAACCCAATGTTATTCTTATGAAGAAATGGGAATGTTGAGGGGCTGTTTGTAAACCCTTTAGGAATGTAATTTCGAAGAATACTTTCTTAGTGGGTCCCTTCAATAGAAAAGCTAACTTTCTTTAAAATTTCGTTAAAATCCGTTGGGTGGTTTTTGAGATTTCGTGATGAGTGAGTGAGTCAGTCAGTGGTATTTTTTGTATAAATATAGATTTATTTCAATAAGCTAATAGAACAAAAAATAAAAATATGACACAAAAGCTTGGCTAATTTTGTTTTAATTGTGAAACGTTTAAAAAGGTCATTTTCTACTAACCGCGTTGCACAACTTTGCATCCCCCTAAAGTAGACCAATAGGGTTTTGTATGTTATAAAACTTGGTTTAGTAGGAGAATGGCAGCAGGTCGAGCTCTTATTTTAGTGTGATGGTTTAGGGAGAACCAAGGAGAGAAAGGTAAGCAAGCATAGAGAACCACCCCATAGCAAAGCAAAGTCTGTCGGCTAGCATATAATAGTGCTGTTGGATGTTATTCACAGATTGAAACAAAACATCGCTAAAACTAAATCGAAAACTTAAAATAAGAAAAACTATAAAAGACTAAGACAACAAACTGTTGAAAAATAATTAGTTTTAGCTTATATCCAAGCTAATTAGCTTATAATAAGCTTGTATATAATATAAGCTTATAATAAGCTTATAAATTAGTATATAATAAGCTTAATTAGCTTATATTCCACCGCTTCAATTACTATGTTTACAAATTCCTCACTTTGCATACATTTTTTTTGTCCTGGTTATCGTGAAAAATCTAATCTTAACACATTCTACTACATAACTGTAGTACAACACTGTGGCTTAAAAACGTATCGAAAACTTAAAATCTTTACATCGTTTGGAAGAACGTAAAAGTAATAGATTCTCTTTTTACTTAAAACAACATTTATTTTTGATGAAGTAGAAATAGTGAGTTTTTTTAATTTATAATTTATATGAAAATTCAGCCAATCAATCGAATAACTTTGGCGGTCTTTCAAACGATGTAAAAATTGTAATTACAGTATGTGAAGTCAGTGCTTTCGCAGTTGACATTGCTCTTATGCGAATAGATATAATATAGAGACCACATCTATAGACTCTTAAAGAGTCTGCAGATACCGTCGTCGGACAAGTCGTTTTTTCCTATAAGAACAATGTTATTTTTGAACCGGACATACGATCACGCGTATCCACATAAACAGTTATTTTTAGTTATTTTTAGTTATTTTTAAACGAATTTTCCAAACGTATTGCATTTGTTCAAGAATGAAATTGCGTGTTGGAATTGCTTTGCGAATCCCTAGTTAATTTAATTGAAAAAAATATAAAATATTTAGTTTGAAGTTTATATTTTCATATATTTTTCAAAACTAGGCGTGTGTATTCAAAATATAAAAAGCAAACCCAATGCGCATTGTGATAACGTGTAAAATCACACCTCATACACAACCTTTTGTCAGTAAATGATAGAAAAAATATGGATTCGCAAATAACGCTGTTCTTGTGGGATTAAAACCAACATGACCGACAGACTCTGCAGACTCTTAACGTAGCTCCCAAACCATAGAGTACATAAATGAATTAAGTTCATGTAGATACTCTGTAGCCAAACCTCCTGGAAAGTCGACAGCCCCAGTCAGCTCTATAGTAGACATACAACCTTACCGTCAGCGGGCTAAAACATGCTGTTTTATTTCAACGGGGCGGTTCGTGTTTATAATTATGTTAAGTTATAGTAAACACTTTATGATTATTAAAGGTCCATTCTAGTGGACCATAAGTTGATATTATGATGTTTGAATTCAAAATCACCAAGACTGGCATTTAAAGTTTCACATATATAACCGGGAAAAAGGTTTTTAAAATACGCAATTTTCTACACAAACCAACTTATAGTCCACTAGAATAGTTATTACCTATTCGTGTGTTACCATACAATCATAATTACAATGAATCGTGGAACGAAACCCTTTCAGGAGATGCAATTTGTTTTCGGCGAGTTAATTATTTCCCAATTTCATAGTCAAAATGTACCTTCCCTTGAGACAAGAAAAAAAAAAACTTTTTCAACATAGAACTTGTAGCCTTATGAAATGGTGAATTTAGCAGATTTTAAATTAACTAGAAGACAAAGCCGTCCACAGTACAAATTTAATTTTCATAACTATGTTTTGTACTTATAATTGAAGGGATTAACATGTTTTTAGTTTTTTTTAATGTTAAAATATTTATAATTTGAAATGTAACAATAATACCTCTGTTTAACCTTAAAAATTAAAAATATTTGGACATTTAAAAAAAATGAAAACATTTTAATTCCTTTAGTTATGTGTAAAAAAACCCTAGTCATAACAAAATTAAATTTCTACCATGAATGGTTTTGACTTCTAGTTGATTTAAAATCAGCTGAATTCCCCACTTCATAAGGCCACAAGTTTTAATGTAGTGGTTGAAAATGTTTTTTTATTAATTTTTCTTGTCTCAAAGGAAGGTACAATACTGTAGCCAATTTTTATTATAAAATTGGGAAATAATTAGCTCACCGAAAACCGATTGCACCACCTGAAATCAGTAGGGGGCTTCCGTAAATGTTGGATAGAAACGCCGAGCGAATACGCGACAGAAATATCCAGGTTCCAGAGATGTGGATGCCGCTAGGCACACGGCAGTAAACGACGGGGAGGGAGGGGCTCTATTACTCCGATAATTACGAGGGGGCGCTGGAAATAACGACCGACCGGCTTTATGCGAAACCTGCAAATTTACGTCTTGGTTCGGCGTTTACAACAGTCTGAATGTGGGTCCTCATGTATAAACGGCTAAAACATCGTTCTGCCATTAGTTTTTATTACGTCTATTATATTTTGAAGACGCCTATTGTGGAGATTTGGACGAATACGAGAGGAGAATGAGTGTAGATTAACGAGTGTAATCATTGTTACTAATTAAGTTCGCCTGTGCCTTAGAAAGATCCGTTTTTAATAGTAGCCCAATAGCCAAGGCAACTAAGGGACCTAACACGTGGAATACGAACCACGTAGTATTGGTCTGATTTATTTTCAGCTAAAGCCTGATAGTCAGTTGTCTTACCCACACAACATCCGGGCCCCGACTATCACTCGTCTTTAATTTAAAACTAGGCGCTGTGTAGGCAATTCACATACACGGGGAGAGGAGTCCTGTACCCAGATTGCCTATCCAGCGCCGTTACATCTTGCAGGGGAAAGACGTGACTAAAAGAAAATGTTTATTTTGTTCTATCACGGTGGATTCACATAAGATGATTTCGCTCATGAACGTTTTTTGTGTTTTTAAGAGTATTTTAATTTGTTATCCTTTTTATTGATAGGAGGATAACAATAAAAAACCCCTGCACGATTCGCGTGCCAATCCCTTCGGCCTTGGCATATAACTTTTGACTGCATATATGAGTAATTAAAGTGTATTAAGTAACCTCATATTATGTAAATTAATTTACAGGAGATAACTCATTGAACTTGATTTGCACTCTATTTATAGTATACTAATTATAAACAACCAATGTTATTACTAAGCCTATTTCTAATGTTTTCATTTTATTTAACGACTGATGATAACATACACGCAGACAGACATGTATTCGCTCTTTTATAACTAACATAATATTTTACTGTGGTGCTCTCTATGTTTAACCATTGATTTTATACACAAATATAATCAATGGTTTGACATAACAACTTATTTAGACCATTTAAAACTTGTTTATGCCGCCAGATGTCTAATTAAAATTAATCTCCATAAGAATAACATTGCAGCTTTAACGCGGTGTAAGACAAAAGCCTATGGGAATTTCAAAAATCTAGCTCCGCTACGACTTAGGAATCAAAATTATCTTTAGAATAAAAAAATCATCAAAATCGGTCAAGTAATAAGTTCAGAAAGTGAGTGAACTAAATGACCCGATTGTTTAATTATATAGGATGTTCTATTGATATTTACTTACGTTTGGTATGATCTCAACCGTATGATGAGACATCTTGTTTGAGGGAATAACATAATAAATTTAATGGTTCCAAAGAATTGGCAAAAACTTTCTCCCATATTAAACACTAAAAAATAAAAACTTTTAAAATTACTAGTTTGATTCCCAAATGTTTTTTCCATAACTCAAAAACTAGTTGAGCTAGAGACATGAAGTTTTTACTAAAATATTTTAAATTGTAATTCACATCTTTCCTGAAAATTTAATCAAAATTGTTAGAACCGTTTTTTGAAAAAATTCATTTTTGTATGTTTTTCCTATAAAAATTAAAAAAATTAATATAATTTCATAAAAGTAAAAAAATGGTCTGGAGATATTGGCTAAATACGCATTCATACCAAATTCCATAAAAATTGATCCATCCGTTTAGTCTCCAGTGAACTGCACATACACACAGACTGGCGCACATACGGACACATCAGCAAAGTAATTTTCCGAAAAACTCAATTTTTGCGTTTAGGGATTTTTCAGACCAATTTGTAAAACTTTTTTTGTACGATCACAATACTTTCTTTATGATAACGCATATGGGAGAAAGTAAAAATGAGATATCATGCTATTTTAACTACAATTTCAATATGTGGTACATGGAGAACCAGTTTCTTTATGTAATATTCTATAAGGTGAATATTACTGATAGAAACCTGCGCTCTATCTATAAGGGCTTGAACCTGCGCTCCGTGCGCTTCCTATGTAAAGAAATTTTGTCCAGCGTTTGTCGTTTCCGAGTTTGCAAGGGTTTACAAAACATTAATTTCGCATTAACTTGATTGAATTATTAAATGAGTCTTATACCAAACTAATTACAATGAATCAAACTATCATACATCCACAATAAATAATGTTATTATCATTATTCTCGCTACAGTGACAGGTTAAAGAAAACTCACGCGCAATTTCACTCATAAAAATGTGTTCTTAAACACAATTATTACAGTAAAAAGTAAATTAGCTTAAGCAAAATCTTAAGCATTATTTTTTCTTAATGAATATAACATGATTTACACTAAACAATTATTTGGAAAATTATTGCTTTACTTATTTTAAAGTTTGACAACAAATTAAAACTCAGAGTTTTGTCATTTCAGACCAGTAGTGCGTGGCCGTTCCGCCTGTACCAAATTTATTTTATTCAGACTATAACTGAGGTATAACGCTCGGCCACGGGCTTTCGAATATCATGGCCAAATTTTAGCATTATATCACTGCTGCTGTCATTCTACTTTAGATTTGCTTTTCATATTGATTTTACAAAGCCCGTTGACATTAATAGTATGCATATTTTATTTATAACTAAATATGGTTAGTTTGTTGCAATTTTTCTCCTTCGAAGTATTAATGAGTTTAAATAATATTACATAGACAAAATATGAATACGCAGCATTCCGAAATAGGTAAAATATTTTTAAGGATTTGGCTAAAAAAATTATACTTGTCCCCAACACAATTAAAAAGATTTATTTTTGAACCAATTATTTATTTTTATTCAAACCGCTAATTCTTGTTTTAATGCACTCGTTATATAAATTGCCTCTTTGGTGACTGATAACATATTTACGAAAAAGAAAAAAATGCATTTTTCTCTGTTGTTGTTATCATAATGATAAAACCGTAAACTTAATTGGTTTTGGCATAACATTGCCTACATTTTAGGCATCTAACAGGTTTGTTCAAACATTTGTATGTTACAAGATTTGTTCAAAATGTTACAGAAATATTGAGCTCTTATGTTACTTTTATGATACATCCGTTGTTCGTGATTTCTATTGAATACTCATTAAAAACATTTAATAACGTAATTCTGTATAATGTCAAGTTATTGGTTTGAAAATATGTTTTTTCTTTTTTTATATTGTTAAATATTACTTAAAAGATACTGTACAGTAGTAAACAATGGGACAAGGTTAGTTATTTTGGCAATACAGAAGTAGCTCCAAAGAGGAAAAGAAACAGAGGTCGCTTTCTTATGGCCACATCTGACGCAACAGGGGACGTTTTATATAGATTATAACTAATGTACGTTTTTGTACATCCGTTGTAGTAATTACTACGTTTATCCTTGAGGTTTGGGGGAAATAAGGAAGGGACTGACAACTGAACAAACTGGAGAAATAACTGCTTGTCACGCTAACTATATTCAGAGCAATATTAAATGTGACCTCTGTTTCTTTCTTTTCTGTGGTAGCACTTGATTTCTCATGATTGAATTCGGAGGTAACCTCATCAACTGTACATTAAGTATGAACATAATAGAGAGGAACAAATGTTGAGTAACGTGAAAGAGCAGACATTCCGTGGAAATGATGGAACTACTACGATTCTTTATTTGATATATTATTGAGAATGTCTGGGCTGACATATTTTCTGACTGAATACCGTATTTTTATGTAGGTACATATTATAATTCAAGTCCTGATCCTTCTATGGCAGAAACAGCTCGTACGAAAGATTTACAAGTTGGGAGCTTTTGGGGAGGAAACCAAAGGGGTTATTCCCCTGAGGGGTCGAAGTCGGGTTGTGCAAATAAGCAAATTACGACAGGAGCTGGTACACTGAGTTTTGTTGAATAAAATGAGTGGTAACAACAAGATTAACTAATACTCATTAAGACGCCGATATGGTCGAAATGAGGGTCGAATGAGAGTGATGAGTTTAGATAAACGAGTTTAGTCATTGTTACTAACCAAAGGGGAATGTGCCTTAGAAAGAGCCATTTATTAATCGCCCAACAGCCAGGGCAACTAAGGGATCTACAGCTTTACGTGGAATCCAAACCACGTAGTATTTATCTGATATTCAGTTTAATGAAAAGCAGGGAAATATGTAGAATGTCACAGAGCAGTTTTCATTTACTATATATTCAAAAATTCTCTCAAAATTGTGTTTTTTATTTTGTTAACTGTTTGGTGGCTCAGTGGATTAGGATTGGGACTGTGGAATGCGTTGAATAAAGTTTACGCACATGCCTACAGGGCCGTGTAAACTGGTAAGTGAAGTTCGAACAAGTTATCCTGAACGCACGCGCTATTGTAAGCACAGTATGTTGTTCTCGACGGTAATAGCAGATCGATAAAAAGCATGTCTGATAAGGTAAGCGTGTAGCGAAACGCGCAATTTTCACACATGTCAATGCGCAGGGGCCTAGCAGAAGACAAGGTCTCAGCTGTTGCATAATGACGGTCAAGGTCGAACTGACCGTCCTCCTTGTAGTCGGTCCTCTGCCGTGGTCGTGGGCCGTAGTCGACGTGCGGATGGACGACAAATCCTCCCCAACCAGTGACGGCATCATGGTCGTAGTTCATCAGGAGTGCGATAGCCAGAAGGAAGAGAAGCCCTCCCCACAGAGTGACACTCCTGTCTCTGCTAACGTAAGTCTCACAACTTTAGCTCAAGGATGGAGTTCGTGTTCAGGATTAGTATTTTACTTTCGTGAGATAACCCCTTCCCAAGATACTAAATGATCTACATGAGAAGATTATCTATTGAGAATTTTCCGAAACACTTATCACTGGACCACTTAAGACAACGCACTTTAATTGTATTATCCAACTATATACAATTAAAGTGGTGCAAGAAGTGACTTTTTCCTGATACTATCAATATTTTTTTAATTAAAAATGATAAGCCGGTCTCCTCTTTAATCTCATTCAATCCAATCACAGTAGACAGTTTCCAGATGTGCTCACGTGTTATCATTGTTTTATAGGTTAGAAAAGTCTGTATTCATCATTAGGTTTATTTGCTCACTGTCAAATAGCCATTATTCTTTTATAAAAACATTGTTCAAGGTCACAGCTGATTGCCGCTCTGACCTTGGCATTGAGGACGTCTTCCTTCCTTACCGACTCCACAAAAACTGTCATACTATAACTTACAAAGTAAATAAATAATGTCTTTACTTTACTGCTTTTGATAGTATATAAAAAGTATAACTTTGTTTCTAAAATATTAAAAAATTAAAATTTATTAAAATTGTACGTTACACAAAAATTTTATTGCCTTTGAAACAGACAGTTAAATATATAAATTTTGCTATAAAATATAATAAATTGAAAGAGACCTTATAGACAAAAAATTTTTCCAACATGAAGGATTTTAAATATTGTAATATTACTGATAGCATTTTCTTCGTTATTTTGTATACGAAGGTCGTTAATTACATTTCGGACTTTTAGATAAAAAAAAAAAAACTTTAAACTTAACATAGAGAGTCAATTTAACATAAATTATACAACAAATCATGACACGTTAAGATGCAAAAAGTTTACAAGTTTTAAGACTTAAAAAGAGTAATTGAAGGAGTTTGAAACGGCCGGAAATTTTAAATTATACTTGAAAATTACTTTTAAAAATGTTTGTTAAATTATAACTATAAAATAACCTTAACTAATAATAATTTCGATGTCAACATTCAGAGTAAAACAGCATGAACCTCTAGTTGTATCCTGAACACATTTAGTTGCACAGCAAAACTGTGTACAAATAAACAAACGTCTTTATTAGCCATTTACAAGTACAAAAAATTAAAATAGGCTTTGTAAAAGAAGTTGTATATACCTATACAAAACTAAATACTGCAGTGCATCATAGTTCTAAAACAAAAATTACAAATAATTATTTTATAAATATAATAATTCAAAAAGTAAAAGATAAAAAAATACTAGCCTACGTGTCATATTAAATTTAAACAGAGATCCATTTAGTCAGAGTAATTATGAATAAAAGTAGATTAACTGTATTAATTAATTGAGTCACAATATTAAATTTATTTACAGTATTTCACTTACATTACTTGCGTTGCTATTATATTTATTAGTATGAATATCCAATGGTATTACTTAGGCTATTTCAAACGTATTCATTTCATTTGTTTTTGTGTAACAGCTGGAGATTAAACTTTTAATGCATGAATAGTATAATGTCAAACATGTTTATTTATTTACAAAACAGCTGTTATTAATTTACTAAAATCAACCCAAAGTTATTCTTATGGAAAAAAGGAAATTTTAGGGGCTATTTGTACCCCTTAGGAATGTAAATTCGAAAAATCCTTTCTTAGTGCGTCTCTAGGACATAAGATAATATGTACTACATTTCATGTCTCTATCTTATATAGTTTTTGCTGGCTGATGCTGAATCAGTCAGTGAGTGAGTCAGGACTTGTCTTTTATATATTTAGATGAAATATCTAACCTCATCAATATTACAAACACTATTGTTTGCATTCCAACAGCTGTTAAAACTTTTTGTAAATCATTATTTACATTTGAACAGCCGTTACTTTTCGATTCATTTAAACCTCTCTCCATGTTATTCGGATGGCCGAAAAACATACTTTGAAGGTTTCCCGTGTGTTTCAGGGTTAAAAAATCGAAGAATTAAGACCTTATTGCACAACTACGAACAGAGGCACATTTTTTTACTCCTCAGCCGTATTATATATAAGGGTTATTCGGTGGAAATACAGATTTACAACAGAGAGTTTAAAAAAATAAAAAATGGTGTACACTAAAAACTATCTATATTACATTGATCGTATGTATTTTTTTCTCCTCAACACGAATGCGGCGCCAAATAATTTATACTACGAATAATAACTGAGAAATAAAACAAACAAAAAAAAAAAAAAACATAGTTTAGGACATGTTGACCGTGAATGCATATTACATAATCTAACCTAACCAATTTTTTGTTTAATATAAGTTATTTTTCGTTGTATAAATAATGTGACGTCATACACATCTTCAGGAGAAAACATTACATAAGATTAATGTAGTGTTGTATAAAAATAACTTTTCGTGTAACTGTTTTTTCTTCTTTCCATTTTTTATTATTTTTATCGTAAGGTAGACATTGACTAGTTAAAAAAATCGTTAAAATTTGGGTGAAACTATCTGGTTAAAATATAGAGATTAGGAACGGTTTTTAATGTTTCAATCTCCTAATTAGTTATTTAAGCTGTTTTTGAAAAAAAAACTACAAATAAAACTTTGTATTACTTGCTTCGTGCACTGTCCCCACCTACCCCACTTCTCAAATTGCACAAAAGTACATTTATAGCATATTTATAGCTCCCTTATTTATACGAGTAGCAATGGATTTTAAATATATTAAATCTACTCTTTCAGCCAAAAATAATTATATAAATTTCTACTCAACATTTGCACAGGTGTAATTTATAGAGAAATAATGTGTTAAACTTTTAAAATAAAAAGTTTAAAAAAAAGCGGGTGGGTCACTATCACTGTGCGTGTATGGGTGGGCGGGTGGGTCACTATCACTGTGCCTGTATGGGTGGGTGTGTGGGTCACTATCACTGTGCGTGTATGGATGGGCGGGTGGGTCACTATCACTGTGCGTGTATGGGTGGGCGGGTGGGTCACTATCACTGTGCGTGTACGGGCGAGCTGGTGGGTCACTATCACTGTGCGTGTATGGGTGGGTGGGTGGTTCACTATCACTGTGCGTGTATGGGCGAGCTGGTGGGTCACTATCACTGTGCGTGTATGGGTGGGTGGGTGGGACACTATCACTGTGCGTGTATGGGTGGGTGGGTGGTTCACTATCACTGTGCGTGTTTGGGTGTGCGGGTGGGTCACTATCAATGTGCGTGTATGGGTGGGCGGGTGGGTCACTATCACTGTGCGTGTATGAGCGAGCTGGTGGGTCACTATCAATGTGCGTGTTTGGGTGTGCGGGTGGGTCACTATCACTGTGCGTGTATGGGCGAGCTGGTGGGTCACTATCAATGTGCGTGTATGGGTGGGCGGGTGGGACACTATCACTGAGCGTGTATGGGTGGGTGGGTGGGTCACTATAACTGTGCGTGTATGGGTGGGCAGGTGGGTCACTATCACTGTGCGTGTATGGCGATCTGGTGGGTCACTATCAATGTGCGTGTATGGGTGGGCGGGTGGGTCACTATCACTGTGCGTGTATGGGCAAGCTGGTGGGTCACTATCAATGTGCGTGTATGGGTGGGCGGGTAGGTCACTATCACTGTGCGTGTATGGGTGAGCTGGTGGGTCACTATCACTGTGCGTGTATGGGCGAGCTGGTGGGTCACTATCAATGTGCGTGTTTGGGTGTGCGGGTGGGTCACTATCACTGTAACTTGTATCCTTCTGACTTTAGACCCATCAGTACTTTATCTAAATGTCTAGATAAAGTAATACATGTGTGATGAGAGTAATATATCAGCAAATACCATATTTTCTTGAGCCTAATAGAATGTTATCAAATTTCTAGTCTGGATTTCGCACCAACCACAGTACTGCTAGTGCCCTTTTAAAAATTATTGATGATATTCGCTTGGCGATGGGCTATGAATAAATGGCTCTTTCTAAAAGTCAGTCTAACTTAGCTAGTATCATGACTACACTCGTTCATCTACACTCATCACACTTATTCGCTATGATCGGCGTATTAATGATGAATAATTAACAACATTAGTCTTATGGGGAATAAATCCAAGATGGCCACCACCTCCCCCAAATACATTTTGTCGTCAGTTATGTATTCACGATGAATTACTATTTTTATTACTTGACAACTAGCCAAGCAACATTAATAAAACTAATCAAATCTCTTTCTAATTTAACTAACAAATCAGTCTAATGTATTTACTGCAGTTAAGATGGAAAGCGAGTTGCTCGTTAAAATAAAACAAATCTCCATAAAGTCTGTAGCCATGCTATGTAGGTTTAATGAGTTGATTTAAATATTTGCCAAGTGGAGGTTGGGATAATGGCCGCTGTCGGTGTGAAGCGCCACTGTCGCCTCGTTAGCGGGCTCGCCACTCGAGCGAGGGTGGGTTTGATAACACAGGAACACTCCTCAGCTCACCTTGATACCATTCATCAACCTATTCATCAAGGCGAATAAAAGATAATACTTCCGTGGTGGCATTCAATGTTTTCTATTCAATCTTTCTTAGCAAGTCAATTAATGACTTACATTTGGTTAAATAAACGTTTTTTAATTGCATTTCGAAACTTTTATATCATAACATAACGAAACGTCAAATTTATATAAAAACATCAATTCATTATTCATCAGCAAGACGCCGATCGTAGAGATATGGGTGATTATGATTGTAGTTGAACGAGTGTAGTCATTGTTACTAACTAAGATCGACTGTTCCTCAGAGCGAGCAATTTATTATTATCCCAACAGCTAGGGCAAGTAAGGGACCAACAGCTTTACGTGGAATCCGAACCACGTAGTATTGGTTTGATTTTCAGCTAATGACAAGTCTGATGATCCCTACACAACATCTGGACATTGACTACCACCCAACACGGACACCCCTGACTGTATTAAGAGGACCGAGCATTGAGCCTTTCTCCTCCACAACCCTTTGTCCCCCAAGTAGCTAGGTTACAGCACTGCGCCACTAGTAACACAAGACGTTTTTATTTAAACCTCGTCAATTAAACAGTTCAAGAGTAATCCATTATCATAAATCCCTTTGCAAATTAAGTCTTAGGATAAAGAAAGAAAGAAAGAATTTATTTTCTTATTTACATAAATACATTCAAAAACCAAAATACACTATTGTAATTAATTACTATTACATAAAAAACTAAAACAACAGGTCTAATAGACATAAGACTTAAAAAAACTTGAAATATTTTATAAAAGGCCTGACACTTTACATAAAAATTACTATTACTGTACCTATATTAATTTAAAACTATAAAGCTTTACAAAAAAGTAGAAATTAAAGCTATACTTCCATTTATAAATAAAACAAAAATTAATAAAAAGATAAGCACAACTAAAAACTTTGTAAATAATTTCTTTCTGCGAGGGAATGAAATTTGTATTTATAGTTCTTAAGTATTTGACGTCTTTCTTAAAATCAAATATATTTCTTACCTTCTACGACAATGTCTCTTTAACTTTTATTTTAACGCTGTAATGGGACAACGGTACAAATCCATCAAGATAAATTTGGAATACTCGAGATTTAAACCCGTGATTGAAGTCAGGAGTGCTAATCACTAATCTAGGAAGAGGTCAAATTATAATATGTACAATCTATAATACATGATAGTATATAGATTTTTTTAAAGGACCACCATTATGATCTTGGAAACCAATAAAAAAATTATGAATATTACCTTGTTTTTGGAGAAAATTGAAATAAATTTTTCAAATTTTGAAATTTTGATTTTCTTATGGAATACTCTATGCTTTATGATAATATTAGATATTAATTAAAAAAATGTTTACTCTTGGCAGTTTTTCGATATTTTGCTTAATAAAGTAGATATGAGAGCTCAAAATGTTTAGATTCCTTATGGAGCTTACAATTGAGATAAAAATTTTTTTAAATATACATTTAAAAAAAATTATCTAATCTGCAAATATTACAGGAAAAAATTGGAAATGTATGCCTTGCTATTCTATTTTCACGTTTTGACAGAATAGCATATTAAATTATAATACACAGAATCAAAACAAATGTATTACTGTAACAGATAAATAGTAATTTATTGATACGAACTTTGACATCACTGTGACTATTATCAGCTGTTTAAGTCAACATCTAATACAGCTGTCGATCTGTATTGGAAGTTGAATTAAACAGCTGAAAATAATAACAGTGCTGCCAACATGAATTTATCCGTTACAAAATAGGCATAGTAACAAATGTGTTTAAATTCTGTGTATTATAATTTAATACACTATTCTGTCAAATCGTGAAAATAGAATTTCTAGGCATACATTTTCTAAATGTTCGCTGTAATATTAGCTGATTATATAATTCTTTAAATGTATATTTAAAAAAAATTTATATCTCATAGTAAGCTCCATAAGGAATCTGAACATTTTAGCAAAACATTAAAAAACTGCCAAGAGTAAAAAGGTCTTAAATTTACTATTTATATATAAAACTATCATAAAAAATAGGGTGTTACATAAGAAAAAACAAAATTGGCCACCATATTGGAAAATGGCGACCAATTTTAAAATTTGAAAAATGTATTTTTAATTCACTCCAAAAACAAAGTAAGGTTCCCTATTTTAAGTTTTTTGTCAAGCTTATAGTTTCCAAGATCATAGTGGTGGCAGACACTCTGTATAATCAATTAGTAAATGTATAACTCAGTCCATAATTTAGGGCTACTAATATATTATAAATTGAGCAATATTTTTGTATAAAGTGCCCTTTAATCATTTTTTTTTTTTTTACAACCACTAACCAGTTTCGTATTTTAGGCCATCTTCAGAGTGTCGAATTATTTTTACAGATTATTTATATCTCTGAAGATGGCCTAAGAGCCGACACTGGTTACATCTTCAGAGATAGAAATAATCTGTAAAAATAATTCTACACTCTGAAGATGCCCTAAGAGCCGACTCTGGTTAGAGATTGGAACAAAATAATGAATAAAGTTTTTTTTAATGTTGTCAATGTATAAACAATTAGTAATATTTAATTTGAGTGGTAACAGAATTGTTACAAAATCGTTAATTTTAAGTCTGCATAGTAAGGTAAACACAGGCACACTATAAGAAATAGAATTTACTACGTAAACGGTATAATAACATTTATTTAATCGGTTATAAGTTTTAGGAACATTGACAATTTTCATTTATTTATTTACGGTAATTTAATTTTTTTATTTCGCATTGTGTCTTTACATTTTGAACTGTAATGTTTGTTTACACATATGGTTTTAATAAAATAACAAAAATCTTATTAATAAATGGTTCCAAAAAATTGGCACAAACGTTCCCCCTTATTAAACACAAAAAAATCAAAACTTTGAAAATTACCAGTTTGATACCCTAATATTTTTTTTATTTAACTCAAAAGCTAGTCAAGTTAGAGACATGAGATTTTTAGTAAAATATTTTAAATTGTAATGCACACCTTTCCTGAAAATTATTCAAAATAGTTAGAGCCGTTTTTGAGAAAATTCCATTTTTATATGTTTTTTTGCCCATGAAAATAGAAAAATAAAATTTCAAAAAAGTGAAATAATGGTCTGGAGATTGGCTAAATAAACCTATATACCAAATTTCATAACAATTTATCCATCCGTTTGATCTCCAACGAACTGCTCATACATACATACGGATAGATAAAAAAAAGATTTTTTTTTTACACTTTTTTGAGGCCAGGGGACCATAAAATGGATTTTTAGACTAACTTGTAAAAAAACATTTTTTTACGATCACAATATCTTTCTATGCTAACGCATATAGGAGAAAGTAAAAATTGTATAAAAAATAGATTAAAATACAATCACGGTCATGCACAACTTGGTTTTCACCTCACGGACATTCGTGTAATTTATTTATTTTCCCCGTCAATCCTGAAGCCCATTCCACCCTCCCTCAGCCAGCTACACGATGGGGAATGTTCCCTAATCCCTATTGCGGTTCAGACAGTGGAAAATTGCTGATCGACAGGACCGTTCTAGCGAAACCCTCTGTTTGCATGGAACCTCTGCTGCAGTACATCGTTAACGACCCAGCCAAGGTTACGGCACAAGGTTACTACCATTATAAGTCTTTAAACCTTTAATTGATAATTTTATTTCAAATCACCAAGTTCAACGAATGATGTTTTTAGCCTCCTCATATTAAAAAAGAAAAACTAATAAATAGAGATACTCGAGAATTCCAGTAATATTTATAACTAGTAATTAGATATAAATGCTTCGCTACTGTGTGGTCCTCTACGCTTGCTTACCTTCTCCTCCGTTGTTATCTCTAAACCCTCGTGTCAATGTAAAAAGCTCAGCCTGTCTCAGTTATCTTAGATAGCAAAGTTTTTTAGTCTAGTAACCCCTCCAAGTCTACTTTAAGGAGGTGAACTGTAGTGCAATCTCTTTAATGGCGTGTAAAATTTCACAAAGTTCCTCTGTTTTAGAAGGATATAATTTTGTTCTTTTTACAGCTAAATTTCTTACATTGCAATTTTGTATAAAATTACATCATTTATAAATATAACATATCTAACGCTCGACGCATTTCGCAAAAGTGAACAGGTACTTACGGTTGACGTTGTTTTAATTTTAATTAGAACTAAAGTTGTTTAAGTAGACCTAGATTCATTTGTAGATTAGTTTATTAGTTGGACTATTTATATACTATACTGTACACTGGCCATTACTTGTCATGGTGGTCAGTTACATGACGAAAAATCTAATCACACCATTGTTTTCCTCGTTTAATTGTACGTATTCAATGACCATTTTAAAATTATATTAGGAGTATTTATATTTTTTACCCTTGTTGGAACAAAAAAGTACCGGAATTTTAACTAGTTTTCACTGTACATCAAATGTACGCTGTTATTACTCAAAATCCCGTTTATGTATAGCATTTATATTTCAATACCTCATTGATAGACATTTTTTCTATAAGTTGTATGAATTTTATAATTTTAACTCTTCGAGAAAAAAAGGTCTTATCAATTACCTAAAACATTCTTTTCTTGGTTTCTAGAAGTCATCAAATGTATTACTTGGTCTTGTTTTAATCCTTATTACATATGTAGTTACGATATACAACTGTCATATGTGTAAGTAAATGCAGTGGTTTTAAATCGGTAAAGTTATACTGATTTCAATCAATATAAAATCACTGCATTTACTTACGCATATGAAATTGATGTATAGTAACTAGAAATATCATATGGATTACAACAATACCAAGTAATACGTTTTACGACGTCTAGAAGCCAAGAAAACAAAATTTCAGGGAATTGATAAGATATTTTTTTTCTTGAAGAGTTAAAATTCTAAAACGTATAATACCTATAGGAAACATTCCTATCAATGAGTTATTAAAATGTAAATGTGATAGATTAACGAGTTGATGAGTTATAACGGTGTAAATTTGACGTACAGTGAAAACTTGTTCAAATTACAGAACTTTTTTTGTTCCAACTAGGATAAAAAATATGACTACTCCTAGTATGATTTTAAAATGCATATTTCATAACGTACAATCAAACGAGGAAAACAATGGTGTGATTAGAGTTTTCGTAGACACTTAGTTGCTATGAAAACAACCTTCAAACTCGGGTGCACATAATTTCTGCGCCGCCAGAACAATTGTTCATCTATCGAATGACACTTCAATTTTGTTATGATACGATCATTATTACGGGCCGAATCGTTGAAATATAAACCATGTTTTTGGCGTTTTTGTGGGGGGAAACAGACCCCTTAATCAAGAAAAGAGAATGGATATATTTGTGCTGTTTGGATCGCGAAGCCGGGGGGGGGGGAGGGGGCAGAGGACCACAATGTCAACAGGAAGAGATCGTGGTCCGTGACTAAGAGCCGCGAAAACCCGATTAGCCCGTCTGGTCACCCATTCCTCAGCGTACGACTGGACTGTCTTGGAAAAACACTTCAGACGACGTCACATTGACGAGGAAACGAAGTTGATTGTGCTTTTCTAAGTATATATAAGGAAAAACTGAAATTCTTCCATTCGATCACGAAATATTTTACTGAGCTTTAAAACAAGAACCATCATATTTTTTAATGTCTCCCATAAGCGTTAGCAAAGAGAAAGTGTTATGATCGTTAAAAAAATTTTTTTACTGGTTGGTCTAAAAATTCATTTTAGGGTTCCCTGAACCAAGAAAAAAGTTTTTTTTTTAAAACAAATTTAGGTGTCTGTCCGTATATGTGTCTCTGTGTGTATGTGCAGTTCGCTGTAGAACAACGGATGGATAATTTTTGATGAAATTTGGTATGTTTGTGTATTTAGCCAATATATCCAGATAAATTTTTCACTTTTTTGAAATTTTAGTTTTTTTAAATTTTTATAGGCAAAAAACGTACAAAATAGGATTTTCTCAAAAGTGGAAACGATTTTGATTAAACTTTCAGGAAAGATGTGAATTACAATTTAAAATAATTTAGTTAAAACAGCATGACTCAAACTTGTCTAGTTTTTGAGGTATGGAAAAAACAAATTTGGGAATCAAACTTGCAATTTTCAAAGTGTTGATTTTTTAGTGTTTAATAAGGGGGAAAGTTTGTGCCAATTCATTGGAACCATTTTTAATTAGTTAATGGAAAGCTAAAAGACAGGTTTGCCTTATGTCTCATACAAGAGCAATGAGGCACAAAAAGTAACGTTAAAAACGTTACTTTTTTAATGTTTTCCCATAAAGTAGTAACAATAAAAACACAAAGTTTTTACTTGTAAAATTGTACAGTTGTAGCCGCTTGCTTTGTAAATCTAAGATCATTCAGAAATGAGATGGTGACACAACTTGATGCGTATTTTGAGGTGAATATGAGTGATTTTATGAGTGAAGGATGAGTGTGAATAACCTTTGTAGTAGTTACTAACTTCAGTTCGATTTTTGCTGAGAAAGCCATTTATTAAAAGTCCAATGGCCAAAGCAACAAACAAACCTACAGTTTTACGTGGAATCCGTAACGTCGGTTTGATTTTCAGCTAATTGACAAATCTGATACCTAATCAGTTCTCTCCACTACACAACATCTGGACACTGACTACTATCACCCAACATTGACACCGTAGACTGCTCTAGTAGTGGTCGATGGAAACAACTGAGCGAATGTCGTGGGAGTACGGAGTAGAGAACCTATCGTCTACAATCTCCAAAACACTTTGTCCCCAAGTAGCTGGGTTACAACACTGCACCACCAGTGCCGAATGGTAAACTGTATACAAAGTAAGATAATTTCATAATGTCAGACAAAACTTAGAAACTTTTCAGATGAAAATTGTTGGAAGAACATAACCTTATAATGAGTAAAAAATGCCAAAACATAATAACCAAAATATATTGACAAATAATAAATAAATTTCCTATGGCTTTTAGTGGCAAGAGATGCCTAATTAAGACACAGTTCCCATCGCCTGCTTAGATGAGACCATTGTTCTTTTATATACTTGTCGGACCACTGGATTATCGTGATTTCCGAACTACGATAGCGACACAGGGGTAAAATCTGTTGTAGTCACACCGGGAATCGAACCCGGGCAGGTAGCGTGGCAAGCCATCGCCTTAGTCCCTTAGCTGCGACCGCTCCGTTAACTAATATTCAGTAACTACAAAGTTTCCAAAACAGCTGTTATAAGCAGAAAAAAAAATACAAATTGGTTCTCGTCCCGAATAATATTGAGACCGTCGGGCAGAACCATACAAGGCAATTCCAAAGATTCTTCTAAGACCTTAAACCCTTCTCCAGCCTGTAAAGAATTATGATACAAAGTTTCATAAACATCTTGTTTTCCCATAAAAATCGAACAAAGCTATAAAGAGTGTGAGGATAAGATAAACAGCAACTGCCAAGGCTCGTTTAGCAATCTCTTTCGCAAGAAATATGTAAATGAGCAACCTGTTTCACTTTTATAACTGACCACAGAGCACAGAATAAGAAGCAAAACCTCTAATTTTGTTTATATAGGTTTGATGGAAGGTGTTTGTTAGTGTTACTAAAATTAGATAGCGGATGTTGTCGGAGAAGGCCTAGTGAGTCGGAGCAGTCTCGGATGAGCTACGAGGGCGGGGGCAAGGCCAACTAGAAGGCTAGAGGAAAGTGTTGGTTAGGCAATTGATTCGGTTTCAGAATTAAATAGAGCTTGAATCGAATGGTTGAAGAGAGTTCATGCGTATTCATTAGATTTAGGAGGAACTGTGATTTCGAAAACAGCACTGTGAAAGGAAGCGTTAATCTAAAACTCATGAAAAGCACAAATTTATCTAAAGCCATATTACTGTTAAGAAGAGTTGATCCCGAAATTGAGTATAAAAACCTTTTAGTAGTCCATTCTTAGTAAAACCTTCAAACATTCTTCCATTTCCGCTTGACCTTACAATATTATTAGAAAGTTTCTTTGCCTGCAAAAATTAAACCTAATATTTGCTGAAATATAAAAAGTTGTTGGAGATGAGATCGATTTTTAGCACATGGGAATTTTAAAATTCGGTATAGCAGTCATTCACTTATATGATAACCCGTATACCCACTCGTGCTATTAAAGTTCTCAACTTTACCATTAACTCTTACAATATTCTTTACTTTAAAAAGTTATTCTTGTACTAAGTATTCTTAATATTTCTTTAATCATTTGTTCACAGTTCGTTTAAGCTGTATGAAAGCCTGGCATTTTCTCACGAGTAAGCTTAGCTACCGTGAGTTTTTACTATACTGCGGTTAGCCTGTACTTAGTTTAGTTACCGCAGTTCTAGTTCCTAATACTTGTTTTATCCAAATGCTCTTTTGCAGGTTAGTCCGTTGCTAGTTTTACTACTTAAGTTCCTATTTCCTAGCATTTTTGTTATCAAAATGCCCGTTTGGAGTTTAGTGTTTTATGCTTTGTTAGGTTAGCTGAATAAGTTCCTGTTTCCCGTATACTTGTTTTACCTAAATACCCTACGAGGGTTTGTCTGCGGCCAGGCTAGTCGCCTTCCTACTTTCCATTGTGTTTAAGCGGTAATTGCCACTGGCCACGGTGATCTTCAGAATGATGGATTCATTAGTGCCGCCACCTCCGTACAGCCGCCAGTTCCACCTTCCTTGTACAGCGATATTCGTTCGGCCCAATTTGCCCTTCACGCTCTTTGCACGCTCGTAGGCTATACTTGTAACGCAAACAACCGAACAAAGTCCTGCTCAAAGGCGCACTGAGTGATCGCCCATCACTCGATACGCCTTCACTGAGTGATCGTGAACGCACGTGTCTACGCAGCTTGTGGAAACTAACATCGCAGGGCAGGTGAATTTTTTGTGTTAGTAGGAAAATAGGAACATTTTTCTTAAGACTAGGGGACACCATTGCACTCTTCGCGTGCCAACTTCGTCACCCCCTACACTAGTGTAATATTGGTATTTTTCTTACAATTCCACGCTTACATTGTTCAAAACTTACCCTTTTATGCTAAGTTGTGCCGTTCTAAGCTCTCTCATTCGTATAGTGAATGGTAAAAAAAACTTACCATTGGCTGGTAATCGGAAAATTTATTATCTATTTTATTTTAGGTCTTTGAAAGAAAATATTTTAAAATCTTTTCTTAATACATATTTACATCCTTTTGTAAATGTGTATTAAATATGTATATCAGATGTTAAATTTCATCGTTGTACTTGTCAGCTGATTTAAGACTATCACAAATTACTTTATTATTATCAGCTGATACACGTGTGTTGCACATTGTACAGGCATATTGCGATGTACATACTGTCACATAAATGATCTTTTCTTTGTTATTTTTCATCCGATCTTTAAAATTGTTACATCATTGGATTTGTAATTAAATTTTCTAAAAAACATTGTATCGTTCAATGTTTAATGTAATTATTTGTTTAGGAGTTATTTAGGATTAACAACTTTTTATGTGGGCCATTTCGAAAATTTTGATACTGGAAAACCAATAATTTTTCTAAAGTGGATGTTTATGTTATAAAGAACTATGCAAAATTGCAGCTCAATACATCTTTTGGTTTTTGAGATATAAATTAAAAAAAAAAATGGTGGCTGGAAGAAATACCGTGGTGTTTTGGACACTTTAAATATGATATTTGTGATTCTAAATTAACCAGAAACAATAACCAAGAGAACTTATCAGAGAGTTTAGAGACACCCTGTGTATAATATTGTACTGTTTTTGGAACGGATTCAAGTTCAATTCTACCTCAACAAGTCATTATTGTTTTTCGATTGTCAAACACGCAGTACTGTTGGCAACACCGCGTGTCAGGGCTTTGTATTCAAATGACACAAAGCGCGCTCTTGTCAAGTCATAATTTATTATTATTTTTATTCATTAAACAAAGTATAATTACTTGCAGAAAAAAACCCGCTCACATTATATGAAATTTAATTTGTACTTACTTAATTAAATTACTAAACTGATAACACTGGAATAATGCGTATCATAAAGTATTTATTTTAATTTATTAAGTGTTGAGATCTTTTGATTAAGTAACAATACATAAATATAACAATAACGTTGCATTGCGCGTAAATAATAAAAGTACTGATGAAATCAAATTACTCAAGACGTAATCCATTGTGTGATGTAATCTAATTTAATCACCTCCACTTTACACCCCATTGAATACAAGTGCTTACATTGAATACAAACTGCCTACATTGAATACAAACTGCGTATATTGAATACGATAGTAGTTGTGTAATTTACACTCTCTGGAAAGAAGGTTTTATTTACAGCTGTTTTCAATTCATATAAAAAGGCGTATTAACACGTAGTTAGCGTGTTCCATCAAACATTATTTTGAAAAGAAGAAAAAATAAAAGTTTTTGTTTGTATAAATAATAGGTTAAATCTGTAGAGATAAAAAACAAAAAAAAATCTTTTTGGATGTATGAATACGTAAAGTGGATAATTTACATATTTTATTAACATTTTGAGAATACAGTGGACAAAAGGAACTAAAGTAAAACTTACAAGTCTAACTAATTAATTTTGTATACATGACATAGGTGCAAATTTTCAGTTGAAATTCGTACATTTATCTTTGCTTAAAAAAGTAGATTAATAACACATAAAAGTGTCATTGCTAGAGTTTACTATAAATGAGGGATTTATGTACTCAAACAATTTGAAGGGCGGGTCGGACGGGCCATTGAGTGAAAGAGAGGGGAGTGGAACACGTTGTATGTGTGTTAGTGAGGCAGGCTCTTTACTACTCCTACTAGCAGAACTAAATTGCTTGGAACACTCAACTGGGCGCCTGGATGAACACCCATAAATACCTGAACTTACAATACATGTACAGTGACACAGAACTGGTTAAAGACGATTTCAATAAATTCTTCAATAAATGTAAACTAGAAAAGATCTACGTATATTCTCTCTAAGTATAAGCAAATAATTTAACACCATCAAGCCACTAATTGTAAAAAATAGATAGCCTACAGTTTTAAATAAACTAATTATAATTAATTGGTCAGTTGGAAATTTTGCTAACTATCCCATATAATACTTGAGATTATTAAAACATATTTATATGTTATTCTGTTCAAGGTCCCAAGAGGGTGACCCAAGAGCAAAGTGCCAAACTTTGGGAAATGGTTATACAGGTCAAAATAAAGAGAAAACACAGGTAAAGTTTTTTCCAAAAACGCTTCGTTTACCGGATATACGCCATTTTGTTTTTTCACGAAAACAATTTTTATCTCCAAGCTGGCTCAACTGATCTTTATGAAACTCAATACGCAGGTTAATACAATAGAGACATATATATGCTAGAAAAAAAAATCAACTTGATCTAATTTAAAATTTAAAAATGGCGGCCATTTTACATTTTTGCGGGAAAACGGCAAAAAGTACTAAGAACGTGGTTTTTTTTAGATAATCTTATTACCAATCTGTCAGTATCAAAAAAGTTAGAATCGGATAAAAAAATAACCGAGATACATTGAAATTTGTGTTGAGAGGTAACTTATCTGTTTTTAGCTTTTTGCTGACTCTCAACACAAATTTCATTTTGTCTCGGTTATTTTTTGCCTGATTCTAACTTTTTTGATACTGGCAGATTGGTAATAAGATTACCTAAATAAAACATGTTCTTAGTACTTTTTTTCAGTTTCCCCGCAATTTCCGTTTAGACCTTGGGCGAGCCGGTAGCCGAGTGGTCTAAGGCGTCAGGACTTTGAGCTTCGGTTAGAGATAGCGCTGGTAAGATCCGGCCTAGAATAGGGATCTATTATTTTAACATGCATAGCGAGTTACATAAAAATCTGTTGATTCAACTCGGAGGTAAACATTCTGTTGTGAAAAAGATTGTGGATATCTGGTAAACGATCTGGTTTTGGAAAAAATGTATTCTTGGTAGTCATTTCGTTTTGACCTATATAAACATTTCCCGACGTTTGGCACTTTACTTTTGGGTCACCCTGTACATACCATAATTAATGATAACTATTCATATACCGCACTTATATTGTAATATTAATTTGTGAGGCATCGGTCAAATGTTTACCCCCAATACACTACTTGATCCACTCACACAACAGAGGATAAAATAAGTGAATACCGTCGGTTGTCTCTACTGATACTACTGTATTCGTATTGTGTATTTGACATTTGAATCAATATAGGTTGGTAGTGCGTCACAACTCGGGAGTTGGAGCAGAGCCAAGCCGTGTCAATCTCACTGCAGTAGACTAAATGTTAACAAATACGATATATGCGTCTGACCCAAGACCTGAATATCCATCATGGATGGCGATCAGGTCCAGTCAGCGCCATGGAGAGGAGGCGGATCTTCAATCACTGTGACGATGGACATTTCTGAAGTGGTAACCCCGAAAGAGGTACAGTGTTGTAAGGATACAGCGGTGATCACACCCGTGAATTGTAGCAGTGGAGGCGTATCGGAAATCACCGTGAAGATGAACACTATGTATCTCTTCGGGATTACCACATCAGAAAAGTGATGATCCCGAAGAGGTTCAGAGTGTTGGAAAGACACAGCGGTCATCACACCTGGGGTCGTGGCAGTGGAGGCGCACCGTCAATCTCCGTGAAGATGGACGTTTCTGAAGTGGTAATCGCGGAATATGTACAGAGTGTTGGAAGGACACAGCGGTCATCACACCTGGGGTCGTGGCAGTGGAGGCGCACCGTCCATCTACGTGAAGATGGACATTTCTGAAGTGGTAATTGTGGAATAGGTACAGAGTGTTGGAAGGACACAGCGGTCATCACACCTGGGGTTGTGGTAGTGGAGGCGCACCATCCATCTACGTGAAGATGGACATTTCTGAAGTGGTAATCGTGGAATAGGTACAGAGTGTTGGAAGAACACAGCGGTCATCACACCTGGGGTCGTGGTAGTGGAGGCGTATCGGCCATCACCGTGAAGATGGAAGTTTCTGAAGTGGTAATCGCGGAAGAGGTACAGAGTGTTGGAAGGACACAGTGGTCATCACACCCGTGAGTTGTGGCAGTGGAGGCGCATCGGCAATCACTGTGAAGATTGACGTTTCTGAAGTGGTAATCGCGGAAGAGGTACAGAGTGTTGTAAGGACACAGCGGTCATAACACCTGGGGTCGTGGTAGTGGAGGCGCATCGGCAATCACCGTGAAGATAGACGTTTCTGAATTGGTAATCGCGGAAGAGGTACAGAGTGTCGGAAGGACACAGCGGCCATCACACCTGGGGTCGTGGCAGTGGAGGTGCACCGTCAATCTCCGTGAAGATGGAAGTTTCTGAAGTAGTAATCGCGAAAGAGGTGCAGAGTGTTGGAAGGACACAGCGGTCATCACACCTGGGGTCGTGGCAGTGGAGGTGCACCGTCAATCTCCGTGAAGATGGACGTTTCTGAAGTGGTAATCGCGAAAGAGGTGCAGAGTGTTGGAAGGACACAGCGGTCATCACACCTGGGGTCGTGGCAGTGGAGGTGCACCGTCAATCTCCGTGAAGATGGATGTTTCTGAAGTGGTAATCGCGGAAGAGGTGCAGAGTGTTGGAAGGACACAGCGGTCATCACACCTGCGGTCGTGGCAGTGGAGGCGCATCGGCAATCACCGTGAAGATGAACATTTAAATTACACACTCTCGTAAATTTCATATTCCGTTCCGCACCTAGAAGGTTTATAATTGGTTTCCGGTCTGGTCTTACAGGAAGTGTAGGCTAGATTCTTTCCTCTTTTGCTCTTGACCTTGGAACATCGAACAGGAGAACATCCTGAAATTTGTTTTTAGACCTGGGAGTTTCTCTTTAACAATAAAAATACTACAAGTTGTAACCCAGCCCGAACTACAGATTTTTTTTTAACTAACCTAGGAACCCATGCAATTACACGGCTTTTATCACTTACTCTATGTACATATATACCAACGATACACGTTCTTCGGCCCTCCCTATTTTGTAAGTAGTTCTCCCACCAGTCCCACCTACCACAGGATTAATTTTAATGTATATCCCATGTGACAAAATCATTGACAGCGAAAGAGAAGTTGTTTTACTAACTAGAGGAATTTTGAATAGGGATATTTTTTTCCACCATAGAAACATGTAGACTGTCTAAGGCAATGCATTTTCACAGACGAGCGCCTGTGCTGCTATCTAATGACGATTGGTTTCAAGTAAGCGCTCGGACGACTGTTTGGCGAACTACTAGCTCAGCTACTGGTATTATCGTGTGCTTATTAGCTGCCATAGCTGGGAGATAAGAAATTCGTGACAGTCAGCTACCAGATGTGTTGCTAGTTTAGAATTACCCAGGGGGTACGCACACCTTTAAATTTTTGCTGTGGACGCGAAATGTAAACGTGGATTGACACTAGATCAGTCATGTGGTTGCGGGTAATCTATCCGAACAATGGATAACATAGTTTAAGAGTGCCCCTTGCTCTCTTTTATGGAGGGAGTAGCCAGCTTATATGGTTTGATGGATTTGATTTAGCTTTGTGACAGATCACTTTATTTATTTTTTTTTTTTTTATCAATAAATAACATAACTTATGGATCTTGATTCAAATATATATTATTGCTTCTTTTTTAAATTAACTATCGTAACTGAAGGAAACCATACAATATATACATTAGCGTGTGCTGGAGAGAGACAGATAGAGGGATGAAGAGAGATGGAGAGAGGTAGACCACTGGCGCTACCTGTGAAAAACGTACATGAACTAACTTCACCGAAAAGGAAAATCGGGTTCACGGACCTATATGAGTTGATAATCTTACTGTTTCTTTCTATAGTGATTGGTTGTACAAAATAATTCTGTAAACTATTTTCTGAACCATAGATAATAGTTTTAAAACGAATAACTAAGCATGTCTATATGATTGATTATTTTAGACGTTCGAGTGACCCGCAGTGTAACGCGGAACCCAAACCACGTAATGTGGGATTTGTTGACTCTGTTGAAAAACAAATCGAGTCTCAGCTTTCTCTTATTTAATGCGTGATAAAATCACCGCTCGTCACCGTTCCAGGGCATTCCAATCGTGTCCTGTAATGGCCGTGATGATGATCATTGAGCGGTCACTCAGTCAAGTGAGATTATCACTTCATATCACGCCACCTTGCTTCATAGTAGCTGGATTACATCGCTGCCATTAGTCATGGGTAGTAATCTACGTAGGGCTTAGCTAATTAATTGTTACAGTTTCCGAATCATTGTTATAAATTGTATTGTGTATTATAGCATACTAGCTGTACCCGCCCGCTTCGCCGGTCATAATATTGAGTTTGATTTAGAACCTAATAGCTGAAAGAATTCGAGCATTTTTGCTTCTTCTACCAATATTAGATTTTTTAGGAGGCATGTCATAAAAAGTAAACTGCAAAACAAATAATTATTTATTTTTTATTTTCACGTTTCACCACATGTTTTAATTACCGAGGAAAAAAGGTTAACTCCAAATACAGATCACCTGATCAAGTAAAAGTAGTGTGTGCTACAGTCTCAAGGTGAAATGTAGAACTACAATAAATCAAAACATATACAGTACTGTTGTTGTGAGAACTTCAATCTGCTTATGGCATGTGAAACTACATTAAACCAGGGATCTTTAGGAGCCCGTGGGGCGGGACCCTGTGGACGGATCTGCATCAAACTTCACAGAAACCATCTCGGGAGTATACAGGACAATATCCTAAAGTTTCATGGCGATCGGTTGGATGGTTTGGCAGCGCATAAACTTTAAACATATATATATATATATATATATATATATATATATAATATATATTATATATATATATATATATAATATATATATAAAATATTGCTATATATACAAACATCCTCTTTTATAAATATAGATTACTAATTAACAGTTGTTATTATGACTGAAAACTTCATCTAAGGGCTTTATATACATATATATGTATTTTTATGTGTTATAAACTTTACTGTAGACATGTTCCCAAACTCTCAAGCTACCGCTGGAGAATCGACGGCCCTATAGTAATAGACATACAGTCAATAGGGCTAACAAATGCTTTTCTATTTCAACTGTACGGTTCATACTTACGCAATGTAATCTACGCTATAAATAACACCTTGAAAGGTCATTAAAGACGTTTTAGTATTCAGTAATGACACCAGCCGATTAAGGCTATGTTAATGTCTCGTTTACGTGATAAACTGACTGTCAAGTCTTAAGTATGAAGATAGCGCTGGTTGCCTTTTAAATTACGCGTTTTCCTCATTAAAGTGGCGTTTGTGAATAAGTGTGTCAGGATACGAACATGGTACTACCTACGACACAAGGCGTCAAACATCTGCTTTCTATATCCAAATTAACATTAAGAGATTTCACACAAATCATCTGATGAATGTACAAAACTCGTCTCAATTTACTTTTTCATATGTGAACGTTTTTCTATGGCCATGTGTTTTCCACATCTAGAACCGTGAAGCCCGTATTTTGAGGCCATACTTCGGGAAAAGAAGACAGATCCAGACCGCTAACTTAGCGGTTCAGACTGTGAAATGCCTTGAAGGAAAAAAAAGCTTATCCCAAAGTAATGTGATAGTTTTAAAGAGGGTAGTTTGGAAAACCCGAGAGCCCCCCAACTCGTTCGTAAATGAATTTTTACCTCCTCTTCCCGCAAAAAAAGTTAAGTTAGGTTGATTCTTTCATTGAAATAATGATCGATATTGTACTGGCATCCAGCTTTTAATCTGCTGACTTTATACAGGGTGTTTCTTTTAAAACGCAACCCATGCTTTGAAATAAAAATGACCAACAAAACATATATCTACAACACATTTTATTATTATTAACATTTATTACTACTATTTATATGAGTTTAATTATGTTTTTGTTTTAAACGATTTTGTTTAAAAATATTCCTCCTCTTTATTTACAGCAAACACTCTCTGGTCTTTGCTCAAAACCATGTTTCTAACCTCAACTTAATGGCATTGCACGAAACCCAAACAAAGTGAACAACAATGCAACAATGTAAATCAGCTGATAGCCAAGGAAGAAGAAGAACCAGGGCTACCGACCTATGAACTTGTAATTATCTTAAATCTAATTTTTCTATACATGTAAAAAGCGTTGCGTTTTAAAAGAAACGCCCTTTAAAATATTAGGTTTACGTGTTACAAAAATTAATATTTCATTGAGCTAAAATGAGTGTTTAATACTTTCCATCAGTATACTATGTAACCTTTCTGTAAAGAAAAGGTTGAGTTGGGGGGGGGGGAGGCAGCTAAAGTAATTTACCCCAACTTGCATAGAGAGTGAACTCAAGTTTGCGTATTTGCGTACCGGAACAACTTCTGCCAGGACCTGAATCGTAGTTTCGTTGCTTTCACCGACCTCCAGGGTGTGTACGGGAAGTAATTAACAAACAGATCGACCGGATCACATCAGAAAAATGAAATGATTATATATTAGAGTAAAAAGATATAGATCACATCCTTCGCCGTCAATGTGTCATGAGGATACTAATTAAGGACACTTTCTAAAGGACGTTGTTTTGAAGAAAAAAAAAAATCAAGTACGACATTCACTCACCTACACTCGCTAAGAATTTCTCTCATAATGTACAATAGTCTAGGTATGTATTTGTAAGAGTGACATGTCATATTCCTTGACATAAAAATGCCAATAAAAACTACTTTTTGAAGTGTTATATATTTTTATCCAAATACGTTGTTACATAAAAAGAAATATTGGATTAAATTACGTAAAGCGTGGCCAGGTTTCAAAGTGGCAGTTCATCTGATGGCGCTGCTACAGCTCATTATACTAAGCAAATTGCTGTGAATTAATTTTAGATTAAGTACAATGACATGGGCCATACATTCATAAAGTGTACGTGAATCATACTTGATGTTAAAACAGCAGTTGTTGTTTAACACTATTATCAACAGGTGCCTGTTCTATGCAGACATTTTAATGATACATAGTCCCTTTGAGCACAGAATATCTAATACAGTACTAGATATTCTGTGCTTTGAGTTAAAACGCATCGAGGATCGCAAATTGAGAATTCAAAATCTCGTCACCGAGAAACAAGGGTTGTTATAAAATACGGGCCTTGTCAATTTTTTGGCTGAACATTGTTTTAATGGTAGATAAGCCTACATAGCTATGAAGTACAAGTAAACGTCACACAACACAAATTTATTACAATATAAGCACAAAATGTACAAATATATTACAATACAAGCATAAAATGCACGAATATTATGGTGATCGATTTAGGTGAACCACGCTCACCTTCCTCAGACCATAGGGATTCACAAAAGAATGATTATTTTTGTGAATCCCTCTGGTCTGAGGAAGGTGAGCGTGGTTCAGCGAAATCTATCACCATAATATTTGTGCATTTTGTACTTGTATTGTAATATATTTGTACATGTTGTGCTTGCTTATTTTGTAATAAATTTGTGTTGTGTGACGTTTACTTGTACTGTATATATACCAACACGTATTATGCTAATTAAAAAACTATAGCTATGAAATAAGAATATTACTACGAAAAATCCGGGAAAATTACGAGAATGAGGATAAACGAAAAAATAGCGTTCGCTGCGGCCATATGAAAGCGACCTCTGTTTTTTATCTGTTATACCGACTATGTTCTTTTAGCTTTATAAGACCGAAGAGCCGTAAAATATCGAAAATTGACACTCACCTCGCCTATATACTTTCATCGATTGAATTTCTTACACAATTCGATGGTTAAATTATAAATATGATGACCACTTACATCACGTAAACTATATTTTTAAAGATGTAATATTTTAAAAGCCTACATTTCGTAAAATTAAACCACTAATTTAAAACGTAGGAAAACGCAATAGCTAAGTGAAGAATTTGCGTTTTTTGATGCAGGTGGTTTAAAGGATGTCAAATACTCTTTACAGAGTACGTAGTCCTGGTCGGCAAGGACGTCCAGCCACAGAGCGTGAATAGAGGAGGCAGTTAACTTGGGTGTCCTCCAAGATACTCGCCTCCACTTCCTGCTGAGTTCATGGTTATTACATCATACTGAAATAAATATTACGTGTTATGATTGCATAGGTATGGATGCATAGCTTTTTGTTATTCTTTAAAAATATGTTATTTCAGGCTTTGCCTAAAGTTGAATACGAGGGAAAATATGTAAAGCTGCAAGCTGTAATAGAATTCTAATGTGAACATGTCAAGCTGAAATGTTGTTTAGTAGAAGATATAACGTGAAATATCGATGGCTATGTAGACCGTAGACGTAGAAGAAATGGAAGTTCAAGTAAATTGTCATTGATAACAAAAACTGGAGAAGTAATAGGAGATGAAAACTGTTACAGAAGAATATGAAGAACGAAGAACGAGTATCTCGTCAGCAATCACTAACGAGTCTTCATATTACAAACTGTTCTAAAAACATCTACCAAGTCACCATCTTGCTTGGTTTCGAGGAGGAAAAGGGGAAAAAATAAACTACCTCTGTCTTTCTTGCTCTTGTACGACAAGCATGAGTATTGTTATTTGCAATTGTACTTGTTTAAACGTATACTTTTGTTTTTTTTTTCTTCTTTTTGTTTGTTTCTATAAACGTATTAAAATATAGTTTTATTATTTACTATTCGTTAAAGATATATAACATTTTATTTGATTAGTAAATCTGCTAAGTGAAGTTTACTCAGTTAATTGTATTTTTGACGTGATAAAATATTTATTTTAGATTTTATTATTGGTTAGAACTAAGAGAGGGCTTAGTTCTAACCTCACTATCTATACTCTTCCTTTCGAGTAAATAAAATCATTTTTGTTTATTTGTTTTTGTTCTTTTTTCATTTTCTAGAAATCAATAAATATTTTGATGTAAAGAATAAGTTAATAGACTATGATATTATACGATTTTTCGTGTAATGATATGGCATGATATTTTGTAAATGAAATTTGAATCAGAAGTTCACGTGTAGCAAAAAATATTTCTAAATTACGAAACGTTTTATTCATCTCAACACTGTTAACCGTAAGAGCTGAAGATATATGAGGTGGTTGAGGGTCGGACACGAGATACAATTGGGGACAATTAAGGGGATGAGAAGGGGATGTGTTATGCAGTAATAATGAATGATTGCAGGCCTCTGGAGCTTTGCTCAGTGGTACTTCAACTCTGACAAACATTAGCCAATTGCTTTGCCCTCTCGGCTTCATCGGCTCGATGAACGATGCGACCTCCCCTTCAACTATTTTCTCAACGACTAAGGGGATGAGAAGGGGGTGTTTTATGCAGTAGTAATTAATGATTGCAGGCCGCTGGAGCTTTGTTCAGTGGCACTCCAACTCTGACAAACATTAGCCAATTGTTTTGCCCTCTCTGCTCTATTGGCTCGATGAACGATACGATCTTCTCTTCAACCCTTCTCTCAACAACTAAGGGGATGAGAAGGGGGTGTTTTATGCAGTAGTAATTAATGATTGCAGGCCGCTGGAGCTTTGCTCAGTGGCACTCCAACTCTGACAAACATTAGCTAATTGTTTTGCCCACCTCGACTCTATCGGCTCGATGAACGATACGACCTCCCCTTCAACCCTTCTACCGTCAAATAAATGTATTCCTAACATTACTTACCTTTACAGCTTTTCTGGAGTGTGCTTGGTACATTTACTAAGCTAATAATCAACTTACATAGATCACTTCATTATGATCAACACCTTTCACGTAATTAATTATTAACAATAGTATGCTGTAAATGTTATGGGGTTTTCTTGCCAAGCACGAAAAAAGAAGATAAATGTATGTTCCGAATTAAAAAAGTAACATTCAGAAGTAAAGTACACATTATAAAGTTTCAGAATCGTGTGTATAAATGGTTTATTTTATAATTTGTGAATCGTTTTTATAAATGTAGGTAATATTAGGATTAAAATTATTTGGTGGGAGAATTTTTGAGGAAAATGACGAAGTGTTGACCTTCATAACAGTTTAAAGACAATTTTTAGAAAACTATATTATATTTTAACTAGTATAGTAAAATATATCAGTAAAGTATTATCCAAGTCAACAATTCGCCCCATCCAACAACCCTTCCAACAGATCAATTTATTCCAGATATACCTTTACGGGATTTCTGTCGAGTGCTTATCATATTTTCTGAGCAACGAGAAACTTGTTTCGAAATTATATCTTTATTTTGGTTGAATTATTTTAATTTCAGTCTGTAATTTTGACTACCATCAAAATATGTCGATAAAATATTGTTAAATGTGAGATAAGAATGCAAAAAGGATGTTCATGATAAGTGTAGTATTGTTACTAACTGAATAAAATACCCGAGAGAGCTTAATTTTATCAAAAAGCATATTTTAATGTTTACAATCCAAAAACGATGTACACTCATCACGAAATATTCGTAACCACTGAACAGATTTTTATGAAATTTGGAGGGAGGGTTAGCTCCCGTTCCATAGAAATCTACTAAGAAAGAATATCTTGAAATTCAATTCCTGAGGAGTAGAAACAGCCCCTAAAATTTTTCAGTTCTCCATTAGAGTCAAATTGGCATTAATTTAATTCATTTCAAACAGCTGATACAAAAAAAACATAAATGTGAGATAAAAGCTTGGCCGATTTGGTTTTCATTGTGGAATGTTCAATGTAATTTATACAAACTCTGACATGTTTACGTTACTGCTCAACCCCTTAAAGTAACAAACTTTACACCTGTTTTGTATAGAATAACGACATCAGGCTGATATAATGAATCACAGAGGGAAGGGTAAACAAGCGTAGAGAACCACCCTGTCGGCTAGTATTTTGTTAAACATTTGTACTACGTTTAATAACGCATATTCTAAGAGTAATGTACACTAAAACGATTTATGATTTTTTAGTGGCATCTATCAAACATAACGTTTATTTCATTCCAACTCGTATTCCAGCTAATGGTCAACAACCTAGCTTTTGAACAGTCTAAAAATAGTTGAGATTGTTAACTTACTAAACATCTTATTGAAAACTTTGTATTGAACGAGGTAAATAGAATTAAATTGGTCGGTAGCGTAGTTGGTTCAATCCCAGCTTCATGCGCTAAAGGTTCTCAGTTCGATCCCAATCAGAGTCAATACATTTTGAGAAGGATCAGCTGATAATCACCGGCTGTTCATTTGTCATTGGGCTATTAATTAATGCCACTTTCTAAGGAATAGTCGGCCTTAGTTTGTAACAATGTCTACATTCGCTCATCTACTCTCATCACACTCATTTGAAATCCATATTCGCCCATATCTTGACGATCGGCGTCTTATGAATAAATAAATAAATTATAAGGTATGGATCATGATGACGTCATTGGAGAGATCAGCTGACTTTTAGCAGGTCAGGAGCTGTCACTGTGTTTGAGGAACATAGTGACTTGCAGAGTACTCCAAAACACGTTACGATAACCTAATATTTTAATAATAATGTTTTACAGCTGATTTCTCATACTAGTGTCTTTATAGTTTTATTTTAAAAAAAGCTATTGTCAATGAGTTAATACGTTTAATACGATTAATTAAAAAAAAATGTATTGGAGTTATTAGTTATTAAAATATAATGAGAAATATTGTTAGTCTAGAAATACAAATGATTAGTTATGCTGTTAGCTTAAATATATATATATATATATATATATATATATATATATATATATATATATAATTAGGAATGGCGCTAATATAATATAAATAGAGGCCGTTACTACTCTTTCTAATTTTTTAAATGAAGAAAATAAAATTATGTTGGTTCTATAAAATATGTTGACAATAATTAATACCGATAAATGTTTGGTTTACATAACGTGTTCACACGTTAAGATGCTACCGGTAAAACAGTTTCTGTAGTTCCAGTTCCAGTTAGTACAAATATTAATTATATTTCATCGCAAACGGTTACAGCGATAACAGTTTCTTATTAACAATACTTTTGTTTATTCCGTTGCGTAAAATAACGCGTATTTCTACAGCTGGTGGAACGATCTCTCCAGTGACGTCATCATGATCCCTACCTTATGTTATTCTACTTACCTTGGTATTGAAGCTCTATTATACCAGTGTTGCCACTGCCACCGCCTCAGAATACTCTTCCAGTTTTACGATGTTTTACTGCGTTTTACAATAATTTACGATGTTTGCTTACTGCGCTAATGTAATATGATGTATAATATAATATATAATATAGTTACGCGACCATCATGTCGTGTAACTGTTTCCTCATAAACCTAGTGCGAAAGTTAGTAGTCCGGAAACGGAAACCAGTCTGAGAACAGTAGTATAATATCAGTGTGTGGAAAACCGAATACTTCACCCCTACAAGATTTACTGTTCCTAAATAGTCGATGAAATATACTTGCCGTCCCATATCTCGTTATGAATTAGGTTTCACGGTGTAGTGGTGTTTTTCTTCTTCTTGTAATTTCGTTGCGTTGGAGATTGATAATAAAGGACTTGACATTTTTATACAACATTGCATTCATATAGAATGGTATTTTTATATATTTAGTTCTTAAAAGTGTAAACGGGAACAGGCGTTTCAAGAATTTCCCGACCTACCCATATTTCACATATGGAAAGTAATGTCAGTGCTTAAGAGTTCTACTGTGACTAGATGATTTTAGTGCATATTATATCATAATTCATATCTTGTAAGTGTATTACTGTAACTAGATGATTGTTTATTTGTGAAAACAGCTGTACCTTAAGTGACTTACTTTATCTATTAGTACAGTGTAGTAGTTAGTATCAGACTAAGTTAAAGCATAGCACGGCCGGATTTATCTAGTATCACATGAACAGAAAGATAGCATTTAAAGTCTATTTATACAATTAAAAAAAATCAATCGTCATTACTTAAACGTAAATATTAGAAGCAAAATCTTATCTTCCATATTCCTTGCTCGTATAAATATAAAACAAGTGAACGTCGTACAACACGCTTTCGTTTACAATATAGACTAAGTATAAAATGTTCAAATATTATAGTAGTCAATTTCGGTCAACGTTATTTGCAAACCTCAGACCAGAGGAATACACGAAGGAAAATAAATAAAATTTTAAAACGCCATATTATAGCGGTCGGTTCCCTGGACATGGCGTGCGGTCTTCAATGAAGGGAAATTAATTACTCAATATGCTGTTCAACGTAATGTTCTCTCAGATTGAACCAGGGTACAATAAAACGCAGACGTTTGACTTTTACAAGTTCTCACATAAATTTTAATTCGCGTATAAACTGATTCTTCCGACGTCGTACCATTGGCGATCGCATCTCGGAACACTGCTAACTAGAGCGTAGTGTATTAGAAAAGTTCTGATTTTTTATTAGGACTAGTTTCTACTCCAATTAAACTTATATTTAAAAGACATCTTCTAACTCTCTAAGTCATTTCCGGTCTTACTTAGCAAGACTGAGTTGCGTTATGAAGTTTGAAATGCTCGTTGCGTTTGTTTGCATTTGTTATTCCGATATATATGGAAATACAGGTTGTTAGCAATCAAATGGCAAACAAACAAGTCTTAATCAAGGTGATATTTTCCACACTCTGTCGGCCTATTTACATCAACGGTGATCATCAGTAAGGTGGTGGGCGGGCAACCCAGATGTGCGGGCTAGCATGCTCTACTTGGTGCGGAAGTGTGGTCAGCCGCTCGCCAGTTGGGGGTCAGCATTAGGAGTATTGGATAATCTAAAAATTACGTGTTAATATGACACAGTTCTTTAAAAAAATGTCTATCCAAAGTAAACATAATCGGTAAAATTTAAATGCAAAAGTTATAAATTTTGGAATGCCTCAAGGTTCCGTAATTGACCCTAGTCTTTATAATGTTTATATCAAATTATTGTACTGTCTCAATCGTGAATATTTACAGAACTTCTTCGCTGCAGTTAAATCCTATGTGTGCTCTTCCTTTCATCCAATGTATCTGAAACGTTATACATTAACATATTTAGAATAATAATTGTTAAGAAGATTAACATTTGATTTATCAACTGTGGTAAAACCTCGATAATTCTACACTTTGTGGACTATGGAGTTGTCGAAAGGTTGAACTATAAAGAAATGTATAGTAAATATTAAATAAAATCCCTATTTGTATAGATAAATTATAAAGTACTTTCTTCATCAAATCAAATATTTTATTGCCAGAACATAACAATGTATAACAATCGTTATATTAGTTCTAAAATTTTAACAATCACGCCACATCAAAACCCCATTTGAACATACAGAATCTCCACTCACACCACATTCATACTGCCAATGTATCCACTTCCAGCGCCGGACGTCAGTCTCCTGATTATGCGGTCACCCAGTCGTGTGCCATGAACTCATCAACACTGTAAAATGCTTGGGACGCTAAAAAGCGTTTGAAACGAGTTTTTAACGCCTTGGGCGTCGGGGCACTCTTTACTGAATTGGGCAACTTGTTGATGAAACGAATCCCTGCTTGTGAGGGCAAGTGCTCATAAACCCCCGTCCTGTGTCTTCCGGTTCGATAGGTATTCCTGCCTCGTGTGTCATATGTGTGTATGTCCCGACCGCTAGTCATAGCACATTTAGACACACAGAATAAGGTTGTCTCTAAAATGATCATGAATAGTTAAACATTTCACAAAACTAAAAACTAACTATTTAATTATGTAACAATGTACTGTATGACCTACTGAGTATGTAGTAATTAAAACAAGAACGTACAATGTACAGTAACTTAATGTCCAAAATATTGGTAATTTTTAACAGTTATTCACTGTGACACTGTTATTTCGTTGATCTGCACCAGTCTAAACCGTGCACAACTTGCCATAGGCAATAATTTTCTGCATCACGTTGCCAATGACGGTGGCGAACTCTTGAAGTTCTAATGTGCTCAGAATTGTTAGACTTCACAAGAGAGGATAGTAAAAACTTTTAATAAGAAGTTTGAATAAATAAAATCTTACAATAAATAATTATTAATTTGATAATTATTTATGGTAAATATATTTTTCCTGCGGCCACTACGAGTATTAACCAAAATTACTCTCGTTGTAGAAAGTGTAGTTACTCTAAAAATGCCTTATTCTCTGTGGTGGTAATCAGTGATCGGATATTTTGTGGAAGAGATAACTGAGTATCAGACTTGCCAATTCGCTGAAAATTAGACCAATACTGCGTGGTTCGGAATCCACGTAAAGCTGTAGGACCCTTAGTTGCCCTGGGTAGTGGGCTATTGATAAGTGGCCCTTTCTGGGAATAAGTTGAACTCAGTTAGTAACCAGACTACACAGGTTATGCTACATTCTTATTCACCATAAAATACTCATAAAGTTGTGATGGTGTCTTACATCTAAGAACAGCAATTATATGATTTGCTGTAGTTAAAAATTAAAATGATTAAGTATTATTATTATCAAAATTAAGTATATTGTTAAAATTAATGAACTAAAATGAACTATATTTTATAGATATAATTTCTATTTACAACAATAGAACTTTGTCTGTAAAAGTCGGTGTTAACAATCGGAAATTGGGTCAGGCTGCCTGCGCAACTTACGGGTAGGATAAGTTCCCATGACACAATCGGGCTGCGCAATCCTTGGGAATTCGCAGAGCGGTGTAGAGGCGATGTGGGTCCATTATATACCCATTTACGGAGTCAAAGTCTAAGCTAAAACTAATCAGTAGACCTGGTGGAACTGTCGGTAGCGTAGTTGAATTAAGCACAGCTACATGAGCTAAATGTTCTCTGTTTGATCCCAATCACAGTCATAACAAATTTTGAAAGGTATCTGCTGATAACCACCAGCTGTTCATTTGTCATTGGACTTGATTAGCGACACTTTCTAAGGGATGCTAGGCCTTAGTTTGTAACAATGACTACATTCACTTATCTACACTCATTCAAAACCATATTCACCCATATCTTGACGATCGACGTCTTAGAATTCATAAAAATGTATACTATAGTTCATTTGGTACTATTTTATTACAGTAAATTAAAATATAATATCGTTGGTATCGTTTTTATTAATGTGAGGGAAAAGTAACAGAAATTTCTGCTTTAGTAACAATGAATATGCAAATGTAGGCCTATCTCTTACGAAATTAAGCTGGCCGTTCCCCAAACTGCCAAGCCACCGCTGGAAATTCAATAGACTTCTAGTACTTACACAATCTTACCGTCAGCGGGCTAAAACATGCTGTTATATTTCATCTGTACGGTTTGTACTATCATAGTAACTATCGTTAACTATCATAGTAAGTTAAAGTGATTGTTTAAGCCCCATTCTAGTTGTTATTATGAGTGTTCAAATTTAAGATCATCAAGAATGGCAATGACATTTTCAAATATTTAACTGTAAACAATATAAAATATTTTACAAAAACCAACTTATGCTAGATCGGTCCACTAGAATCGATGTTCTATCAAATGACACGATACGAGATTTTTAAGTGTTACGATACGATCATTATTACGAACCGAATCAGTGAACTAGAAACCCGTGGTGCTTGAAGATCGCAGAGGTATTTGAATACAGTTACAGAGGCTCACAAATATTAGTTCTGGAATTTAATTATCATGCACATAATCTGAGTCCATAGATTAACCATAAATCTATTTACCTAAACTCTTCGTACAAACAACATCATATTTCCACCAATACAATCAAGGTTAAAAAGGCGTTTAATCTGAAATGGCTGTAGATTTTCCAACTGGGTGCCCGATAAGAAAATAAATGGTTCAAAAGAATTGTCAAAATTTCTCTCATGTTAAATACTTAAAGAACAAAAACTTTGAAATTACCAGTTTGATTTCCAAATAGGTTTTTGCCATAAATCATGAACTAGTTAAGTTAGAGACATGCGGTTTTTACTAAAATATTTTAAATTGCAATTCACATATTTTCTGAAAATTCAATGAAAATCGTTAAAGCTTTTTTTGAGAAAATTATATTTTTGCATGTTTTTGCCTATAAAAATAAAAAACAAAAAACTAAAATTCCAAAAAAGTGAAAAAATAGTCTGGAGATTTTGGCTAAATACAACTACATACCAAATTTCATAAACATTTATCCATCCGTTTGGTCTCCAGCCAACTGCACATACACACAGACAGACAGACATACGGACAGACACCAATTTTGTTTCGAATAAAACACCTTTTTGGGTTCAGGGAACCCTAAAATGGATTTTTAGACCAACTTGTAAACAAAAATTTCTAGACGATCACAATACTCTCTCTGTGCTAACGCATATGGGAGAAAGTAATAAACGGAAGGTAGTTTTAATAAACAGGTTAAGGAGGTGTGTCAGGGCTGCCACTACAGCGTCACGAAATTTGTGGCGTAATTATGTTAATGTGTTGTCCATCTGTCAGTGAGCTCCTTTTAAATGTAGGTTACGTTTATGTAAATTAACCTGGTCAAATAAGTACAAAATGAAGGAGTATATGAAACGAAGATGTTTGCGGATTTTGTAATTGTTTAAGGTCATATGTCCTGTTTTCCTTTTTTCACTTCTCGTGCCGATGTCTACTATAGCCTGTGTCAGTTTGTTTAAACCTCTTTTTACACACATACGTTCAATTTCATCTTAACAGATATTAGAGTAAAACCACAGTAAAATATAAACACGCAGTAGCGAAGCTTACTCTTGAGAAAAATGCCTTCGGAACGCTAGCGATCCTAGTGGTCGTTTCCACAGAGCTGCAGCACCTATCAGCTTATCGCACTAGTTGTTTGCTATACCACCGCTAGGATCGCTTGGTTTGAGCTTCACTACTGTGTGTTTATATTATACTGTGGTAAAGTTGCACGCTCGTAAGATTTCCCTCGCCATTGACTATTGAGCTGTTTGCTTTTTAAACATGCGTAGTTTTACCTCATACCTGGTAAGACTTCGATTCCGTGTACCAACAAGAACAAGACAGGAGCGCTTGTTTGAGCCTATAGTGAAGTACTGTTTTATACAAAATAGGCACGGGTATTTTGTAACTCTTAAGTAGCCCAATGAAGCATTATTAAGCAAGATCACTGTTCAGTGAATTCATGTTGATTACAGAACAAGAATGTATTTCCTTCAAGATTTAATATTTTGTGTAACTAGGCGGAAAAGTATACTTCAAACCAAGGAAGAGAAAACTCATCTAAGAAGCATCTTGTCTTGAATGACACCACTTTCTTTGACACACAGCTTTCTTTAGTCGCCATTATTTTCGACGCTGTGAATTTTAAAGTTTACAATCTTCTCTCATACTCAGTTTTTAATGATTTCCACAAAATATTGGTTGTGTTAGGTTCGCTTACTCTATCATTAAAATTGTTTCAATTTGTAGTGAAAAATCTAAAATATTTTATTTGACTTCTATAAGATTTAATTTCTTTACTAAACATTTTCTCAAATTTATCGTAAAGTGGGCGAGGATTTTAGAGGTAGAAAACTGTCAATTTCCTTTTAAAATATTGCTTTCCCCTACCGAAAAATTGTCATAGATTTCATAATCAACCCATTTTATGAGAGTTTTGAGAAAAACACTTGAAAAACATTATGTGCTCTTTCCAATAATTAATCGTCATTTCATCCAAAACATCATTAACCATCTCTGTGTATAAAATTCATTATATTTGACATTATATTTGTTCTATAAAACAGAACAAACTTTTCAGGATTTGATTCGGGCCTCTTAGCTTAGTGGTTAGCACTCCTGAATTCTACGCAGGAGAATCACGTGTTCTATTCCCGGGAGGGCTAACACAGTTATCTCGGTGGGGTTTGACGTTGTTCTACGACGATGTTCGAATACTTAATGAAAACTATCACTTGTATTAAAAAGAAGAAAAACAATTTATTACTCTATGTAGTTGAAAACTATATTCATTAAGTTATCAACTTGATCAAAATTGAAAGTTGCTTGCTTTTCACTTTTTTACTAACCTAGAAGTTGTCCAATCACTCATAACTACTTGTTGAAGTTCGGCACGCTCATTATCAAAAGGTTTAATGTATCTAGCCGGAAGTTGCCTAGATTTACTACTCAAAATGGCAGTTCTAACGTGGCAGCAAAAAGTGATATAAATTATTTTTTACCTAACAAAATAAATCAATATTTTGTATATCTTCTTATACTAATACAGATATAGGTGTAATAACATATTTAGAAGTCAGTTGCATTTATCGTATTCAGTACATTTTGAAATTGTTGAATTTTTGTAACTTTTTGTTACTTCGAATGAAATATTACCAATTACAGCTTATATCTACAGGAAGTATATGTTCCCACACTAATCGGTTGTTAAAATAAATGAAACAACATTAAAAAAAAAGAATAAAATAACAGTTTACAGAAAGTTTAACAAAGAAGTAGAAAAATTCTCAAACATAGACATCAAAATCATAAAAAGCAGTAATACATTCTTCTGACATCTGAATAGTCTGCCAAAAAACAGACTGACAAATAAAATAATTTATTACATAACCCTACTCAAAATTTCAAGTACCTGAATAACCGAAATAAAAAAAATCTCCAGAAAAATTATATAAAATAAACAGAAATCACAGGCACGGACATTATCAGAAATAGAGTAAACAAGTGGGAAAAGGTACCAGAGCAAGGCAAACAAAAACAATATCGACTGGAATGGTCAGAAGAGAAGAAAGAAAAAAAGCTTTCTAGCAATGTATTCGAAAGTGTTGGGCTAACAAGAAACCACCAAAAATAATTGATTCAATCCGGTGATCGTGTTACTGCTAAAAACTAACAGTCAAAGCCTGATTGTTACTGTGTATTTGGACCCGTGCTATGTCTACTCAGGCACAAAGTCCTGACGACTTGACCGCTCAGTAACTGCGCTCCCAAACCAGATCTGTATACTCTGTGCCTTAACCGTCTTATATTTATTACCCTTTTTTAATTTCATCGTCAACTGGAGAGAGTACGGACAGCGACGGATACACGAGCGGTCATCAGGAAATTACTGAGGGCTATTACATGCTCATCTCTAACAATGGAAAGTGGGTTGTAGGCCGAATAGTAATTATTGTAGACAAACAAACTGTGGGACTGCCTGGTGTTGTGAGTGGGCCTACTCCTACAGCTAGCGTGCATTCTAGATGTTGGAATCAAACTTTGGTTATAACTGAAACAATTTTATGGATCATTAAATAGACATCTTCTAACATGTTGAGTCTTCAAGTACTACTGCCACCTTATAAATACGTAAAATTTAACTATGTAATCAAATCAGTATTTGTCGATGCTACCAAGGCGTCTGACACGGTACAGCTTGATGATTCAGTTGTCTATATTCTTTTGTTCTTTGCAGAACACTGTAAGTAAACATTCAATTTGTTGGCGAGGATTTCCTTTCTCCAGTCTGTTATCTAAAAGAAATATTGTTGACTAGGGCGTACCACAGGTGTCATTTTTGGGACCGTTGATGTTCCTTTTATACGTGATCTGAATGGGTCATTAAATTCATCCCAAACCAACTCTTTTCCGTCTATATGTCCTATGCAGTGACAAATACAACACGTTTCATAATTAGAAGCTAAGACTATTGTAGAAATGAAATCGGGTTTAGACAGGTTTCATTCAGATTTCTTATCATTAAACTGTAATAAAACTGACATTATCGATTACAGTAAATTATAATTTATACTGTATCTTTTTGCAGGGGTGTAGATGTTTGCCAGGCCTCGGAGCCGTGTCAGCTGCGCTTTCTTTGGCCGTCAGTTTTGCCAACGTCATCCGGCTGCCCGCTATGGTTTTCTTGCATGGTGGAGGTATGGGTTTATAACGAATACAAATAAGAACTTATACAGGGTGAGTTTTATGTCCTGGCACACCTGGATATAATTTGAACGGGCTGAGATATCAATGTAAAACCTTGACAATACCTACTATAGCATATTTTTTAATTTTCCAAGTTGTTAAACATTTTGGCCCCCTTTTCTAAAGGGGGCAACTACAAATGTTCAAATGCAAACCCCTATCATGTGACGCCTCATTTTAAAGGTAATAAAAAAAGAAATCCAATGATGCAAACTAGAGGTCTCTACATTTAATTTAACAGAGTAAAAGACTAATTTACAATAAATGAGTTTTATATCCTGACAGACCTGGATATTTTTTAAACGGCCTGAGATATCAATGTGAGACTTAAACCATACCTATTATAACATAGGTTTTTTCTATTTTGCAAGCTGTTTAACATTTTGCCCCCCCTTTAAAAAAGGGGGACAACTACACATTTTCAAGTGTAAACCCCTATCATGTGACCCCTCATTTTAAAGGTAATAAAAAAAGGAATCTAATGATGCAAACTAAGGTCTCTACGTTTAATTTTAAAAAGTAAAAGACTAATTTACATTAACAAAATCATTTACTTTCTGGTCCTGTTTTTCGTTACGTGAGTTAACATGCTTTGAAATTTCCCTTGATCTTAAATTATCAGTTTCAACAATCTACTTTTGACTTTATTTTGTGTACTACTCACTTGCATTTTATCAGTTCATAGATTAGGTTGTTAACAATTTTAGTTCAAGCTTACTTTTACAAGTTTATAATGTAACAAGTTTTATTTTTACAAGTTTATAGTTTTAGTTCGAGTTTACTTTTCTGAAGAATAATGTTACTTATTCTATTTTAATTATGGAAGGTTCTGAGTTTGAAAGAATTGCCTTGTTAATGACGAGAGGTTACGGGGGTCGTGATCAGCAGTGAATCTTACAGTGAATTAGCAGACTTATTGAATGAGGAATTTCCGGACCGAATCAATCCCAGAAGGAGGTTTATGGTGACAAGAACTATTAAACGGTTTAATGAAACACATTCTGGAAAAGATATACCCAAGCCAGGAAGGGATCCTGTAATTGACGAAGGGAAATCATTAGATGTTAAGCATAATTGAATTTCTTTTTTAATCCCTTTAAAATGAGGGGTCACATGATAGGGGTTTGCTTTGACATTTTTTAGTTGTCCCCTTTGTCCATCTTTAGAAAAGGGGGACAAAATCTTTAATAACTTGAAAAAAAACATTTTTATAATAGGTATGGTCAAGATCTCACATTGATATCTCAGGCCATTAAAATAATCCATGTGTGCCAGGACATAAAACTCACATAAATGATTTTTTTTTTTATTTATTGTTAATGTAAATTAGTCTTTTACTCTTTTACATGAAACGTAAAGACCTCTAGTTTGCATCATTGGATTTCTGTTTTTATTACCTTTAAAATGAGGCATCATATGATAGGGTTTTACGCTTGAACATTCTAAGTTTTCCCCCTTTACCCCCTTTAGAAAAGGGGGGCAAAATGTTAAAACGGTTAAAAAATTGTTATTATAAGTATGGTCAAGGTTTTCTTAAATGATATCCAGGTGTGCCAAGACAAAACTCACTGTATATTATGCTTGATTAATTTACTTTTGAGGATGACAAAAATAGCTTAAAGTAATATCTGTTGATCCTTCAGCTGTTTACCACAGCCTAATATAAACCTGGAACAGAAAGCCTAATGAAAGTTACATATTAGAAAGCCATGGTAAATTTTACGATTTTTTGTTTTGATGAACAAAAATATTTTTTAGGTAGTTTTAAAAATACAAAAACATTTTATTCTAAATATAAATGCTTTATTGTACATATTAGTAAATGTTTTATTATAATCTACATAATTTTACTACTTGAAAATATATTTTTTACTATACATTAAAACAATAAAAAGATATTTTGTTCATACAATTAAAAATACTATTTCTAAGTTAACAAAACTCATAATTTTATAACATATAAAGAAATTGTGCAAATTGTTTTAGAAAAAGGTGTATATATACAGACAGCACTTGCAAAGATCTTATAAGGTGACTAAGTCCTATTAGCTTTTCAATTTCAGAGTTTCATAAAGACATGGTTAGAACAAATTAAAAAGCATTACAAGAAAAATTAAAAAATTAAAATACAATAAGGTAATAAAATATTAGCAATTAAACATATAATATCTGTACAGATAACAAGAAAAACTGTTATTATATAATAAAAATAGTAAGTATAAAACGTTACACTAAGGGAAAGCCGTAGTAAAATTTATGAAAATACACCCTTACATGTACAGTAGACCGTTTTCACTGAATTGCTATGCACGACTGCCTTTAACTATAAGAAGATGACAGACAGCGGAAGGGGCAGTAAAGTCTGTGCCGAAACAAAGTTTTAATGTACAAAAAAAGTATGTTCATAAAAATTACGATGGCTTTCCGTTCCAAGGTTAGTAGAAGTAATTAAATTTAATTAATTTGGAAATAATTTCTTATAGTTATTTACTTAAGTAAATTGATGAATATACTCGTAATTTTAAAGAATTGGTCTGTTATCTTAGACTTAATTTAAAAAAGTAAAATAAGAAAAAGAACATACTGTTATGGGCATGAAGACTTAACAGTCCTTGGCAAAGAAATACACAGCTGGCTTGCAATGCACCTGGTCTGTATTGTGTAAAGTGTAAATATGACAAATTTAGTGTAGATTGGCACTTTAATGTTATGTAATCACTCTAATTAACCTATGCTGCCACACATCTGTTGAAATGGTGCTTGGAATTATATTCCTTTATATTTGCAAGTATAATATCTCAAGATTTGTAGTCTGTTATTATAAATACATATTTACATGTATGTTATTATAATACATACATATTTTACTGTAAATTTACTGACGTTTAACTTGAAAATATACATTATTAATATAAAAAAAGTTTTGTTTATGACTTTGTTGCAATTAAACTCAATTAATTCAAATTAACTCCTAATATATTTCATGATTTGTGTTTTAGATGATTTAATTATCATTTCCAAAAGATAAAATTGACTTACTGTATTTACATGTATTCAGTAAAATTATTTTGTAATAATAAACACTTTTAAAAACTATATATTTGTTTATTCTTAGCATGTCTGTTTAAGGGTCATTCTTGGTTGTCTACACAATCTTGGCAGTTGCGTTTGGAATTCCGCTTGTATTTTTGGAAGTCCTGCTCGGCCAGTTTTGCCAGGAAGGCACTACAAAGTTGTGGAGGGCTGTGCCATTACTTAAAGGTGAGTGACAATGAATATGTACATATATAGTTTATCAATGTATGGAATATCTTTCTTTATTTTTAAGACGCTGATAGCCTGGATATGGGCAAATCACCACCTTAATCTATAGACGTTTCCGTTTTTACTGGCTGTCCTACTCAGCTCCTCCATTTTTTTACCCCTACAGGTTTCCTCGTCCTCCATTTGAATTTTCTGCATTCCCTTCTCTCAAAATCCTTCCGCACTTGGTCCTCCCACCTGCCTCTCATTCTTCTTCATCTTTTCTCTTTCTCTATGGTCTTTGGCAATCTATTATTTCCCATCCAATGTATCCTCCTTCTTTCCATTCTCTTTTAGCGACATCACTTCTTTATTCCTCTTAAATATCTCATTTCTGCTGCTTGTATTCTACCTAAATCACTTTTTGTCCATGTTCACGTTTTGTCCATATAATAAGATTAGTTTACAATAAATCTATTAAATTAATATATTTGTTTCCTTTCTATAATACTAATTCCATAACACTTTTTTTACGAGTTAAAAACTGTCTACTCGTCCATTTTCTATTTCCTATGTCTTCTCATTATGTGCTCTTGTTTATTACCTACATCGGCAAATATGGACTTTAAATGAGCGTAGATGAATGCATGTAGTCATTGTTAAAAACTAAGGCACTATTCCTTATAAAGCGTCATTAATGATAGCACTATGAACAGCCGGTGATTATCAGCTGATTCCTTTCAAAATTTATTTAACTCTGATTGGTATCGAACTTAGAACCTTTTGCTTTTAAAGTTGAGTTTAATCCAAATGAAGTATATATAAGAAAACTATAAATATTGATACAAGCAATAATATACTAATCAATTTAAAATACAGGCAAGTAATCTGATAGTACAGCAGTAGTCTACTGTATATTCCTGTAAAGTATTAAAAATAATATTGAAATCAAATTCTACCAAAGTACTGTATTAAACAGTCAATTATTCTTTAAAAAATGCATTTTATTATATAGTTGTTTCAAAGCTATGTTACCAATTCGAGAGACAGAACAGATCTCTGATTGTATGCTAATTAATTCTTGTATGTAAATGTAGTGACAGCATCTGGGACTACTGAACAGCATGTTACATGATCTGTAACAGGCAACGCATGCTTATGTAATTACTTACTCTTATGCATACATGAATGAATGAATGACTCATCATGCTGAGATGGACTCCAAAAGTAAATTATGTATTTCATTAAGGCCAAATCATTTTCGAATTTATATTATAATAAAATAGAGTTAATAGGTTATTACTGCATGTAACGTGTTGCAAGTGAATGGCAGACAACACAAATTTATTACAATATAGATACAAAATTTACAGATATTATGGTGATCATTTTGGTAATAATTCAAATACTGATATAATGAATGTTGCATAGCAGTATCACTGCGATATAATTCACAAGTACGCACGCCTCAGGGCTCACTGAGACCCACTTCTATACCGATAGACGTCAATGCCTGCAAACCTCTGGCTGTGTTAGCAGTGCTCTCCCTCATATTGAATCATTATATTTTACAAGCTAACCTCTGTGGCCTAGTCTGATATTAGCTACGAGTATTAAGGATGTAAAGTAATCTTATTGAATTGAGAATATTAAAAATATAAATACATAATTCTATGGTAATACTCTTACTGGTATATATATATAGGCATAAATAAACAATCTGTACACAGTAATAAAGTACAGTACATACACAGTTATAGTAATACACTTACATAACTGCCATATTAGATCAATAATATAATTTGAGATCTAATATTATTGATTTTATACACATTCATAGATTTCTCATTCAATGTTAAATTTTGAATCTTAAGTTATCCCCTGTTTTTGTGGTCCGTTGTGGAGCGCTAGTATAAGTCCCATGTAAATGTAACGCAGTTTAAACCAGCTGTGGTAGAAGACCTCACTAACTAACCAAATTACTGCCACAAATATTCCTATTAGGTGGATATAATGAAGGATAATACACACATAAATCAGCTGATCATCATAGTACTTTTTCAGCACAGACATTTATATTCATTTGTGAATTTTCGGTAGGAGGGGAAATGCTTAAAATGCCTTGTTTCTATCTACTTTTCGAGTTTTATGTTCACATACATAAGGAAGTTTGATATATATATAGGTAACATATTAAAAAGGTTTAGCTGATTCCTTTTAGAAACGTTTTTAAAATATAAATTCAAAGTTTCTGTTTACAGACAGACATTTATCACTTTAATCTCTTGTGATCAAAACTTTGAACTTTTATATGATTTAAAGGAGTCATGTAACACTAGTATCATGCATGGTAACAAGAATACATTTTATCAGCAATAGTGGCACAGTGCTGTAACTCAGTTACTTAGTGACAAAGTTTTGAGGAGATTGTAGGTGATAGGTTGTGTGCTCAGTCCTCTTAATGACACTCAATGGTTGCCATCGACGTGGACACTACTAGAAGTGTCTGGAGTGTCCTGGATGTTATGCTCTCTGGAGAACTGAGTATAAGGCTTGTCAGTTAGCTGAAAATCAGACCAATAGTACTTGGTTCGAATCCCAAGTAAACCTTAGATTCCAGGCTATTAGGCTATAAATAAATGGCTCTTTCTAAGGAACAGTCAACTTTAGTTAGTAACATTGACTACATTTGTTCATCTTCACTCATCAAACTCATTTGTTCCTCGTGTTTGCCCATACATCTACAATTGGTGTCTTAATGATGAATAATGAATGAATTAATGAATCATTTAAAATAATGAACTTTAGTAGTGAAAATAAAAATAAGCCACACAATAAATTGAAGTCGAAGTAAGAATGAAAAAAATAGAATGTAAGTTATGTTAAGTTATATTAATTAGAAAAAAATCAAACTGCAACATTACATACAGTTTTGATGTTACAGTTCTCTTTCTAAGGTACATCTAACAGTCGTCTCCAATAAAAAATTTTGTTACACTCAAGCCTCCGACCCTCTACCTGGTGTTTACTTTGGGACTACTTGAAACTCTATTGACTGTCAGAAGATGGGTTGTCGTCTGTCCATCCATCCCTAAACCATTGTGTATTTTTAACAGTCAAGGCTGTTGACACTCCTTTCCTACTTGGACAGTTATGAGTAGCTGACGCCCGTGTTTTCCAGTTGAACATTACTTCACTTTAAAGCGTTTCATACACAAATATTATAAACATGTGTATTTAAAATTGTAACATGATTTTTAGAATAAGTGTGACTAGTGTACACTACTAGAGAAGTCATGGGTGTCCGTATTGGATGATAGTCAATGTTCAGATGTTGTGTAGGGAAGAGAACTGAGTACCAGGCTTGTCAGTTAGCTGAAAATCAGACCAACACTACTTGGTTCGGATTCCACGTAAAGCTGTAGGTCCCTTATATGCCCTTGCTATTGGGCTATTAATAAATAGCTTTTTCTGAGGAACAGTCAACCTTAGTTAGTAACAATGACTACACATGTTCATCTACACTCATTTACCCCTCATATTCGCCCATATATTGACGATCGGCATCTTACTAATGAATAGTAATAAAAAAAAAACTGTTTTGGTTTATTTAAAAGAAATATACTAGCGCAAAGGTTATTGATATATAACAAATAAATCAAGGGATAAAATTAAAATCTGATCTCAGGGGTATCTAAAAAATTATTGTGTTTTCGTTCGAAAAAGGTCAAGATAAAAATTGTATGTTCATAAATGTCGTTGTAATCTTAATTTGAATTGAACATGAGCCTTATGGAGAACCATATCCAATATGGCGGCAAGTGTAGCAGACTCTTAAGTATATTCACAATCGGTGAGTTGAAGTTTATCTGCATAATTAACTTTACTTGCTCCAAAGGGAATTACAGTGCAGTATGTTTCTCCAAAATATTTTAGGGAAATAGTTTTTCGTTTTCAAACTTTTGTTCATCATATTCTTATTATTTATTATTTTAAAAGCATAATTCATTTGTTTTATACTGGACAAATTTTGTTTATCTTATTGTATCTAAAGCAAAATTGTATGGCTACAGTAACTAGTAGACAAGTTTGCTACAACTGTTGAGATAGAACAATTAACTGTGGTGAATGTGAGATTCTGTTTGTTGTGCTGAGACAGCAACGTTTTTGTTGTTCAAATATTTGTGCTGAGTTGTCCGTTATTAGGTTAAAAGACTCCTTGTCTGAACCAACATTAAATAACCATTCTGAGTCCTATTCGTGAAACTACACGAAGGAAGTTTATACTAACAAAGTAAATCAGTTTGTTGTCGTGGAATAAATATTTTTACAGAAAATCAGAAAATAGAAAGGCTCTCTCTTATCAAATTAGGAATTATTAAATAGATTTTTGGTCAAATTTTCTAACATAATCATATAAAAGAAATAGTGATTTGCAATCAAAGATGTTTTACTTTAGAAAGCATTGTGACGTTTTTATTCAAATCAATATTTTATTGAAAATGTAGAGGCTTTAGTGTGTGTAAACAATCTTACAAGATGTAACACCAATTTACATTAAAATCTTGGTGCATGAAATCGATTTAATTTTATTACCTGTTGAGCAATACTTTATTTTGTAGTTTAATCAATACAAAACAAGCTCGTCTTTTAAGTTTTTTAGTCAAAGTTAAACATTGTGTCTAAATATAAGTTAACAACTGAAGTTTGAGTTCATTGTCATGAAAAACACATTTGTTCGATGATAAAAAATATCTATACTTTATAATCTTATGGAGTACCACTGGTTACAGTGTTGATAATTTTCTCCAAGACATTTTAAAACTGAAAGAGTTTTTTTTCAATTGGTTAAAGTCTCTTACATTGAAGACGAGAATTAGCAAGCATAAATGTTGTATTAATTTATAGTTTGTTATCTATTTTTAATTCCTCCTAAAATTTTAATAATTTCTCTACTTTGATAGAATTTTGTAGATAAAAGATAGTACTACCTACAGTAGATAAAAGATAGTACTACGTAATGCCACTGTACGTATATGGGCGGGCGGGTGGGTCAATGCCACTGTAAGTGTATGGGTACTGGGTAGGCGGGTGGGTCAATGCCACTGTAAGTGTATGGGTGGGCGGGTGGGTCAATGCCACTGTAAGTGTATGGGCGGGCGGGTGGGTCAATTCCACTGTACGTGTATTGGTGGGCGGGTGGGTCAATACCACCGTAATTTCTCTCTCAGTCTATGAAGGGTGCAATAAACATCCTTAAGGATTACAGATAGAGGAAAGTGAGTACCACTTGGAAACCCTCGAAGTATACTTGTATATAGTCGGCGTGGTGGCTCAGTGGCTAAAGCTTTGGACTGTGGAGGCCAAGGTCCAAGGTTTGAATCCCCACTGAGCCAACAGTCGGTACTTCACTCATTGAATAAAGTTCACGCATAGGCCTGTAGGCCCGTTAACTGGCGAGTGAAGTTAAAAAAAAAAGCATGTTGAGACACCTACCATATTGACGACTACCTCCCTTAAATCAAAGGTACTTTTATGAGTTTCTCCCTCACTTGCAGAGACACCTACGATGTTGACGACCTTCCCTCTTGACTTAAAGCCACTTACTACATTGACAACTCTCCCCCTCACTTGCAGAGACACCTACGATGTTGACGACCTACTCTCTTGACTTAAAGCCACTTACTACATTGACAACTCTTCCCCTCACTTGCAGGGACACCTACTGCACATTGAGGACTCCCCTTACTTGCAGAGAATATTTTTTGTATTTAGTTCCGATATAAACCTCTTTAGTTTCCTCTCCCATTTGAAGTAAAATAGGAAAAACCATGATTAACTTCAAAATACATAATCATTCTTAAAATTTGGTCCTAAATCTAACACAAGTTGAAAATAAAAGATAGACTAACACTTACATATAAAGTTTTTGTTAGAAATATATTGTTCAAGGAATACGACTATAGAATAGATTGTATTGTATTCTTAGACAGTATAACTCCTAAAACGAAATATTTTTGAGGAGTAGATTGGGTACGAGGGGAGACCTGTCCTGTTATGACTGAAGTACTCATTAGTTGTCTGTGACTCCGGGTGCCTCTCTGTCTTTGTTAGGGTTGAAGTTTCTTTATTTCTTCCCTCTCTACTACTTCATGTATGACATTCTCTCATTGCCAAGACTACTGGGGGAAGAAATATAAGTGGGGTATGGCAAATGATCACTCACTGATTGTGGAGTCGAAATTTAAACTATGGATCTTATAGTTAATGATTGCTCATTGCATTTTTCTTTTTCACAGGGATTAGATGGTTTTCATTGAATCGGAGAATACATAAGTACTTTGTACTTTAGATTTTATTTTATTTATATATTATTTATTGATTTGATATTTAATTTTTTTAATTCCTCCTCCCTTTACTTTGGGAGCTGTCTTTGAAAGCCATACTATATATATATATATATATATATATATATATATATATATATATATATATATATATATATATATTGCCAAGACAAATATAAAGTATCTATAAAAAGTAAAATCTGATTTATAAATTACTGAGGATACTACATTCTTATAATAGTCTTAATTAATCTAACTTTGAAGTGTATGGGTGGGTGGGTTTATAGCATCTGCCACCTGATACTTCATGCATGTTCGTCAAAACAGAGTTCATGAATTTGTATGCTTGGTTCAATGATTTATTTCATTAATCCTATTCACTATCACTTTGAGTGATTCAACAAAGTCATCTTTTTATAAGGCAAAGGGCAACTATATATTCATAAAGCCTAAATGTAGTCATATAATCAGTAGTATTCCCTTACAATACCACATGTTTTGTGATGTTTTTAAAGTTGAAATTTACTAATGGATCTTGTATCTAAAACTAAACACACTTTTAAACGCTGTTCAGCTGATTGACAGGAATCATGTCGCTTTTACATTTAGTCTGAAAAATACAAATATATTAAGTATATTTGTTTGAGTGTCAAATGATATTCTAATTTCAGATCCACTTTGAACAGTTCTAAACGTTTTCACCATGTCTTACGTAAAACCAAAATAACCTTAAATAATGCAGCGTTGTTTCTGTCTCAGGCATTGGCTTCCTCAAAGTACTGGCCTCAGTATTGACTTCCATTTACTACCCTGTCATAATGGCGGTAGCTTTGTTTTTTGCTGTCTGGAGTGCCAAAGGCCCACTGCCAATCCCTGAGTGTATGTACCACCTGAAGGTAAGATGATCTAAAATAACTGTATGCTTTAGAATAAAACTTATAATACAAATTTCTTAGATTATAAATATAATCGCCATGAATTTGATAGTCTGCCTACAAAATGTACTTTAGAGAATTAACTTGAAAGTCAAACTTACAACTTAACTTGCAGTCAAAATGAATGTTAATCCTTCAAATAAAAATATTTTTGGATTAAGAGAAGGTCCCTAAAGGATCCAGTATTCTGCTTTAATGCCATGGTTCTTGTATTAAATAGCATTAATTAGAGATACAGGGATTATGTTCACTAGCAGTAATTGATACAAAAATAAAAACTAGAGCTATACTGTGAATATATTTTAGAACCAAGGCAAGGGGGGGACTCATTTAAAAAAAAAGGCCAACATTGGCCTACCACCAAATTTACAGATTTCCTTAAGTATGTAATTTTATCTAACCTAATTTAAAAAAATAAATAGAGAAAATGGTATAACTTTATGAAAACATTATTCTGTAGGACTTTTAATAGTTTAATGAATATAGTTTATTTTAGTTTGATAAAAAAAATAATAAGAAGAAGATACCTAAAAGGAAAGTTTTTTTATTTCATGTCTCATAAAATAAAAAAAGAAAAGAATAGTTCTACATACGCTCAGTCAGTATATTTATGGTTTATGGAACTTCCTTAAATGATTATGGATGTTCCTTAAATAATCAATTATGGAATATGTACTATTTGACAATGTGTATTGAATAGTTATTTATTAATTTATTTTAGAATTTGTTACTTAGTTTTAGAGGTAAAAAATTTTTAGTTATATATATTGTGTTGATATTTTCGAAAACTGAAATTAGATGTGCTAAATCATAACTTGAGACTCAAAAGAAATATTTGCTTCTCAGCAAAAGTCCTAAAATTTTATAATATGCCTTATTAGACTTCTATATTAGGAAATATCTGCATCAAATATTTCTGATTGAAATTGTTTATTTCTATCATAACTACTATGTTTATTGAAATAACCAATTTCAGAAAGAAATTGAGTACCAATGTTTTTGAGTTATTTTACCAGGTTTTCACCACTTGTAAAAACAATCTTTAGAGTAAAAACTTATTACTATTGATTATATCCTGTTTACGTTTAGTAATGTTTGTACATATAAAAGGAAACAATTAGTACCTTACATTTTTATCAAATTATTACTTTCAGAACTGAATTTAAAAAAATTATGAATTTGAAACATAATTAGCAACTATGTAAGTCTTATTAAGCTCATAGTTTCGATATTTTAATGGTTGGATTTGACTCGATGCATTAAGGGGGCCATTTCACAAACTGCCAAGCCACCGCTGGAAAGTCGACAGACTCCGACAGCCCTATAGTAGTAATGCAATTTTAACGTTGGTGGGTCAAGACATGCCTTTCTATTCCAACTGTACAGGTCGTGTTTATTATTATAATGAATTAAAGTAAACACTTTATGATTATAAAAGGTTTATTATAGTGGACCATAAGTTGATATGAGTTTTTAATGTAGAATACCAAGAATGGCATTTAAAGTTTCACATACTTATCCATGAAAAAGTAAAAAAATACTCAATTTTTTGTAAAACCCAAATTATGGTCTACTAGAAAAGGTCTTCACTTTTCATTATGGTATTATCATTGTTCCTAACTGAATCATTGAAATACAAACCCATGTTTTTCGTGGAGGAAAACAGCTAAATTAAAGCAATTTTTTAAGTATATTTCAGTAGGTAAAGTGAATTTTCGAACAGAATATCTGTTGAAAAACTTAATTAGCTTTCCTATTCTAGCCCCAGTATCCAATATTAGTTACTTTTCTCCATAAAACTGTTTAAATCCAGTTATGTGTCATAAAAAAAGACTATGATGTTTGCTCCCCTCTTTTCTAACGTTCTGAGTGACCTTTGCGATGATGTCTGCTATTAAACTGTTATGCTCTTTACTCATACTGTCATGTTGCTAGTATATCCATTGGCACAGTGGCAATCTTGACTACAGCTGTATTTGCAGTTTGAAACTGAAGTTCCATAATGTTTTGTTGAATTACTCTTTGTATAAAACAATGTTTCTATTATGAACAATTAACATTGAGTAGTTTAGATTTTTTATGAGGGTTCCTTTTGGTAGTAATAATTGTTTTCTAGTCTTGTAAAAATGTTAAAATATGGGTTGTTTCTTTTAAAACGCAACCCTATTTACAAGTGAAGAAAATGAAGGTTTAAGATTATATTATAGGTCCAATATTTTTATACTCAACTTTAAATATGCAGACTGTTATTAAGTCATATTGCATGAATTTGTTGCTTTATTGGAAGAATATAAACGGTATTGCCGGTTCCAGCAAGACGGAGCAACTTGCCCCTCATCAGGTTTGTCGGCACTGGTGGCTTAGTGCTGTAACCCAGCTACATGGGGACAAAGTGTTTGGGAGATTGTAGGCGATAGGTAGGATGCTCGGTCCTCTTAATACCGACATGGCGTCCGCTTAATGGTTGCTATCGGCGTGGACACTACTAGAGAAGTCTGGGGTGTCCATGTTGGATGGAGCTGAAAATCAGACCAGCACTTCGTGGTTTGGATTCCACGTAAAGCTGTAGGTCCCTTAGTTTCTCTGGCTGTTGGGCTATTAATAAATTGCCCTTTCTGAGGAACAGTTGAACTCAGATAGTAACCAGACTACACTCATCCACACTCATATAACCATTCATATTCGCCTTAAAATACCAACAACGTTGTGTCGGCATCTCATATGTAAGAAGAATGTAAGATCACAACTCTTTTACAGGAATTTTTTTGTGATAGACTAATTGGAAGGGGAACGTACCCTCCCTCTGAGATCTCTAGATTTAAGCTCTCTGGATTAATTCCTGCGGGAATATGTTAAATGTAAGGTATTTGAAAATACACCACAGAATATTGAAGAACTAAAGGAGGTATCAGAATTTTAATAAGTAGAATAACAAGAGCCACTTTGAAAAAGGTATCCAGAAATGTACTAAAGAGGTTGTATAAATGCTAATGCTGGTTTGTTTGAACACCAAACCTAAAAAATATGTCATTAAAATCATGTAAATAGTAGTAATAAATGTTCGTAATAATGAAATTTGTTATAGATGTATGTTTTATATGTAATTTTTATTTCAAATCATGGGCTGCGTTTTAAAAGAAATACCCTGCATTTATGATTCAGTATTTTATGTTTTGTATTTTGTTGCAGGATGGAAAGGGAGAAACTTGCCTTAAGTGAGTAAACATGAAAATATTTTTATATACTGTTAATAAATGTTGAATTGGTTTCTGCTAAAACGATCTAATGTAGTGGAACTATTTCAACTTTACTGTCTAATAGATAGCTACGACTTATTTTACAGATATACCATTTGATAGATTTAACTGATAAACCAACCTTACAAGATCATCTCACCTGAAAGGCAGTTGCGTTACAACTGGCGTCCCAGCTGTTCGGTGGAACGCAGAGTATAAGTGTACGGAGAAGGTCTTAAAACCAATGTTTGCAGATACAACAAATATTCTAAATCAATAATTACTTTGAATGTATTCTTTTTGACTTTTTAAACAAAGTAATATTCAAAATATCAATCAGTGGTACAGAAAAACTGCAGTGTGTTATCAATGATCTTATTTCAACTTATTGAGAAGTTATACAGACATCGGTGTATCGAGCACAGCGAGACTCGGGGTTAGCACACAAAGCTTGCAGGGGTGTCCCCTAGTAATAAATAAATATATTGTCATAGAATTTGTGAAACATTCATTTTCTATTGAATATGACTTCAATTTATTTTTCTTAAATTCATGTTCAATAATGTTCATAAATAAATAAATGATCTTTATTGTCATATTACACAAAGCATTGACATATTCGTATATATAGCTAATAGACAGAGTCAAAACTATTTTAATAAACACATTTAATAGTTAAACAGGGTAGAAATATATTTAAAGTAAAACAATAATAAACAAAATAGATATAATTTAACAGCAATAAAATATGGAGTACAAGACCAACTATCAAGAAATTAATCTTTAGAATACTGAAAAACTCTGCTAGTTCATAAAAAGAATTTTTAAGTAACCAGTTACAAAGTTTAGTTTTAAAAGTTGTTGTCGGATATTTATTTCCTAAATCTTTTGAATTACTATAAACATTTTTTGGAACAATTTTTGGAAATTAAAACTTAACTGTGTTGAGTTTTGCTCAGTCTGTAATGCTCTGTTGCAATATTATTTTTATTTTAGTTGTTATGTTATAGCTGTGAACACTGCTGCTAAAAACGAGTGAGCTCAAAGCAACATGTATTTTAGCGTATATAATCAATGATCCTAGAGTCGAGTGCTTTGCATACGGATAAGTAAATAATATCCAAATTTTCTTTAGATTTCATAGGTAAACTTCCATTTCTCTCACAGTAATTTCAAATCATTTAAGAATCTATATATTCTTTTTTACAAAATCCTAGATCCAAGATAACCTTTAAACTCTTCCATTACAATCAATGTTATTCAATTGAATTGGCAAAAAGCTGTATGACTAGTTACAAAAAAAATCATTGACTAGTGATGTGTTTTTGATATAATTGAATCATGCACAATTAATTGTATGCACTGTTATTCTAATGTTTTATTCATGCATGCTGAAGTACAAAATGTCCAATAGAGTTAGGTCTCATGGGAAGTCCTCTCCCCTCCCCTCTAAGTGCCTAGTGAGGTTGCTAAGTGCACTGTCTCCCCCCCTCCTTCCTGTTTCCTTATTTATAATCAGAAATAAGACATGTTTAGTCTAGTTAGTGACAGGTGCTTTGTGTTTTGGATATTGTTTATGATTTTTATTTACCAATATAGTTAAGGTATATTTGAATTAGGATGTTACACAAACTACTTTAGAAAAAAAATTCTAATCCTTGGTGTGATTTTATAAATATAATTAACATTTATTGTTTTCTAATTTTGGAAGGTTTGTAATGCAATAATAATTGTGGAAATAGTCTCTCATTCTATTGAGAACCCTTTTTATGGGTTTTTATTTTTTGTGATTTTTTAAAAATATTTCTGGCCACTGATACACCAATGATACTTTTCCTCTCCAACACACTGCCTCCATAAATACCCATTGTCTTCCCTTTTCCCCAGACTCTTTTGACTAGACTTTTGACAGATTAAACCTTCTTTAATTGATCCCACCATCTCAGTCAGCTTTGGTCTACCAACAGATCTATTTTCCAGGTTAGGTTAGGTTAGTTAGGTCGTTCTCCAATTGTTTCTTTGCTATGGAGCTGTCCTCTTTTCTTGAAATATGTCCTGTCCACTTATCCTTCTAGTTCATAACCCAGCATCAATACATGGATCTGTAAATGTCGCCTTAATCTAACAAATTATTATGCAAGCTAGATGGAGTATTATCTATTTACAAATCTTCCAGCTTTATTGGACCATTTTTTTGTAGAGAACTCACCACACTCACTAGAAAATGCATAAAGCAGAAATAACGAGAATGATGATGATTATAAAGATGTAATGTTTTTATAGTCCTAATTCATTTCCCTAAAAAAATACACAGCAAAAGGAGCAGTTATTTAATCGTTACTTTTTAAAAGGTTAATTCGTATTTTCAGTAACTTAATTGTTCAGCCCTTAACAATGGTCTTATTGATAACTAGAGTGCAATGAATCCTAATACAGTATTATAAATATGAAACTTTATTATTCAATCACGCAAAATAAACCTCAGTGAGTTTGGATAATGGTTGGCATAGAGATAGTTAATAATCTAGATTAACCCATGGGGTACTTTTTACACAGTGGAGAGATGTGGACAACAGTGGGAGGAGGTTGCAAGGGTTAAACTTTGGGAATACAATGCTGGGATACAATATATTGCTTGGAAGAGGTTGAGAAAACAATCTGCATAAAGCAAGAACTTTAATAATGATGACGATGACGCTGATTCACCCATATATTGATGATTGAAATAGATGAATAATTGATTAATTATCTTGTAAGCATAAATAAATAAACATTTTACAAATGTTCTAACATCCATTTAAAATTTCAGACACACACTACTCACACCACCCGATCAAGATCCCATGTGGTTCGGGGTCAACATAGCTTTACTGTTTGCCATCTGGGCCCTGGTAATGCTTTGGTAAGTTGTTCTTAGTCATATTATTTACCTTGTTTTAATATACAGTAGTTAAACCCTAGATCCGCTTTTTAAGGCACTTATAATGTACGTTTGAATATGTATATAATGTACATTTATAACCTTAAAAATCAGATTGGTGTTTTAAGACTGAATGTAGGCTTCAACGACATTATAATATGAATATACAGTAGCAAAGCTCAGCCGTTTTACTTACAACCATGTGATACAAGCAAACCTAGCAGTGAGGTAGCCATTAACAACTGTTTTAGCACACGTTATTTATGTCAAAATTGGTGTTATAAGGCTTAATTAATATAAGTCTGTGACATGACCAATACGAGCGCTAGCTTCGTGCCAGTTGCATTTTTATCAAGAGTAAGCTTCCCTACTGTGCATAATGTGCTGTGATTCAATCATTGCTTATAGCAAGGAAACATATATTACTTTAATTTTTAATATTATATGTTCTTTGTTTATTCCTCTTAAAATAAACACTCATTTAGAAATGTGTTTTGATGCAGGTGTATAGCTTGGTGTGAGACCTTGCAATGATAGGTTATGGCTAGATGAGGAATGGGAGGGTTAAATTGAAGCATTCCTAAAAATATTAACAGTACAACTGAGTCAATATGACTGTAAGCATGTAACAGCTGTTTGATGGTTTGAATTGAGTCAAGTCACTGTTTTTATTTTTACAAACAATATTGATTTAGTTAAACAATTAATTTTATAAACAAATAGATTTCCCATCCAATGTTAAATTTTGAGTCTCAAAATATCAGCTGTTTTTGTGGTCCATTGTGGAGCGCTAGTGTAGTCTCATGTAAACGTATTGCAGTTTAAACAAGCTGTGGTTGTGGGCCTCACTAACTAACGAAATTACAGGCACAAATATTCCTATTAGATGGGGTATCTATTGTAGGTGTATATAATCAAGGGTTAAACTAAAAGATGATCATGATTTCAAGATGTAATATTAACCTATCACATTTTACTCTTACACAAGATAAAAATAACAATTTGCTCATAAAAAATCAGTACCTATTCAGTATTCTATTTTATACTCAGTGGGACAGTTTTAGTTTTGCAACATGGTTTGTACAACTATAAACAAACAAAGGTCACGAGCTTAGCTATACACCTCTATATATATTACATGTTTAAATATACAAATGTATTTTTGGTCCTTACACAAAATAAATTCACTTGTTTAGAGTTTGAAAAGGATGTATTGAAGATTTAAATCAATCAACTTGTCCATTGGTTAGTGGTGGCGTACCCCGAGCCTCATTCCTTGTGCTTCTGTTGTTACTCTTAATGATATAATAGCAGTAGCAAACAACCTCAGCTAACGTTAGTATATCAACAACCTCAGCCAACGTTAGTATATCAACAACCTCAGCCAACGTTAGTATATCAACAACCTCAGCCAACGTTAGTATATCAACAACCTCAGCCAACGTTAGTATATCATCAACCTCAGCCAACATTAGTATACCAACAACCTCAGCCAACGTTAGTATATCAACAACCTCAGCCAACGTTAGTATATCAACAACCTCAGCCAACGTTAGTATATCAACAACCTCAGCCAACGTTAGTATATCAACAACCTCAGCCAACGTTAGTATATCAACAACCTCAGCCAACGTTAGTAAATCAACAACATCAGTCAATGTTAGTATATCATCCCCTTTGCTGATTAAAAGACTTTGTAAGTAATCATGAATTGGTCTTGGAAAAGAGCATTTAGTCTAAATTGCTTGGAATCAAATTAATACGCAACTGAGTAAAATTCAACACAGTAGTCCGAGATTGAAGATAGAAGGAATAAAGTTCAACATTTTACACAATACTGTACTTTATTTTGCCTTGATTTTCCACATATTTGACAAAAAGACTAAATAGGTTGGAGTGTGATACCTTTTAGCGATGTGTGGGAAATTGGGTGAGAATAGATTGCAGTAGATTTAGTTTCAGTTACTATGTTACATTATTTCTTACTGCAGTGACAGAATATCTCATGATCATAAACTTCTTCTTGGTTCTATGAAAAAATTCTGTCTTGAATAGATAGTAGCATCTTTAAGGGATATATCTATTCGGATAGCTCAAACATTTAATGAAGAAAAGAGCCCGATGATTCAGGAGTAAAATTGAGGTTATCACTCATTCAGAGAGTTAAAGAGGATATCAATCATTTGGAGTGAAAATAAAGGTAATCACTCATTTAGAGCCAAAATAGAGGTTATCACTCATTCAGGGAGGGGGGAAGATTTTCAATCTTTCAGAGGGAAAATAGTGATTATCACTTATTCAGGGAGAAATAAATGTTATCACTCATTTGGAGAGAAAAATACGTTATCACTCAGTCAGCGTTTTGTTTGAAGTTAAATACAAATGCAAAGCCATGTCAAAATTGGTTATCTACACTATAATAGTGTCTTTATATTGTTTATAACTAGATCATTATTAATGTGTTAATTTTCATCTAAATAAGATACAATGTTTTAATACCATGCAACAGTTATTCTAATAAAATTAACCCTTTAATGTTTTGTCAGAAATATTATTGTACTGTTTTTCCAACAATTTTTTAATTGGTAATGATTTTGTTGAGCTACTACATAAAATCATAATTAGTCTAGTCTGATTTAGGTAGTTTGTATACAAATAGTGAATCTATCCAACAGTAACTATAAAATGATAATTAGATCAAATTAATTGCCTCGTTAATTTATATTGCAGCCTATGCAGGAATTCCCGCTCGTACAGAGTGAGTGCATTTTTCCTTCTGGTAGCTGTGGTTGCAGCACTGGCTGTCTTGATAACTGAACAACTTGGGGTCAACACTAGAGGACTCAGCACTCTGACAGAAATTGATTTTAACTACTTCTTAAATGTTGATGTAAGTCTTGAAATTAATGAAAATATCCTCTATATACTTTGTGAAGCTAGAACTAACTATTCAGTCCTCTCTTCTACCTAAACATAAAAAAATATATACACAATAAATGGTTCCAAATAATTGGCACAAACTTTCCCCCATATTAAACACTAAAAAATCAAAACTTTGAAAATTACCAGTTTGATTCCCAAATATGTTTTATTGCCATAACTAAAAAAACTATTCAAGCTAGAGACATACGGTTTTTACTAAAATATTTTAAATTGTAATTCTCATCTTTCCTGAAAATTTAATAAAAACTGTTAGAGCTGTTTTTTTATAAAATTCCATATTTGTATGCTTTTTACATAAGAAATTTCATAAAAATTGATCTATCCGTTTAGTCTCCATTGAAGTGCACATACACACAGACAGACACACATACGGACAGACACAAATTTTTTTCAAAAAACCACTTTTTGGGTTCAGGGGACTCTAAAATGGATTTTTAGACCAACTTGTAAAAAAATTATTTTTGAACTATCACAATACTTTCTCTATGCTAATGCATATGGAGAAAGTAAAAATCACAGTTAAAAATAAACAATAAACAGCAAATTGTAAATGCAAATTTAATTATATTCTTTTATATTTTAATGAATATTTATGAAATAAATAAATGTGGTAATATTATGTATACAAAAGCATAAATAAATACACTTAAACATACCATGTATAAGTTAGCTCACGTGTACAGCCAGCCCTTACCCCTACCCCATCACCACCACTCACTGTGCCTGCAGCAATTACTTCTTGACCTCCGCTCAGAAATGGGCCCAGTTATAGATTTATTTTAACATTATCTAGAAGAGAATTCCACAAACGACATGAAGTGACTATGAATGATTTATTGAAGTGTTGTTCTAAGATGTGGAATTGATAGTGATAGAGCTCCTCTCCTATATTATTAGAATTGAGTTGGGACATCGAAGTAAGGATGTGCTATTCTGGAAGATGTTAGTTTCAGAAAAAAACTAAGAATTTTCAAGGCAGTCCATTTATTTATAAGATGTTGATATTTTGTCATTTCAAGAGTTGTTGTACAAAAATATACTTTTCCACATTTTAAAGAATTTATTATAGTAACATTTGTTTAATCTAAGTTTATATAAATGGAAGTCATAATTATATTGTTAACTTAATTTTCATTTTCAGACATGGTATTATGCTGCAGTTCAGTTATTTTTCTCCACTCAAATTGGTTTTGGGAACATCACAACGACATCTGGAAGAATTTACTCTAAAAGTAATGCATTTTGGTAAGCATTTGTCAATAATTATTTAATTCATATTGTGAATTACATCATATTGGTGAAGAAAACCACCTCTTCAACTAGCTTTCCAGTTAATATCAAATGAATTTTTGCCACATACTTACTTAGGTTAACTTGGGGTCTGTTTGAAACTTGAATAAAGTTTCTGGTAACAGAACCTATGGCCGTTATCGGTGGAATGAACCTTGTTAGGAATGGATTATGTTCAGTCACTTTCACATGGGTTTGGGAAGATCAACTACTGGAAATATAAATGGAGATCGGCAAATTATCAGTTATATGATTGCAGAGTAAAAGTTTAAACTATTTCAATACCTTAACTCAGTTTTCTGTTGCATTAGTATGGAAAATTAGACAGAACTTTTTAGTGTTAAAGCAGTCAACCTTCATTTTACGACGATTGGCCGCAGTTGTGTAGTTTATATAATCACATCGAGTATAATAGCGAAGGATTTCATTTTAGCGGTTGTTGGTAAACTGGTCTTATTGCATCGTCAGCTGATTCAGTCCAAAGGTCTACTAACAACAAAAGTCATATCAGACCTAATAGTTAATATCAGACCAAGCCACAGCAAAGTGGCCAAGTTTAGCTAGTATATTTGTATGAATACATTATTTTCAATGCATAAAATAAATTACACGTGTCCAATCACCATAAGATTATTATGGACTCTGCCTCTCTTTGTATTTAGAAACAATCAAAGGAAACATTTAACATTAGAAACTTAATTATTATCATTCAACAATAAAAAAAGATGGATAACACTTACTGGATTCCACGTTCTGTTAATTTTGCACTTTTATTCACAGGACCAGATTTTATCTGTATTATATTGTAATACTTATTTTATTTCTGGTTGTGTACTTTTTTGTATGATATATCAATTGATATTCTTTTTGTACTAATTCTAAGCTCCAATACCTCTCAACTGTCCAATTGTTTAAGAATCATGTTTTGTCCTGCATAATCTACATGTTGTTAATTAAAAAGCAATTTTATTTTATTTTTCAGGATCAGTTTTGTGTACATGATAATCAATGTAGCTGTTGGTATTGGATTTACTTGCTTGATGTATATGTGGATCACTAGACTGGAGGACCATGGCGTGAACGTAGTGCGTCCTGACATTCCAGAACTGTTTGTTCTGACATTTATGTATGATGTTATTACACATTGCTTCACGGTTGATGTACAGCTATGGGCAGTATTGGCCTTCCTTACTGTTGTTTTTGCTGGCCTTTCTAGCATGGTAAATATTGTTTGTATAGATTATCGGATAAAGTATATTTTATATTACACTACAACTTAATAAACTGTGGCAAAGAATATCCAGGGTGATTCATGAATTTATGCAGAATCTTTGATAGCTCATTCTACCTTCAAATCTAAACATAAAATCTTATGTTATTGGTCGGTAGCGTAGTTGGTTTAAGCCCAGCTTTACAAGCTAAGGGTTCTCAGTTTGATCCTAACAGAGTCATAATAAATTTTTAAAGGGATCAGTTGATAACCACCGGCTGTTTATCTGTCATTGGCCATTCATGACACTTTTTAAGGATTAGTCAGGCCTTAGTTTGTAGCAATGACTATATTCGCCTATTGTTAACACTGTATTTATTTGGCCCCCCTATATGGGCGGGCCAAATAAATACAGTCTGTAAAGGGATGCTTGAGTTGTGCCCAGTGGCCAAGAGGGTCAATAAAATTAATGCTCGAGTTGCAACTAACTAGCTACAGCCGTACCGTCAACAAAATGAATAAAGTGCCCAAAGCTCTAATAGTAAATGTTTATATTGAAAGTATACATGAGTGAGTTTATCGTTTTTTATTTTCTTTACGACATGATTCATTTCAGAACGTGCAAGATGAAGGTAACTATAGGATTGCTATAGTTCTATAGCAATGTTCATTGCATCTGGAACTATTAACTGTTGGATTGAGATTTTAATAACGTCCAGTTAGGCTGGAATTACTACATCATGGAAATTCAAGATTCACCCATATTTTGACAATCAGAGTCTTAAAAGTATAATAAATTTATAATACAGATTCTTTTTGATTTTTTTCTTATTTCAACCTTATGACCTTGATAACTAAAAACTAGAATTTCATAGGACTAATATAATGCTGAAAATGAAACAAGAACACAGTATACTAGCAGTTTGTTGAATATCACAATTTTTATCTTTGTAACACATTTATGATATTTTTCAACAGATGGCTCTGGTGTTCACTGTCACCACTTCAGTAATTGTTGAGTCAAAAGAGAGATGGAGGGCTTGGGTAGTAACTGCTGGATTTTGCTCAATATGTTTCCTCGCTGGCATTATTTGCTTGTTGCCTGTAAGTATTCATGTAATAATATTCACATATTTTAGTAATAATGCATTACGCTCTGATCTATTCTTAACATTGATTTTGTTGTGCCAATACACAGAGAAAAAAGAAACAGTGTTCACTTTCTTATGGCCGCTAACTTATACAACACCTTAACAATGTATTTTTTTTTAATTTGGTTTTGTAGTGTCTTTACTGATTTAGACTTAAGTAAAAATAAAGAAACTTTTGTCTTATTATACTGTATACTCCTATTCAGTAATAAATCTGCTTTGTTCATAAGATAAAGTACTGTTCATGCCTAACATAATGTATTAAAATATTTTCAAACCCTGAAATTAAATGAGAATTTAAAATAAATGTAACTGTTTTAAAATATTTTCCATTATAATTGATTAAAATACATATTACAGGGGAAATTTGAGCTGGTACACATGCTAGAGCACTATGTGGTCAGCCGCATTGTAGTCTTGGCGACTGCTGTTGAACTAATCGGCTTTGTTTGGGTTTACGGGAGCTATCATCTGTACAACGATTTTGAGTTTGTCTTGGGTTACAAACTAACCTTCATATGGAACTTCATCTGGTTTGTCACCCCTCTCTTCATTATTGTGAGTAAAGCATTTTCTAATCATAGCTTACACTAAGTATTGCTGAATAAGTCCTTAAGAGTTTAGAGGTTATTTTAGTCACATTGTTCTAATCATAGCTTACATCACTAAGTATTGCTGAATAAGTCCTTTAGATTTTAGAGGTTAGTTTATTCTCCAAGAAGTTGATTATAGATGCAGGGAGGTATGTAGCTTTCAACCACGCATAGTGACATATTAACAAAACATTATATTTTTGACATTATGTACAGAGTGTTATCATTATTTTATATAATTTGTAAACATAATTATTAAGTTATAAATATGATTATTACTAACAAAATATTTAATACGCAAAGATTAACTATTTGGTTTATTAAATACATTCTGTGAGGTGGGATAGAGGAATTTCAAAAAAAGACAAAGGAAAGGATTTATAAGTCTATAGCACAGAGTGTGGAGCTATATGGGTCAGAAGTGTGGGACTTAAAACAAAGGGACAAGGAGAAGTTGTTTACTATGGAAATTGATGCACTTAGTAGTTGCAGGAAGACAAGGTTGGACCAAGTGTAGAATAAGGCTATAAGGAGGAGTATGGATGTTGAAGAAGATATAATAGACGAAGTGCAGAAGAAAGAGTTGATATGCTTTGTACATATAAACAGGATAGAGGAAGACCAACTCCCAAAACAAGTTTTGAAATGGTATCCACCGTGGAAAAGGAAGAGAGGATGACCAAGACGCAGTTGGCGGCTGGAAATAGATGAAACCATGGTGATGAGGAACTTCAAGTTGGCGAGTGGGCTGACAGAAAGGCATGGAAACTGGTGGCGGAGAGATGGGGCGAGCTGTAGAAATCTGTGGAAAGAAAGATAGAATATTTTATAGTACTGTCTTTTTCTATTAAATTCACAAGACCCTTCCATACCATAAATTGATTTATTTATGAGATCGGTAAACTTCCATACCAAAAGAAAATTATTTTTGTAATTTATGCATTTTCTGGGACTATAGTAAATGTGTTTTTAATAAAAAATTTAATAAGTAATGTATTACTGATTGAACAATTAGTCTGTGCGCTTGAAAGTGTTGCTACTAACAATATTAGTAACGAATATTACAATAATAAATATCACCAGATAATAATAATAATATAGTTTTGAGACTTTTTCAAGACAACTGTTTGTACAGACCAATTTTTTCATAAAAGAGCCCCCTCTTCACTCCTCGCTTTTGTCCAGCTATCACTGACCGTGAACACAGACTAATTAATTGTTCAATCAGTACTTGTTCCTAACTGTGAATTTTCTTCAGAGTGAAACTTTCTAGTATTATAATAACATTCCCTAAACAGATTTTTAAAAAACATGTAGCTTTACCTTTTAATAATTTTTTTACTACCCATTGTATTGTAGGCATCTTAAAGGGATTAAACTTAGATCTGCAGTTAAGGCGCGTAAATGATTGAAGTGAATTTTACCTAAATCTATACTAAATTAATGGTAAAACGTGAAGATCATGCTCACTTACTCCTCTTACATTAATATATATATTTAATAGGTTTAGCATATGCATTAAATGTCTAACTTGTATACCTTAAAAAACCTTATTAAAAAAAAAAGTTAATAAGTGGTTGTCTTCTCAACTTCTTATAAACTACCTAGATAAACCTTACCCTTAAGTTTTAAACTTATCAATCCCTCTGCAATGGATGAAGGTAAATAAAGTAAAAAAACAAAGCAGAGTTAACGTTGCTAATTTATTAGTTCTTATTTGAATTTATCCACAACGTTTTATGACTATGATTAAAAGTTAAACGAAAACACACTACAATATATTAATAATAATCATAGTTAATCATATTTTATTTTAGAAAGTTAGGGACACAGATCTCTTTAGTATTCCCACATCTTCTGCCTGGTAAAAAATAACAAAACACAATTAAAAACACCCACAACAACAAGTAGTTAAAACAACCTGGAATTTATTGTTCGTTGTTGCAGCCTCGGATTCCATGAAATTTGGTAAAACAAGAATATATAAAATAACTAAAGCTATGGCCGCACCTACGTTGTTGAGGGATGTCAAAGGCATTGGGCGACACTGAGTTAACTAGACGACGATGATCAACTTGTCACGCTAAATCCCCCTTCCCTTGTTTTAACATGCTCGCTTTGGCTATCAGGATAAATGCTTCAATGGGGGTTTCTAAACTTGCTCCCTACTTATTTTAAAATAATTATATCACTCTTTGATAATTAATTGGTACACCTAAAATCGTTTCTCTTTGCTTTGAACTTTGTCAAAACATACATCATACTAAATAGTTAATTTAATTTACAGGTTTTACAAATTTGGTCAATACTTGATCTACCCATCACAGGAACTCAAGACAAAATAGACCCTGAGTGGCTCTATCTGACAGGATGGTCTACTGTCGGGGGTGCTTGGGTCCTAGTTCTTCTTGTGGCCATCTGGCAAATCATTATGCAAGTTGACTACAACATTTGGCAGGTAGTTAATTTGAATACTCTTTTTTAAGTATTAGAGTAACATAGTTTTTGAATACAGCAACCAGAAATACCTGTTAAAGAACAAAACTTTTAAATAGCTGTCATCCTTGTGGACTCTACTAGAGAAGTCTGGGCTGACCTTGTTGGTTTGTAGTCAGGGTCTGGATGCTGTCTAGCTACGAGAACTGAGTGCCAGGCTTGTCAGTTATACAGGGTGTCCTGTATAACTGACAAGCCAAACTTCTAGAGGTTATTTCTTGGGTTAAAACAAACGGGTGTTTAAATCGTCTATCTTGCTCTGTTATCTGTCTGTCTGTATGTGATTTTTACAAAAAGTTTAATATCTCTAAAGTTATTTGGAATAAAATCATGAAAATTGGTAAGAATGATGATCTCTATAATATTCATTTATCATTTATTTTTTTACAATAATCCTTTTCAAATTGGTGGCCATTTTACATTTTTAAAACTATTAAATATATTGTTGAATTACGTTGTCCCAGTGTAAATATTAAGATGTTTGGTTATGATCCTCAAAGTATATCATCCTATACATATAACTTATAATTTACCTATAACCTTTACTTCATTTTATAGGTCAACATTCATTTATGAATCTTCTTTTTCTAGAAATTTCTGTCTTCATTGAAACCCTCTCGCAACTGGGGCCCAGTAGATCCGATCCAGCGGCACGGATGGGTTGTATGGCGAGAGCAGTGTACTCTGAGTGGGGAAAGAGACTTTACTCTGAAACGACGAGGTACTCGAGACTACACGCACTCTGTTCGACATGCAGCCAGTGAACCCCTAGGCGCCAGATACTACCCACAATATACAAAACCCAGTCAGAATGAGAAAACGACTATTAATGATACCTTAAACGGTACATTTACAATAAACTCTGTACCAAATTACAGTTCAACACAGGTAACTGATGTGAACATACGTGGTGTAGGAGCACCTTATACCGTACAGTTGCCAGAGCACCAACATGTGGACCACGTGTGTTGGAGGAAGGACATGACAACCAGAAGTCGGCCGTCATGACCCCTGTGTTATGTTGAGCCTCTAGAGCTGCGCACGCGCCTTTGAATGTCATATGTTACCTGAATTCCCAGAGAACGTAGTCAATATTAAGACATAGTTTAAATGCAATTTGTAACTAGTACCTAAAATTTGGATAAACTTACTTTGTATTTATAGATTTTATTGGATTGTTGAAAAGTATTATTTAATGTTTCAATGTAATATAATTGCTCAGTAGTTTTAAACAACAAACTTGTTGTAAGTATATCCAAAACATCACTTAGATGTATAGTTGATATAGAGTATTAATTCAAATCTCTTCCTTGCTCAACTTGCTAAAGCTATGGTTCAATCAGTGTGCAGAATTAAGTGTTTGAATATGAATTTAAATTAACTTTACATTAAGTTCATGTTTAAACGTTCAAATCAGATTCATATATTGAACTACAGATCTAGGATTAAATTGTTTTAAATAATATATTTTTTTCTTCTTAAATTGGTATGATCTAAAGGTTAATTAAAGGCACTGATTTGGTATTTATTTGCAATAATCCTTAGGCTCTTAATTGTGATATGCCCTACTTGTCTTGCAGATGAACAGTAGTTTTGAAAGTGAAAAAAAAAAAATAGTAATAAAATCATTTTAAGGCTTGTAGCATCGTGTAGGAACCATATATTTTGATTTGAAATATTTAAATATTCAAAATCATCTTTATTGACATAACGTACAAGTGTCAGTTACAGCTAAATATTAGACCAAACTATTGAATAATAAATATATGCAATCCTTTTGATACAAAATTAAATAGTTTTAGTAAAAGTAATTAAAATTAAAAAGTTTAAAATGTAAGGTTTAAAGGAGCTGCTTAGGGTACTCTGTTTATTACATAATTATTGTTGTTATTGAGGCTGTTTCTTTATAGATCATCCAGTGAATATAAGGCTTTTTCTGTAACGAATTCTTTTAATTTTAATTTACACTGTACATTGCTTTCAATATTTGTAATGCATTTTGGAATTTTACTTAAATATTTAGCCCCTATGTAAGAGGTTTTTTTAAAATAAATTTAATTTTATGATAGGGGATTATAGTTACTCAGAGCAATTAAATTCCTTGCTGATCTTAGGTCTTTCATACTAATGATTTCAGTTTTTCATGTTCAACTTTCTCTAGTATGTCTTATTAATTTCATTTCGGCCTCTAAATATTTTATAAATTTTAAATGCTAAAATTTATAGCCTATTTTTAGTAGCTTAACCAGTTTAAAACTACTTGCACCCAAGCAATCAGGATCTTACAGGTTTTAGATTGATTATTTTGATAGATGACATTTTTATAAACAGTATTCTTTATCCGTTGAATCCCATAGCACTTGCCCAATTCCCTGTACATTGCTTGGTCCAAGTAGGTATTAAGAATGTATTTTATACTGAGCTATATTGATCGTGTGTTAAACCTTGTATTTTATACTAAGCTATATTGGTCGTGTTGAACCTTGCAGGTTCATTAGTTTAGTGCAGTTTGTAAGAGAATTGGGGAGAATTGTAAGAAATTCCTATCTCTCCCATTTCCTGGTATTCTGGCCTCTCCGATTCTCCTAACATGCCCACACCACATACTTCTTGATTTTTCAATTGTTTTTCTCAGACTTTCCTCCACAAGGCCCCTCTTAATTTCTAATTATATCCCTTTTTGTCTTAACCTTCATGTCTTTAAAAAAACATTCCCTCACCTGTATTCTATTCCAATTGCTCTCCATCATCTTTCTAAGTGTCAGCTGTAACTGCAGGACACGTACAAAATAACACAAATATTTTGAATACCGATTTGACGTCATTTAGTCAAAGGATATGTCTAATACAATCCTTACCCTCGAACAGCTCTGCCTTTAAGATATCAATTAGATTTTTTTATACTAAAGAGTGTAATAGCAACTTGCTGCTTAAATAAAATATTTTTAAGAGGTTATTTAAAAGATAAAAGATAAAACAGTCAAAAAGTTCATAGAATCGATGTCCGGAGACACACAGAGTGGTTGCTGGGAATTTCGTTGTCTATCAGCTAGTACTACGATATGGGTAGCATGAGTTCATTCATAGGATATCAGCCGTCATTATTCTCCCGTGAGAGCGCTTTTTTTGTATATTTGCGTGTTTACTTTGTCGCTTTTTGAAAATTGATCTAAAGAACCGCTAAAAACAATAAATGTTGTCTTTTACTTTAAAAGTCATCTTCTGAGACACTTAAAATGTTAATTCAAACGTACGTAGTTGAGGCGATGAAGAAAAACTAATTTTATGAATAACACAAGTTTTCATGAAGGTTGCATAAAAATTGAAGATGACTCTCGTAGTGGACGCTCTTTGGTTGCAAACATAGATGACAACATTGAGTGAGTTTGGCAAACTGAAGAATAGCGATTGGTGAAATTGCATACAAGTTAAATTTATTGCAAAATTATTATTTCATAGACACATACAGTACAAGGTGCCATTAGGAGGAACGGCCTGAAAAATGAGCAGGAAACAATTGGGTTTCGCTGCACCTCGATCCCGGTTAGTACGCAACCATCTAGTCAAGCTCCGAGTTACCACACTAGAACATCCTCTCTACTCGCCTGACCTCATGACGGGCTATTTCTACCTGTTTACATGGTGAAAACATCAATAAAAGGAAAACGATTTGCAGGGGCTAAAAATGTGATAAAAGTATTGAAATACATTAAAAAATATGTGTTAAAAGTGTTTTGAACATCTGTACGAGCATAGGGACAAATGTATTGTTCTATGAGGAGAGAATTTTTAAGAAAAATAGGTCTGTAAGTTTTTATCTTTGTCCAATATTTCAACCAATTCTGGGAACTTTTTGACTACACCTCATTTTAGATTCAAATAACCACTGAATTATGGTAAGAAAGACAAATTGTAAACTCTGAGTGGTGAGAAAATGAAATTATCAAAAGGGAACAGAATTTCTAGCTACCTTTACAACATATTTCAATTAGATATGTTAAATTTATAATATTTATAAATAGTTTATGGATAAGAACAATGAGCATAACAAGAAACCTTCCAATTACGACAGTTGTCATTGGGCTATTTTTTAATGACACATTCTAAGGAATAGTTTGCCTTAGTTTGTAACAATGAAGTACATTTGCTCATCTACACTCATTTGAAATTCATATTCATCAATATTTTGACAGTTAACTTCTTACAAATAAATAAAAATAGATGAGATTCTTTTACCTCTGTACAATATACATATTTGTACCATCAGCCACCGTGAGTCATGTACACATATATATGCATATTATTCTACCTTTTACAAGCCCATCTCAGAATGCCAAAGCACATATATATGTTCTAAACCTCAGCACAATAGACAGTCAATTGACTTAGAGGGCCGTAGAAAGAAGGATCAGTCGACCCGCTGGTTTATGAAGTCTGTAGGATTAATTACTGTAGGCCTTACATATAGATATCTGCATCAGTTATTTATAACAGCAAACAGTTTTATGTTTAAAACCATAGTTTTTCGTTAGCATTTAAATATGTTTAGCCAATTATTGTTTATTTTAAGTAAAAACAATGTTTTATTTAAAAAAAAAAAACCTTTATATTGAACACTTTTCCCACACTGTTATCTGTGTTTAAAAGTTAAAAAAGTGTGTTTAAAATGTTATTAAAGTATCACAGCGAGTGTAAACATCGCTGACTTTGACTTATAAAGGGTCCAGAAGTTATTGAACTTTACTAAATGGTGTTGCTATTTAGTGTGTTACGTGATTACTGTTTAAACATCATACACAGGCTAGGTGCTTCTTTCTTCATAGTACTTCGTATTTTTTAGGATTGTTAATAACGTATTAGGTGAAATGCCAATCTCTTTTGCAATGTCCATTTCTTTTTATCTTAGTTGTCAACTTCTTTTAGAATTCTCCATTTTTCTTCTACACTTAGTTTTTCACTTTCGTTTATCTGCCATCATAAACAATAAGATTCTTGTTTACACTACACAAACAGCAACTACACAAATCACAAACACGTAGGAAAAACAATGAGTAGCTAAAACAACACGTTAACAACACTGCAGTAAACGGGTGAAATATGGGCAGTGGCAAGGGATTTAAAGGCAATTATTCATGTCACAACAAGATAATTTAGCTCCCTTATTAGATAGCACAGTTGTTGAATATCGATTAATTGAGATTTACATCATAAAACTTTAAGTTATAAAGGTGAAGTGATTGGAATTTCGACTTGTAGGGTTTTGCACTGTTCCAATTTCGAGTTATAGAGGTTATATGTACTGTTCCAAAAAATGGAAAATATGTCTTATCAAGGCTTTAATGTAAAGAAAATTCTAGTTGTACAGGTGAAATTAATATAGATTCTTGCGGGAAGTTCGAGAGGATTAACAAAATTGAATTATCAAGGATTTCACGTTATTTAGGGTCGAGTTATTAAGCTTCTACTATATCATGTTTTAATTTTTTCCCTATTTATTGTACTCATTTCTTTTGTTAGGAACAATTATTATTCTCACCACTGTTCCAATTATTCATTTAAATTGTTTTTCTACTCAGATTAGCTGAATCAAGGTATATTGAACTTTTAATTAGATAACATAATTAAGTTTGAGATTATAAACAATGTCAAATTACAGAGGCCTTTGATGTTACAAATTAATTTTGCAAAGTGTTAATTCTTCAAATGTGTATGAAAAAAGGTCAAAAGAGAAATGAACATCATTTAACATATTTGCTATAAAACCTAGAGACCCCTCCCTATGACCTAATATATATATATTTTTTTTTTTGATAAGCGCTCGGTGATTTCATACTATATCATGTGCATGTGGCTTGATATTTTCATAATGCGGTTCAGCATCGCAAATAATTACAAATGAAAATGATGCTTTTTTAGAGTTATTTAGTAAAATATATTACTAGCTGAATAAAAAATTAATTTAGTAGACATGACAAAAGTAAGTACAATATGATAACTGATACAAAAATATGTTTTCAAAGTTATAAAATATTATTTTGAGGTTTTTGTCTTAAAGCAGAAGTGAATTTTAATTATCTTCTAGTAAAAACACCTTTCAAAGTTATTTGTTTTCTTTAACACCAATGGGTGTTCCGATCAGCATTTATAATGCATAATCTTAACGATTATAGTTGTTAATTTACTCTATGCTAATTTACAAATACTGTAGTTACTGATAAACCTAAGAAACTCCATTTTGTACATTTTTGTAAGTATGTCTGTTTTAAAGTATTAGTATAGATTTGAAAATAAATTGTTAATATAGTAACGATTTAGTGCAGATTTGTAATTTATACACATGTAAATAAATTTGATAATCAAATGTAATATACTTCTTAAAGCTCAATAAACCCTTTTACTATATTGTATTGAATTATTCTTTTTTAATTGCCTATTAAGTGTTTTTAATTATGAAATGAAATATATTTCATAATTCACGCCCAATTAACTTACATCATTATATATATTGAGGAAGTGGTTTTCAAGTTTTTAACTACATGAACTCAATATTATGTCACAATTTATGCTTGGTGAATGTATAAGAGGATGGGGTTTTGTCCTACTCATACACATACGGTGGTACTGTTCCACATGCGTACGGATGTATATGTGTAAAAATAACAACTATTTTTAGACAAATGAGTTTAGAAATGTGCAACTAAACTAATTCAACAGAAAATATAACATATTCCATAGTAAATAAACTTTTCAATTATATGAGTATGCCAACTGGCCAGTAGCCAATAAAAATTAAAAAAATTATTGCTTTTTAATTAGACATCATGAAAAAATGTCTCATCTATTCCCAGTATTTTTCTTGATCTCAAATTAATTAGTCTCATACTGTTTTATCACATTTTTAGCAAGTTGAAAATATGATAAAAACAGTACTATATTATGACGATAAATTCCACAGTTGTTTTATCGTAATATGATAATGAGTGTTACATCCTGTTCATAGATTTTGTAAAAGCTTATGATACCATAAAAAGACCTAAACTTTGTGAAAACCAAGCAGACGATTGGAATACAGAACAAGCTTATTAGATTGACAAAGAACTGTGTTGAGGGATCCAAAAGTAAAGTTAAAATTGAAAACGAATACTCTGAAATCTTCCGAACCCTTTCAGGAATAAAACAAGGAGATGGTCGATTCCCCAATACTGTTTAATATTGCAATAGATGAAATCTTAAAAAGCACAAAAGATAAACAGGCAGGAGTAAACCTAGGATCAAAAGTAAATACACTTGCATTTCCTGATGACGTGGCACTTATTGCAGAATCAAAAGAGGTCATAGGTAAACTAACAGAAATTATTATTAAGGAAGCTAATAAGATAAGTTTTAAACAAGAGAAGAACAGTCGAAATACCTAAAACAAACTAGGAAGAATCCAAATTGAAAGAGATTAACTTCTGAGGGTCAATAATCTTATCTTTGAAAGAGTACTTGAACTCAAATACCTAAGAGCCTCATTATACTGGAGTAACGAAAGAAGTATTGAAATGGAAAAGAGAATTATTGCAGCAATCAATGTTTCTGGATCAATGATATCATTTTATAACAAATGATAAATTAAAAAATACTGTCTAGAAACTCTAAGCTAAGGATATACTAAACTATAACTTTACCAATTATTTTATGTGGCTCTGAAACATGGACACTTACAAATAAAAATGAAAACAAGATACTGAGGAGGATTTTTGGACCCATTAAGGAGGAAAGTATGTAGTGAATAAGGAAAAACCGGGAGCTCTGAGAAAAGTATAAAGATCCGACATTGAGGCCACAGTCAAGAGTAGGAGAGTAAGATGGGCAGGCCACGTAGAGAGAAGACAGTCTACTTAGGAAGGTTAAAGATGGACAACCACATGGCACTCGCCCCTTAGAAAGACCGAAATTGAGGTGGAGAGACCAGGTGCAAAAGGATCTTCAACGTATGCGTGCATCTCTGTCTTAGCAGAAGACTGGCAGCAGTGCAGACATTTTGTTAGCAAGGCCAAAAGCCTTCTTAGGTTTCAAAAGCCAAGGAGAAAAACCTTCTGACCAATTGAGGATTCTAAAAATATCTACTTATTATTTGTTAAAAGTTAAAGAATGTCTTATTTCACTAGGTGAAGTTAGGGCTAAGTAGCCCTCACTAACATTTATCCTGAGGACCAATGGCTCAATGGAATCGAACCTGGACTAGCTGCGTGGTAAGCTAAAATTAAAACCAGGGCAATGTACTACATCATATTGCTGGAACAACCTCCACATAATCCGTACAACTGCTTTGTATCTGGTTTATTCAGCTGCTGAATGCAGTGCTCCCATATGACTACATAGCGCACATACTAAAGCGATTGATGTTGAACTTAATAAGGTTATGAGAGCTATTAGTGGCACTCTCATGGTAACTTCACTTCCTTGGCTCCCAACACTGTGCAATATAGCTCTTCAAGAGGTAAGACATTAATGGCCACTTCTTAAAGAATTTAATAAGATCTGCTCTTTTCCATTACACAGGATCTCCCACGTCAGAATGGTCGCTTAAAATCTCAAAACCTATTTCTACGTACTGCATTCCAGTTGAGCAGATCAAATTGCTTGCCTAATACTAAATGGGCGATGGCGTGGAACAGTTTTTATGGACGAAATAAGTTTTTATTAACGATTCGTTAATACTTGTACGTGGGATGAACCTCCCTTGAGATATGGACACTGTTGAATCGCTTCCGAACTGATATGAGCAGATGTAATTACTGTAAATACAAATGGGGATTGGCACTAGATCAGTCATGTGATTGTGGGTAGTCTATCCAAACAATGGATCACATAGTTACAGTGTGCCCCTACACTCTTTTACAACAGGATTAAATAGCATAAATGGAATCAGTGAGGCAGGTCTTAAATGGCATGATGGATTGTATTTAGCTTTGTGACTGGAGATCAATTGATATTGTTATTAATATCACATTACTTTTAGACTTTTTCCAAGTATATATATCACAGCTTTTATATACTTTTAAATTAATAAATCGTAACTGACAAGAAACGATCCCATTTATTATCATAATCCATAATCATAATCATGTATGGAGAGAGAAATATAATTGAAATAGGAAAATATCCAATAAAAAATTACAACTTATATATATATGTATTTTTAATATTTTATAACATTACAACAAGTCTCACATTAACGTTTTAAATAGAAAAAATATGCATCTCAAAATTGATAAATTAAAAACTTCAACAACACAATTACATTAGTTGGACCCAGTGCTTCAATAAAAGAATGCACAACGGTGAAGTTTATTTCACAGCAGAAAGACACATTCGTAATCATGACCTTCCTGACAAGGAGTCAGATTCAGTCTTAGACGGAGCACTAAAATATTTAGCAAGTTCAGAAGTGACGGTGGCGTAAAAGTCACACAAATAAATCCACAGTATGTGCCATCCACTCTGAATGCTTTCCAGATACTGCTGTACTACTTCATTACTGCTCAGCGCTACCCAATAGTCTTGCAATCGATTAAACCATAGCACACTAAAAGTCACAGCGTTTTCCAACCAACTGGCGATTGCTCTTTTTGAAACTAATAATCCATTATCCCAGTGTTTCAAATATTGTCTTGGTATATTGGATCTTAATAACACACTTCCTTTCTTCTGGAGTGAAGTGTACAAATCCTCATCAAAGAGAGAGAGTAGAAACCCGCAGAACAAAACCAACAGAGTGCTCATCACAATAAACTTTAGTAATGTGCTCAGAACGCCTCCCACTAAAAACAACATAGTGAAGTAATTACAAAGAAACAAGACAGAATTAACCTAGAATGAGCTTATACTATGCAACACTTATAATAAATGATTTGATAAGTTTTCAGATACAGATACATTAGTTCTCTTTTAATATCATAAACTTCCAACCCGATATATACAGTAGAACCTCTTTAATCCGAACCTCCGTAATCCGAACGTCCACTAATCCGAATGCCGCCGCAGGAGCCGTTTAACGTTGGCCGTTGAATGAACTACAACGGAATGCGCGCGAACTCTCCCCTCCCCCACTCTACTGTATTAAATAAACACTGTATTTTACTTTATAAAGCATTTTTCACTTTTCCCGCAACAATTACGATCCATTTTAGCCACGTTTTAGCTATTGTTATGTAAAAGCAACAATATGTTCTGTAATCCGAACATTCCTTAGTCCGAACTACCCCCGGTCCCAATTAGTTCGGATTAAAGAGGTTCTACTGTATATTAAAGTAAGTTTCCATGTGTAGTTAATTGTAAGTTCAGGGATGTCCATGTATGTTACATTCACAATTAATTGATAACAATAATAAGTAAGGTCATATACCTTTGATTCCCCTTGGAAAGAAGTAGACCTTCCATTTAATGGCAATGTTAATGTACGTACAATTTAGACATATTTTATTTGCACATAACATTCTTTGACATGTGAGACATACAGAACAGGTGCATCGTCATGAGATATTTAGAAATAATCATCCATTAAAAAAATTAATATATGACTGACTTCTTTTCTTTCATTTAATGACACTCCGATCGTAGAGATACAGGCGAATATGAGGAGTAAATTAGTGTAGATGAACGAGTGTAGTCATTGTTACTCGCTAAGTTTGACTTAGCTCAGAAAGGACTATTTATTAATAGCTCAATAGCCAGGGCAACTATGGGACCTACAGCTTTACGTGGAATCCGAACCACATGGTATTGGTCTAATTTTCAGCTAATTGACAAGTCTGACACTCAGTTCTCTCCCCAACACAACATCTGAACCTTGACTACCATCCAACATTGACACCCCAGACTTCTCTAGTAGGATCCACATCGATGGCAACCATTGAACAAACGCCATGTCGGTATTAAGAAGACCAAGCATAGAACTCATCGCCTACAATCTCCTCAACACTTTGTCCCCAAGTAGTTGGGTTACAGCACTGCGCTACCAGTACCGACATTTTATAAATGAAATGGTCCTTAGCACACATTTAGGATAGAGTTTATAAACTAATATTTTTTTATAAAAATAATACTTGCAAAATATTTTTCCGACTAAACAAAACTTACAATTTAAAAAAAAATTGTTTTAGTAAAACAAATGTTCAAAACCTATGGTCAAAATTACATAAAATTTGAAATGGCAACTAAATTCGACACTACTACAAACCTTCATGTTTTAAAAATAAAGATATTTTGATCGATTGATTGCACCTCTGTCGTGAACTAGTGGTGCAGTGCAGTAACCCAGCTAATTGGAGTCAAAGCGCTGTGGAGATTGTATACGATAAGTTCTATGTTCTGTCCTCTTAATACTTTCACTGCGGAAATGCACTGTGCGTCAAGTTAACCTTGTGCTATGTGTGGACGACACACTTGTGTGTCATGGACTAAAAAAGCTCAGATTACTGTCAATTACTGGTTTATTAATAATGTGTGATTGTTTTGCGTACTTTACATTTGTGTTTTGAGGTTATGTAACTTTAGAGGTGTATTCGTTTTTAGTTTTTTTTATTTATTACAAATTATTCAGAAATAATGCATACAGTTTAAGCATATGTCAAAGAACATAAAATTGAATCAGCAGTGAACGTGTTAATACCGACATAGAGTCCACTCAATGTTGCTACCGGAACACAACTAGAGAAGGTTGGGGTATTTATGGTTGGTGGTAGTCAGGGTCCGGATGTTGTATAGGGGAGAGAACTGAATATCAGGTTTCTCAATTAGTTGGTTCAGTTTCCACATAAAGCTGTAGGTCCTTTAGTTGCCCTCCCTATTGGGCTATTAATAAATGGCTCTTTCTAAGTGTCTTCAAATCAAACTCAGTTGGTAACCAGACTACACAGGTCATCCACACGCGTGTAAATCATTCATATTTACCTGAAAATACGCAAAAAGTTGTGTTGGCAACTCATATCTAGGATTAAAAAATGAAGCGGATACACAATAGAATTTTAGGTTTTGGTTGTTGAAAAAAAATCAAGGAATTAAACCCTAGTACACTAAAAGTGACAGTTTTTGTAAATACACACATCTTGTAATCTGAGATTTAACCTAGTTCTAAAACAATAAAAATATTGTTTTACGTTCATAGCTTATTTTGTATCAGATTGACTTCGTCTAGCTTAAATCAGTTACAAAATCAAATTTGTAATTGGTCTGAATGACATTGCCTCTAACTCATTACTGGCTCTGTTACTAATAGCCTAGATCTTTCTTCATTGGTATGATTAGTTAATAATCGTAATCAACTTAATTCTTATTTAAATTTCCAAAAAACACAATACCTTTATGAATCAAGTTGTTAACCATCTTGTATCAATTAAAATGTATTGCAATACTGAGTAAAAAAGAAGAAACGGTGAATAAATCTTATCAGTCAAGCAGTTTAGTAAACTTTGACAGTGATAATGCTATCAGGAAATGTAGCATACATGGAATGACACAAAAAGTTCCTTGCGTAATTATGTGTTGTGATAAATTACATATTCTGTAAACTTTCTTCTTATCAAATGGAAAAACTATCAATGTTTTAAAATATTTAAGCTTTTATAAGCAGTTAAGAAAATTGTAAAATCTACTGAAGTGGTCATTTAGGAACTAAAAGTTATTTTCTAATTTTCCAATATAAAATTACCACTGAGCTAACTAAAGATTGAATTTAAGCATTAAAATATCACAAAATCATTGTTATTTATAAACAAAATGAACTTTAAATCATGGTACTCTTTCCAAACAAAAATACAGGGGACTTTTTCAAAAATCTAAACAATGATGTAGAAGTCAGAAATGTCTAAATATAAAAAAATACATTTTAGTTTGTTTCTCTTGAAACTACTGGACATTGGCAAAAAAAAAAAATAAATAAATAAATAATAATAATACAGAATAAAAATACGCTTGGTGAGGTAAAATTCAGATATCATCCGGACCAAAACTATTTTTAGGTTTTTTGTCAATATTGTCAAAAATACTATACACCGTCCCACACACTAATATATATATATATATGGTGGTATTGACCCTCCCATTCAACACATAAATGTTTGGTGCTATTGATCTTCACACTTCTAAAATTACAGTTAATTCACCAAAATCTGTATTATTGTTTTTTTTCTGTAGCTATTGTAATTAATTTTTCATTTTTTAGAATTTGACCATCGTGGTCAGAAAGAAAAGTTATTACACCTTCTGACAGATTATTTTGTATTCTTATTATTATTTACAAGGAAATTTTCAATAGCTGACTTTGTGTTTGTGGTAACTCTTATTGGAAAATCTACTAAATATTTCATATTACGACCCCTCAATAAATTATTTAACACTTGACAACTTCTTGTATTTTTGTGAACTTTTATATTTAGGTATCCAGCAAATAAGAGATTATTACATTTTTTAACAAGGTTATTTTTTTTGTAAGTTGTCTTAATGTATCTAAGAACTCTATTACATTAGATCTAGGTGGTCTTCACAGTGTATAGTATATACCCACTAAAATAACATTTGTGTTATTCTGATTGAAAATACTTGTGGAGGATTCAGTTTTTTCTCTTCAAGAAGCCTTTCATTTAATTTAGGCCTATTTGACATAATTTTTTATTTTTTGAGTTTAAACCCTTCTCTAGTCAATATCATTACACCTCCTTTGTTTGTTGTTTTCCTTTGTTTTAATGATATAAGAAATCACACTATAATTTGAAATGTTTAGCTATTTTACTTGAGCATCTTTCATGTTATGTTCTGTTAATATTAAACAGTTTGTTTTCAGTTCTTCTAAGATAACTTCTAATTATTCAAATTTAGAAGCAAATCAATATTTTGGTTCAAAAAAGTTAATATTTATAATTTTTAATAAGTTTTGATGTATTTTTGCTTTTGTTTTCTTAAAAAATATTTATTTTGAATTTGATTCGTATTATAATTATAAGAACGAAGATAAATGTGATAATTACGCCTCAATTACTATTATTTTGATAGTAGATATACAAATCAAAGTAAAAATAAATATTTTTAAAGAAAACTACATAAAAAATACAAAAAAAACCACATAAAAAATTAAATTAATAACTATAAATATATTCTATTATTTTTTTTAACCATAATTCGAGTATTCAACACCTAGCTTCAAAATTAAACAATTAGGAATTGTCTTAGAAGAACTTAAACTAAACTTATTCAGTATTATTTTTACTCCGTGCAACAATTCTCAGTTTCTGAACATGATTAGTACAACTAAAACAAACAAACAAACAAATCATAAATACACTAACAAAAATGCTGTCATACCTTTTCTTAGTAATCCAGATTGCTGAACCCTTTTTTCTGTAGGCACGTGTGACTTGCTTTTACTAGAATCCTCTTCAGCATTATTATCTTCTTCATAATTTACTGAATGAGTTTTGCCATTAGTTAGGTTAGGATTTGTGTTCTCTGCTGTATTGGATGCTTTCTTTTTCTTCTTCTTCTTTGGTTGGTTTTCTTTACTTTGTGTTTTTGCATCTCCTTCACTTTTTTCTAACAAAATCAAAATATTATTATTAAAAAGCACTAATAAGAAAATAAATCATTCTGTATATGTTAACAACAATTAAAATTTTCAAGTAGGCCAGACAACCTTTTTTTATAAGCCTACAAATGTTTTACTAATGTTGAGGTTCATTATCTATTTTTTATGGAACTATTATGTTCTTTTATCTAATAGAATCTATCTTACCAAAATCATAAATGTAACGCTCCATAGTTTATCATATAAAGTGAAGCTATAGACGACATTAGGTAGTAAATAAACAAATAATAAATAAATTTTTTTTAAATAAAAAAAAAGGGACCGAAACCAATCTTGATTATTAAAACATTACAAAAGATTGCTAAGTATTGTCTTTATATATATTGTTATGTATAAAGACAATATATATAATATTAAGCAATGTAATAGCTATAAATATCAAACAAAAAAACAAAGACAAACTTTTAAACTGAACAAGTGTAATAAGAAGTTCTGTAAACAGTCTCAAACGCACTTAAAAATAAGGTATGCAGAAATAAACTTAAGTCTAGCATCAATAATTTTATAAAAACTTCAACAGTTGCCATCCGTAATAGTTGTCAATATAAAAAAGGATGCATTACTTTATTAACTATTATATATTGTTTCCAATATTATTCAACATATTTAGTTAAATGTTGTGCATTTTTTTAATTTCAAACCAACATTGCATTTGAGATTGTGGTTTTTTTCAAGGCTATGATTCAATAACCAAATGATCTCGGCCTAAACACCTTTACCGAAATATAAATATAAAATATAAATATAAAATATAAATATAAAATATGAATATAAATAAAATCATATTTTATGTTTTATATGTCATACTATTTTTTCATGCAGCTTTATTTTGGATAAATGTTACAAACATTACTCAAAGGTAACACATAGAGGTAGCATTATCAGGCTCACTCAAAAGAGACGCCTAGCGACAATATACAATGAAATAACAGAATTCTCAATGAATCAGTGAGAAATTATTTCAGAAGAATAACATCAAAACATCCTGTGGCAGCCTTGCTCGTAATCTCCTATTTGTCGTTGTATTCCCCTTGTGGTATGACACAGCATCAACTCCAAGTTCATTATGAAGCTGTAGGTTTCGTACAAAGCATTGTGAATTAATTGAAATTCGTAAAAATTTTTTGAAGTATTTGGATTGTTTTTAATTTGCATGCAATTATAGAACTTTCCCGTACTGCACAAGCATATATTATTAAAGGCCGAATGAGTTTTGAAAATCAATACTATAATTGAAAATTCAGAACGGCCAGAAATAAATGAATAAAGCACAAAGAATGGAGTGGACTACACATCTTCTAATAGAATGTTAATGGGCTTAGAGGAAAGTTAAATATGTTCAAATTATTTGTAACTACTTGCGACTATGACATCATTATTTTGGTGGAGATTAACCCTATTCCTGATATAACCAATACTGAACTTAGCCTCATACAGAACAATATATATTGTTGTGACCGATCCGAGGAAACATCAAGCAAGATTTCCGACTGAGGATTGTTGTAATAGTTGCGATGCTCCATTTGCACATTTATGTAAATAACTGCGGTGCCATCAGTGAACAGTGCCAAAGATGCATTTTAAGGTTGAGGGATATCTTCTACATATATATTGAACAGAAGAGGATCTAATATTGATCCCTGGGGCTCCTACCTTGTCATACTATTTAAATGCATTTCACTTCTTTGGATCAGAACTAATAAAAGTGAGATTCATAATGTATTTGTTAGTTATACACAAAAATTAAACTATACTAAAAACTAAAACTCAAAGACATATTTAGTTGTAAAAGTGCATGTTTACTGTTAACATGAACTAATTCAATTGGATAACAAAAACAATATTTTACAATTATAAAGATAATGATGTATGTTACCTTGTTGTTTAAGTTGTTCTTCTTTTCTTCTGGCTATTTCTGTATTTACTAGGTCTTGCATTGTGCGCAATGTTGCCACAATATTCTTTGCAGCATCTTCACACTGCCGATTATCCTGACAGAAGCCTGCGATTTCAGCTAACTTCGGCATCAATGGATTTTGCTTCACGTCCAACCATCGCAGTGACTTTAAATTGCCAAAGCTTAAAGGAAAAGATTCTAGTTTGTTACTGTACAAATCCAGGTATTTTAAGTTTACTAGTAGACCAAAATTGTCAGGTATATTGCTTATTTGGTTTCGACTGAGATCTAGTTTAACCAAACGAGTAAGGGATGAGGCAAATGCATTCTGGAATACAAAAATCACACTTATTAAAACAAGATTATGTTATGTTTTTATATTATCTAGGTCCAAACTTAATGTTTTATATATAAGCATATAACGTTTAATTATGACCCATACCAAGAATTTTATTGAAGAATTTACATTAAAAAATCGTAGAACTTAATCTTTAATATTAGAACATTTTGCAGTTATTTCTATGTTGGTCTAAAGAAATAGTTTAGTATGGTGGACAAGAATTCTTTTGTTTATTTATTCGTTCATAGTTAAGATGCAGATCATTAAAAGTAATGAACAATTTTAAAATAAGTCATAAAGTAAAAAAAAGTAGAATTGATTTTAAAATTTATTTTAAACCCCTAGATTAAAATTAAATTAATAATGCTGTAATACTTTAAGCATAACCATTTTACTACCTATAGAAAAGCAAAATGGGCATTTAAAGTTTTAAACACAGCAAATATTTTTAAAAAATACTTAAAAATAATTTCGTCTTGCCCACATTTTCATTCTAAACATGTATCATTTTTATATTTGCTCTACTTTTTTACCTTAGATTACCACTTGTGTAAAAGAAAATTTTTTATTGATTTCCTGCTAATATTTAACTAACTAAATATAACCACTAGCTTCAAATAACACAACTAGAGGACACCCCTACACAAATCACGTGCGAACCCAGTCACTCCCTACACTGGTAAGGTGAAGCTCAGTGTAAAGCCTCACTTGATAACTCTACCTTTAGGTCCTCTGAGGACCTGGGCTTGTGGCCTCGGGAGAAGCTAGGATTACAGGTTTGGAAGGAAACTCTGTTACAGCTCCATTAGTGGATCTCAGCTTCTTGGAGAAGCTTGGCCTAAGGGATCAACAGCAAACTGCCTGGATTTCCAAGTGTGGATCTTGGTCTACTTCCTCGTGGGGAAAGCTCAGCCTTCAGCATCAACAAGAAACGCTACCTGGCATGCCAGGTCTCACATGCAATACATTTTCAAGGACAGAGCTGTAGCCACCCACCCTATGTTTGTGCATATGTTGGCCTAACCAGATTGTTTAGTTACTGCCTCCTTTCAAAGGCTAAAAAAATTATTGTCTCTAACATTTTTTTTTGCTTATAGTAATGAGAGCTTATTTGCCACTGGAACAGTCCTTTCCACTATTGAATTGGATTTCTTGCTGAGAAAGGATCATATGGTAAGCTTATTCACGGTATTAGTAAAATTATGAGTGAGTATTATGCTGAAGGATATTATGATAAATGGCAAGAGATGAGGAAGCTTGGTGATGAGGAAGCTTGGCTTAGTGCCACACAGGAGCATAAAGGTGGCGTTTCGATAATTCAAATTGATATTTGAAGAGAGTTCCGTGCACAGGTCTTTGCTAAGTTAAAAAGAAAATTCAGCCTCAGCAATGTTTTGAGGGAGAGATCAGGGGTACCCTTCCCTCCGATCATCAATCCCACCATATTGATGCATCCTGAGAGATTATAAGAAATAATTGTTGGATCGTAAATTGGCCTCTTTCCTGCGTTTACCTGGTGCAGCTGATGAATGCTGTCTTCAAAGCGAATTGTTGGATTGAGAAAATAACTCCATTTCTGGTGATTTTATCAAAGGTTATGTCAGACCGTTTATGCGAGCTGTTCTCCATAGACTTCCTCATGTACTCCTATACTATGATCATTTAAAAGTTGCTGCCAGCATGCACCTAATCCAGTAGTGACAGTCATTTCTGAGCTCACTGAATTCACTGATACATGCAGATTCAGTTGAAATATTGGACTCGGAACCGCATCCATGGCACCAGTTTCCTTCCATGATCTCCTACACACTGCGTTAGCAGCAGCGGTTGAGTGCATGATAAGTTCTTTCAATAAGGTGATACTCCGAGGAGGAGAGGCCCTCTTTGATTGTCAGGAACATTTTAGTCATGAGATCTACACCTATCCCTTTAAATGACTATTTTAATGATCCAATTCCTTTTCTTCAGTTTGCTCCAAAATTTCGTTCGCTGAAGTTGACGATCATGTAGATTTTCTAGCTTGTCTAGGCTTATTTTTTTATTTTCAATCCCCAGATTCCTTCAGTAGCATCTGAAGGAGTTTATAATTACTGATCATCACTATCGTCAAACCTCTAAAACACAGCTTGCCTTATTATAAAAATAGAACCACATGTATTATATCTTATATATAGCTAGCTGCATTGGGATCATTGACATAAATGTTGAGGCACTTCCTGGCGTCCTACTCCCATAAAGTGTATACTTGAATTTAAGCTTTCAGTCTGAAAACTCTAGGCAAAAGTTTACATTTTTCACTCATGAACAAGATGGCGGCCTTTTTTCACCCCTAAAATGCTCCAATGTATTACTTTAGGGATAGTCACAAAAAAGTAGTTTTTATGATCTACCTTGAGGAAAAGCTTGAGTAAAATTGTCATACCTTTACAGTTCTACATGCGTAACAAACCTGCACCTTATATATGAATTTCAGCTTAAAAACATAAAAATTTGGGGTATCGGGGCCCAAAAACTGCAATTTTTGAAACTTTAAAATTTTAAAATACTGATGTCATCTACTCATTTTCTATTTAAAGCTCATTTTCTCCTAAATCCAAATATACCATCAGATTTTGAAAATGGCAAATAGTAAGGGTTATATACAACAACTAAAAATCTCCTAAAACCAAAATAATAATAGTATAAAATAGAACATCGAAGTGGGGTATCTAACTATAGGTATTTATCTCTTAACCCTTTGCACTCCAGACAAAAATATTTGGTGGGTGTCAAAAACTCCAGTCTATGTTAGAAAAGAACTAGCGAAAACTCCAAGCCTATTTTGCCAATTTTGTAAAGGTTTCAAAAAAAATCTTAATGTAGTTATTTCATAACTTAGAACTATGATTTATGTTTTGTTTTATTTGTTATAACATTCTAAGTGTAAATAAATATAAAAAATAATTTATATTTTTTCTACTTCATTAAAATTTATATTTAAAAATATTTATAAAAGTCAACTTTGAGCCTTTATAACTAAAAAAATTGCTTTGACCTATTATAAATCATTATTATTATTTAGTTCCTTATATAATTACAAACTTGTATGCAACATGTTTGTAAATATAACTTCATAAATAAATACATGTTAAATACATGACAATAAATAAATAAATACATGGTAAGCAATCATTGTTGCAATCTTGACAAACTAATAATTTGGCTTATAAACAGTATAATATTACATACTCTGATCAACTTTTTTTCTGAAGCACCAGTCACATTTATTTCATTATCTCCAAATGATGAATTAGTAACGATAACTGTTAAAAAGTAAAATATATATATATTTTTTTATAAAATTATTATTGGTAAAAGTCACTAAGTCAAAAGTCGAAAATAACAAAAATTCTTAAACAGCTGACAAAATGACATGTTATTGAAACTTGGAAAACATAAATTGCATAAAAAATATATCAAACATAAAATATGCCTAGGAACAAAAACAAAACATTGGAAGAATAACGTAAACTGACCCTCCTGTGCAAACACCATGTGACAGTGTCTGTCATTCCTGCACCAAAACAGCTGATAAAAAACTACTGCTGGTAAAAAACATTTGATAGAGTGGACTATAAAGTACTAATACGCTAAACTATAACTATCAAAGTTTATTATATCGTAATTTGAGCCAGCAAGAGTATATTTTGAATGTCAGAAACATCGGACATAGGAGTTTTTTGCCTTAACTCAAACATCTGATATATCGGACGTTGGAGTGCAAAGGGTTAAATCACAATATACCATTAAGTTTTGGAAGAGACAGCATTTAAGGTCTCCCCCCAATACAAAAAAAAAAAAATTTTCAGCGCTCCAAAGAGCTCCACAATGTGAGATACGATAAATATCTTGGTGATGGGGACACAGCTGCCTATGCTACCATTGCAGGTTTGAAACCATATGGCCCACAATGTAACATTGAAAAGCTTGAATGTGTGGGCCATGTGCAAAAAAGAATGGGCACAAGGAATTACCACTGTACGTGTATGGGTGGGCGGGTGGGTCATTACCACAGTGCGTGTATGGGTAAACGGGCGGGTCATTACCAGTGTATGGGTGGGCGGGCGGGTTTTGCTTATGTATACGTGTATGTAGGCGGGGTCCTACGGTGCTTGGAGTTGCTAAGTTATTATTTAAGGGTGTAACTGTTAACATCCATTTATAAAATAAATAGTCCTATTCATCCCCACATATTTACTAATGACATAACTCGATGTTGTATCAGTATACTGCCTACTTATCAACGGTTGAGTTATTATCTGTACTAGTCCCGTAGTTATTGATGTTTAAAGCACTTGAATAGAATCATTACAGTCAATTAAATGTTTTTACCTGTCTTGAGAACTTACCACTAGTCTCCTGAGCCTCTTAAGCAAGATTGATTACCCCATCATTACCACTGTACGTGTATGGGTGGGTGGGTCATCACTACTATAAGTGTATATGTAGTAAAGTCATTAACTACAACGTGTGAAAGTAGGGTATATAGTTTCAAAAACATTTCTACTACACTACCCAAACCCAAAATTGGTTAATGATACAACTAAGTGGGATATCAGATTAATGGTATTCTTCTATTAATTACTAATGTAACATCAGATTTTACAAAATAGTATGTTCATGGGCTCCATTGCCCCAAAAATCAAAACTCATGGTCGTACTCCTTAAAAACTCTGGTGAGGCCATAAGCCGGTCTTCCTCATGAGGCGACATGCCTAGATCTACTATTGGAATTCTAGCAGAGTGCCTTGGTGAGGCCGAAGGCGAACCCTTCCCTGCGAGGCTGCAGGCCGAGTTCCACAAATGGCTAAAGGTATAAATTGAATGATAAATATAATGAAATACCCTTTTTCATTCATTTTTATAAAAATATATGACCGGTTTCGGCTCTTAGGCCATCTTCAGGTAGTAAATAATATAACCTAAAATAAATATTTTTATAAAAATGAATAAAAAAGGGTACTTCATTATATTTATCATTCAATTTATTAAAATAGTAGCCCTAACGTGAACTAGTTTATATATTTACAATGGCTAAAGGTATAGTTCCCAGGCGAGGCCGCAGGCCGAGATGCCCACACGAGCGTAGCGAGTGACAGGATTGGTACGTGTAGCGTGCAGGGGTGTCCCCTTGTTTATAGAATATAACTTAAATGTAAATACATACACAAACAGTACTTACTGGTAAAGACACAATCTCATTATTTGATAGATCCAAGCTCGTGACTTTAGATATTGCTGCCTGAAAAAAATCAATAAGAAAAAAGTTTATATAATATCCATAAACAATGATACTTTCTTTGAAAACAGCGTTCTTACTGAAGAAAATCTTACAATATGTTTAAATATTTCATATAATTATTAGTGGGTTATGGGAAAGAAAGATTTTGTAGTCTTATCTTTACCCCTAATAATACAGAAGGTTTTATGAAGTATTGTTTAATTCTTATTAATATATAAGTTCAGTTCTCATGTGTTATGTGATTAGATTTTAACTAAACCATAAGGGTGCATAAAATAACTAATAAATTTAAACAAGGGATTAATGAATATATTTTATATATCTTCAAAAATATAGATCAGAATAAAGATTGCTAATTTCTAAACTCATTACCAACTCAATTTCACACCAGAACATTTGGGTTGTACTAAATTACATTTCTTCCCAAGTATACACCCCCAATATTTTCTGCAAAAATAGTTTTGAACAAATCAAATTCCACTGATTATAAAAAATTATAAAAATATAATAACCTCACAACTATTCAGATTGTGACTATCCAGAATCCATTTTATTTAGATCAGATTACAATTAGTGATGCGCGATTGCGAGTGGTTGGAACAATTGAGATGTTGGTAATGGAGATGTTCTCCTTAACGATTCTCTCGATTCCTTAGCAAGAGGTTGCTACAATCGAGTGAATCCTCTTGATTCTTGCTCTCGTTAAGCTTACACAGTTACTTACATGTTTGTGAACATGTTTCTTATTGTGCTTATTTTATTATCATACTTTTATCATTTAAAAAGTTGTATTTAAAATAAATATAATATAAATTACTTTCACGTTTCTGAACACGTGTTTTCTTATTGTGCTTACCTACTCACCACTTACTGAAAGTAATACACAGACAACTTATTTTTTGTAATTATTTTTTTTAAATTAAAAACATGCAAATTAAATATCAGTTTTTGGTTTAACCTTAAAATTAAAAGCCAAGCAAGAAATAGATTGTTTCAGTATAATCATTCCAGTTGTTGTATTGTTATGAAAACCACGTAATTCAGATAAGCGATAAGCACGAAATATCGTTAGAATTTCACGATTGGGAAATAGTAACAACGTAAAACTACGTAGTTTAGATTCCAAGATATCATAGATATGGGAGAACCTTATCAGACTAGTAAAACATCTTGTTAAGGACATCTCGATTAACAACAATCTAGGATTGTTAAAGCCAAAGCCATGTGCAAGATTCAATATACACATAGAGTTTGATTGTCCATTTTAAATCCCAAGCACCATACGTAGGTATAAAACATCTCACTCTCGATTGTGAAATTTACAAACGAGATGTTGTAATAATCGAGATGTCTCGCTATCGACATCTCATAATCGCGCATCACTAATTACAGTCCATTTCACCACCCGTGACATCTGATGGATAAGAGACCTTCACTTAGCAGAAAAAGAATAGACTTCAACGACCGAACAGGGGGCATGTTCAACAGAGGAGGATGTCGACGAAGAGGTTAGTGTATCGTCCTCTAAGAAAATAAAATTATCAACACCAAGAAAAAATCTAAGAGGCTTTTCTTTGAAGTAATCAGTCCTATTACACCAGAATTGTGGTCAAAATATGTCGGTTAGGTCAAGAAGGCCATGCAGACTGGAACAGTGAAGGATTAAGTGATCAAAGTGAACGGGAATTTATAGTACTTTAAATCCTGCAGTCTTTTTATTCCGCGGAAATAAAATATTTTACTGAAAAATTTTAAAAAACCAATCACGACTTTTAGTATTTTTGTCATATTTCTGTTAATTTAAATGGTATTTTAATCATCTTTTTTTCATTTTGATGTGGTTTGTTGCGTTGAATTTGTATTCAAATTTGTATTTGAAAACTATTTTAGTCTATTACAAATATTTCTGGAGATATAACGGAAAAACTACTATCGCGGTGAATCGCGATAATAGTTTAGTCTCGTGGCCATTACGAGATCATTGTATACAACTATTAATCACAAAAACCGAATTCACGTATATTCCTGCCGGAGTGACGGCCGGCAGGCCGTCACGGAGGCCAAACACTCTAATTTAACGCAAATTACGAATTATTGTTAAGAAAAGAAACTGTTAGGATAAGTTACGTTGTTTTGGTATGTCAGAAAAAATGCAATTTTCGAGGTGAAAAAGTAATTTAACTACAAAACCAGTTATATATTTGTGTTGAGAATAAAAAACACAAGAAATGAAAAAAAAGTTGTCGAAAAATAACGATTTTAAAAAAAGTTGGTTTTTTACTATCAGATAAAAAACTAGTTTTTCGATAAAAAACGAGTTTTCCGCGGATGAAATCAAACTCCTCAAGAGATATAAACTCATATTTCACCACTTTTTCAACATGAAATCGTATTTTCAGAGGTGGCAAGCAAGTGCATAATTACCAAGTGTTTTCTCCCTAAAAGTGAAATATTTTGTTATAATCAGATAGTCTGGTTTAAACAAATACTTTAAACAAAAAAACAAATACTTTTATATAATTTTACTATTTTTTATGATTTAAAAAAAATTGATGGCAAAAGCGTGAAAAATGACCCGGCAGAAGACCTACAGAAAAACCTAATGGCCGGTTTGAGGGTTAATCTAAAAATGTTATGGGACAAAGGTTCAAACCCAGAGCAAATGTTTAGTGGACCTCTCACGGGGCAGTGATTTCATAGCACTCTGCATTTGGAGCAGAAGTACTAACCACTAAGCTAGCAAGGTTTGTTTAGTATAGCCTATTTCAGAAATAATTATATCATTTTAGGGCTTAGGCCTACTTAGATGAAATAACTGTCATAAAACTTACTATTCTGGAAACTGGAATGTCTTGTATAGCCATCACACTAAGATCTAAATTACCTCCATCAAGGTATTGCTCAAGATTCTGTTTATTCTTTTTCTGAGCCATTATATTTTGACAATCTAGAGTTAGTAAAATAATTACTTATAAAAGGCTAAAATCCAAGAAACGAACCAGAGGAAGTCTTAACATAGACTATTGATAAAAATAACTGACTTCAAATAAATATTAGATTTGACACGTATCTAGTAATAGGGATTCGATTGTTTCATTCAAACTGACAATTAGAATGAATATTGAATATAAAAATGATGAAAACAAAACAAACTGTGTGTGACGTGTCATTCAACCGTTAAAAAAGCGTTGACCGGTAGACCAACAGAAGTCTCTCAGGTTCATTCCCATTCTGTCAAGTTCAGTTCCCTTTCCTTAGGTTCTTTGATGGAATGGTGGTTCATGAATGGGTAATGAACAACAGGTTTTGAACAACTAAAATCATAGACCTTCTATTATACTATTCTATATAATAGAAGGTCTGTGCTAAAAGCAACAGTCTTGAAAAAATAAGAAAGAGATTGATTAATGAAGGCATATGTTTGTAGTGGGGCTTGTTATAGTTGTGAAACTAGTCTAAAACCAGTACACTCACTCACAAATGGGCTTTGACTTGAGAAGCACAAGAGACTTTAAATCTCCTCTGGTACTTGTTGTTCTGTTTAAGTCTCTTATTCGTACTTTTCTTGATGTGGTTCTATTGTATGAAAACCTAAAAAAAACTACGTAAGAGGAGGAACATCTGTAATCTAGTTTTTCTTTTAAAACTGGTCAATGGAATACTGGACTGCCTAGATCTCTTGCACAGTATTGATTTTTCTTTTACTCGTGGCACCCGTTCTAGAGCTATTTTTCAACGGAATTACACGCCTACATTATATGCATATCATACAGGTGTTCCCAGGTTGCCGAGATCTGGTAGTGCAACTACAAATTGCACTTCTTCTGTGGCTCAACTGAGCGTTTCAAGAAACAAATTTCTAAAATATTGTAATTATCTATAGCCTACTGGTCACACAGTTCATAATGCATTTGTTGTAAATAGTTTTTTTTTTTTTTTTTTTACTATTTCTCATTCTTCATTATTATTATTCATTACTATTCATATTATTCACACTCATCACTAAGTCTCCCACTTCTCGTCATCCTACAGAGCTGAAATTTGGTAAAAATGTTTGTTTTAGGCTAAATATGAAAACTAAAGTATTTTCATCTTGATAATATACTCCTAAGGGGTAAAAATACCTTTTAAAGAATTGTTCCGAAAAGGCTTCTCCATAACAAACGTATTAATACTTCGACGACGTCGCCGTAAGACGTCTTAAACGTATCTCGTATTGATATTCAATGGGTGCAGTTCACACCGAGTATTACCGTAATACTTTTGCGACGTCACTGTAGTATTAATACGGTTTGGGCAAGGCCACACTAGATTCCCAGGCCGCGCTGCTCCCCCACCACTCACGGCTCGACGTCACTGCATGTGGCGGACGGCGGACAACACCAGCCACCACAAACACAGTGTCGCTCACCTTTTACGTAGTTTGTTGACTGATTTATATTTATGAGGTGGTGATATTTGGAACCTGTTATTATTATGGCAAGGTAAACGTTGTATTCCAGAATGTAAAATTATTTTAAGCCTTTAATTGATGTTTTTTTCCCCGAAAGATCACAGGACATATCAGACCTAGCTAAGAGTCATCCACAGAGATGACTATGAGATATCTGCCAATTCCTGTGTATGAATAAAACACTTCGATGAAAGATTCGTCATTAGGGAAGAGTCTATTAATCGTCTTGATGGAAGTATTTTGACTGTAAAACGGGATAGGTTAAAACTCAGAGACGATGCAGTTCCCACAATTTTTGAAAATCTTCTGCACTATATTACTAAAGATATTCCTCCCAAGAGGATGGACCCAGAGGAAAGGAGGATTGAAGCGGAAAAGCGAAATAAATTCTAACTGAAGAAAAATAACGACTAGACACAATTGATTCCTTCAGTAGCTTAGTGAATAATTATAAGAAGGGATGTAATTTAGACTCGACAAATGAATATTCAAAACACAATAACAACCAACTGGTTTTATTCTTAGTTTCTCTGAAAGACAATATTTACCCTGTAGTTATTATTTCCTTAAATATCAATATTGATTTATCTTTTTGTATGGTTAAAAATAATATTTTGGTAAAAGACCAATGTTTATTTGCGTACTTTTTCAGACAGTTTAAAAATTGATAAGTGGTCCAAACTAAAAGAAATAATAGTTAGGTTCCCTAATGAAATTAATGAAATACCTCAAGAAAATAAAATAGAATGTATAAGCAATCTATTGGATGCCATGTCTGAGGAAAGAGGAGACAATAATATAAGTAAAAAATTACGTTTTTTAAAAGAACAACTTAAATTAGCAATTTCAAATAAGGTATCTTATTGTACAACCTCCCTTGTATGGTTTGCCACTCTATATTTTTGTTTTCCTACAGCATAGAAACATATAAGGGAAGCTAAGGTTTTTACTACGCCTCATCCTCGCTATTTACAATCATTTACCACGAACCTAAACACTGGTAGCTCTGGTTCAGATTCGACTCATGTGAGATATTTAAAAAAGAAGTTATCTTGTTTGAACGAAAATGAAAATATCTGTAATTTACTTATGGGAGAAATTTATGTAAAACCAGATATGAGTTATAAAGGGGGCAAGTTGGAGGGAATTGCTCATAATGTAAATAATGAATCTGTAGGTCTAGCCACGACCATTCAAGCATTTATGGTCTCCTCACTTCTTTCACGTGATAAAGATGTTGTGGGATTATTTTCTTGTAGAGATCTAACTTGTGATTACTTACATCATTTAATTTAATGTTAGATTATCTTAGCGATTCTTATATTTTTTCTTGCCAAAAATGCTCTACTAGCTCTTTAATTTATGTAAAAAAATGTATAACAATCTTTTGTAATATTATTCCATTGAATAAATATGCAATAAGGTATCAAAAGAGAAACTTGTCGGGAAATAGAGAGGTAAATGTAAGAAAAGAAAGGTTGATAAGTTAAATCAGTAAGTTGATTTTACTTCAGTTAATATTCAAAAGTTTTCTAGACATATTTAATTATAAAGCATAAGTGAATCATTTAACTTGAGTTTTTTTATCCCAAATAAATATTTATACAATATTAATTTATCATTTATTTACGTCAAACATGCTCACAGTAAACTTGTTAAAACTTCCTTTAATCTATCACTGGTAATTTTGCTTAAATTTTAATTACTATAGGCGTGTGAGCGAGCGTCCAATGCAAGTTGTACGGGTATAGAGCGCTCCGATCCACCCCAAGCTGTGACGTCACAACATGAGCAGCGCGGCCTGGAAATCTAGGGGGCCTTGGTTTGGGAAAATACCTCGGCTTGCTACGCGTCGCTTACTCTCTCTCACCACGTTGATCATTTCCGCGCCTGCATACTATCTTAAATTATTACGTGCATTGACTTTGACGTAGCTTTCGGTGTGGACGGAGCAAGAAATACGTAGCCGAGGTATTAATATTTCGGCTACTTTGGTGTGAAGAGGACGTAAGGATAACATTTGGTTGATTTTAGTAAATTAATAACAACTGTATTGTAAATAAATAAACATGTTTAAATCGTATATTTGATATTTTATCCTATTGATGCAATAATTACAGTTTACAATTAATTTCACCTTTTCTATATATTTGTTTTCTAGACAATTACGTGTAAAATAAATTTGGGAAATTTACAATATTTAAATAACCGTAATAAAATTCCCCTAAAGCAAACGTACATTCTAGGACACACAACTTTGTTATCTAGAAAAACGACAGAAGGTTGCGCTTTTATATTAACGTGGTGGTTTAGAGGGAACCACATGGGAAGGGTAAGAAGTGCAGAGAATAACCCCGTAGCGAAGCAAGGGCTGTCGGCTAGTGTTAGTATAAAGGTTTTCTAAATTAAAAGAGACTAGAGTGTGACGTACTTCAATGTTTGTTTCTTTAATTTTGTTTACTAGTTTTATAGTATTTTTTAGGCTATGGTTTCTTTTGTGAATCCATTTGGTCTGAGGAAGGTGAGCGTGGTTCATAAAAATCGATCACCATAATATTTGTGCATTTTGTGTTTATATTTTAATAAATTTGTGTTGTGTGACGTTTACTTGTACTGTATGGTTTTTTCATCTCTAATGCGCTTCTTAATTAATTCTTCTAATTTTTTTTTCAATTTTTTTCGTAGGTTACGTGGTAAAGTTGACCAGTGGTCTAATTGGAATGCCGTATTTGTGGATTTTTGGAAGTCCTTTCAATTTGGGTGCTTCTGGGTTTATCATTTTCACAGACCTAATTTCTTTTTCGTTAAATAAATTTATGCACTTTATAGGTTTTTTTAAAAGTTATGTTAAATTTTAGTTGTGTTTGATATTTATTTTATAACTCTTTGAGTTCCTCTTGGACAGAATAAATAATATCCTGTTAACTTGTTTTGCTTCTCTCTAACAAAACAAAACTGAAACTACACTGATATCTCTTATATTACTGGTAGTGGCAGTGTTTACTTATATTCAGTTTATTTAATCAATTTGCTATAATTATTGTTTGTTTGTAAGTTCATCGATTACGAGATGCTAAGTAATTATGAATATTCTCACTTTTTAGCACATGTCGTCTACTTAAATGTTTTTAAAGTTTACTTGTCTGGTTCACTATTTTGTCGTCTGTTGTAATTAGAGAACTGTCATGTCTGAAGAAAAGTTAAAAAGACCTAAAACATTGGAAACCAGGAGGTCCAAGGAAAAACACAGCGATGAAAGCTACCGTTCTGAAAGTAAAAACAATTTATCAGAATACCTAACTGAAGATCAGTTTAAACTTACGAGTTCTAGGACCAGGAGTAATATTGGGAGTAGGAGGTAGGCTATGTACATTTCCTCTTTTTATACTGTATTTAAAAAAGCAAATTCGTCTTATGGGCCTTTTCTGTAAGTATTCCAAACGATTATTTCTTAATTATAACATTTTCATAATAGAGCCCTAAGCCATGCAATTTGGTTATTATATTCTTGTACTTGCATCTAGACAGGAGAAACTTATTGAGACAGAGTAAAGGGCCGAACCAGTACAGTAGAAGGTTAATATTACTGATAAATCTTCCAGTCTAGGCTGAATTCAAACCAGCACTATCTTTTTAACCCAAGCTCAAAATCCTGACGCCTTAGAGACCGCTCGGCTACCCGTTTGCCCATGACCAAGTCAGTGGTGGGCCTGCAAGTCATTGTGTGAACTATTCAACGAACCAAGTGTGACTGTCTGCTCAGAGGGGATTCAAATGTTGTTCCTTATATCTTGCAATATACAATATGAAGTGGCTACTACAAATCACCTATGTTTCTTGATATCTTAAAACTAGTTTGGATTCTGATTAATATTCTTTAAAATTATTTCAGGTCATCGGATGATGGTCTGTTGGATTGTATCACACCCCACAAAAAACTCTTGAAAGCTTCAAATAAGGCACAAATGATACCTCAGCTTCATGTAAGTAATACAGACAAATTTCAAGACCATTGTTCTTATTTTTACCCGTGGTAAAGGAATAATTTATATTTTTTATCAGATTGTTTTAGTTTACTCTCCTTATCATATCTGGATACTTGGGATTTTGTTTGGGATTCTCTAAGTTAAATCAAAGGTAGAAGCTGGCCATAGCTTTGGTGCTATGGTAGTATCTTTACAACACAGCTGGTCTGGGGTCGATTCCCGGTATGACATGGAGTTTTTACCCCTGTGCTGTTCTGTGGTTTGAAAGTCACATTAAATCCAGATATGGTCATGAGCTCGTCAAAGCATGTAAATAAAACCTTTATATATAATACGTAAACCAGTTTTTTGTCAACACAACTACCTTCTTATTATTGGATTGATTTAAACGATTGAGGTGTCAAAAAATTTGCCTCTGTTCGTAGTTGTGCAATAAGGTCTTAATTCTTCAATATTTTCATCCTGAGGGATACAAATAGGCCTCAACGTACGTTTTTCGGCCATAAGAATAACGTGGAGAGAGATTTAAATGAATTGAAAAGTAAAAGCTGTTCAAATGTAAATAGTGATTACCAACAATTTTTGGCTACCTGAAGGGAATACTCAGGGCGGTTGCCTTGGGCGCTGCAGGCAGGTGGGCACTTAATTTTTGTGAATATGTTGTCTGATGGTTGGGCGGGTGGGTAATACCAATATACGTTTATAGGAGGAGGGGCGTCAATTCCATGGTACATATATATGTGGGCGTGTCAGTCAATACCACTGCATGCATATATCTGGGCGGGTGAGTCAATACCACTGTACATGTATGGATAGGTAGGTCAATACCATTGTAAAGAAGTATATGTGCAGGTAGGTGGGCCAATACCACTGTACGTGTATGGGTGGGTGGGTCGGTCAATACCACTTAACACGTATGAGTGGGCAAGTGGGTCAGTACCTCTTATGCTTATGGGGGAAGGTGGGGGGGGGGTTAATTCCATTGTCATATACGTGTGTGGGTGGGCTAATAGCACTGTATGTGTATGTATGGTTGGGCAAGTGGGCCAATAGCACTGTATGTGTATGGTTGGGAGGTGGGCCAATACAATTGTACGTTTATAGGAGGGCATATACGTGAATCATATCATATTCATCGGTATATTTTTATGATTTATTTTTACTGTGGTTTTTGGAACTACATATACAAATTTTATAAATACGTTTTCAGTCATTCCAAATTTATTAATGCTGAGATTACATAATATAAAATGTTAGTTTTTGAAATAGGTTCCAATTTGACAATTACAAAAGTTTTACTGCTGTTATATAGAAATAAGATCTCTTAAGAGTTATCTTCATTCCTGGATATTTCACATTTAAAACTGATGTGGCTGACATTATTCTTACATGAAGTGTTATCATTCTTGTTTTCAGGAAGAATAATATCCCTACTTGTGAATAAATGAATAAAACTAAACAATTTATTTAGTTTTTAGTTTGATTCAATAAACTTATTATAGTGCCCTAAATAAGTGAAGTGCCAACAAGGTTCTATAAAAGGATGACACATCCTCAAAAATTTAATCAGTGTTGTAAAAGTAAGTTCGTATACACATAAATACATTTTATCACACCATAAAATAATTTTATTTTCAAAATGAGTCCAGTCATTGGATTAAACAAATATTTTATTATAACAGTTAATTGATAGAAATTTAAGGAATTTATTGTTTAATTGCTGAATTTAATTTATCAACAAAATATAAATTGAAATGATATTACTGGTATGTTTCATTTTCAGTATAGAATGTTTTTAGTGGTTTGAAAAATTCGCATATTTTTTGTTTATTTATGTAATTGCTTGTATAAGGATTCAAATATTATCTTACAATTAAATATATTAAAGGTGAAAAACAAGTACAGTAAAACCTTGATAGTTCGACACTTGGTGGACTACGGGGGTGTCGAAGTATCGAAATGTCGAAATATAAGGAATGTATGGTAAACATAAAACAACAACGATTTTTATATAGAAATTGTTGTATATTTTCTACATGAATTTAACAATTTAACAAAATTAAATACAAGCTATATATTTCTATAACAATATATGTCCTACTGAATTGGTGTGGAGTTACAGTAGTAGTTATTAAAATATGGACAGTAGAGTATTTAGAAGGTACAGACAGTAACTAAATGTCCAAATTAAAATATGGACAGTAGAGTATTTAGAAGGTACAGTAACTAAATATCCAAATTAAAATATGGACAGTAGAGTATTTAGAAGGTACAGTAACTAAATGTCCAAATTAAAATATGGACAGTAGAGTACTTAGAAGGTACAGTAACTAAATGTCCAAATTAAAATATGGACAGTAGAGTACTTAGAAGGTACAGTAACTAAATGTCCAAATTAAAATATGGACAGTAGAGTATTTAGAAGGTACAGTAAATAAATGTCCAAATTAAAATATGGACAGTAGAGTACTTAGAAGGTACAGTAACTAAATATCCAAATATTCGTAACTATTCACTTTGACGGTTTTATTTCATTGATCTACACTAGACTGACTCGCACACAACCTATCAAGGACAATAGTTTTGCAACACATTGTCACCATTACCGGTATCAAACTATAAGGACCGTCGAAGTATTGAGAGTCAAACTATCAAGGTTCTACTGTATAACATTTATTATCCTCCATTCTTTAAGACTCTTACAAATGCAGTATAAATTACGTACAAATTAATTAATTTTATTTTTAAATTTGCAAATGTAATAAAATGTAAATCTATACTGTATACACATTAATTATGTTTCCTTTTTTGTTCTTTGTGGAGAATCATTAATTTAAAAAAATTAAAATTTTTTGTAGAAAAAGTGATGTACATGGAAGTTAGCTTGTATGTGAATAAATAAATTCCTGAGATTTTATGTATTACAAAATAGAATTTGTTAGTATAGTTTCAATGAACTTGAATACTCGGTAAACAATGTAAACATTTCTAGGTTTGTTAAAATTTTATAAAAAAAATGTTCCTCTCAATATATCAATTTAATTTGTTAACAGACATTACTGCAACAAAATAAAAAATGTACAACATTACATTATTTAGGAAAAAACTAACTGATTTTATTCGAACCCCTTATATTTCTGGCCTCATAAGACATGCATGTGCCTATTATAAAAGGACGCAGTGGTAAAAGCACCGTGTTTAAAAAAGTGTGTTCCTACATGAATGTTAGGTTCTATGTGTTTGTGTGAATAAATTATTAAGTTATGTTTTTCTGTTTTATATGAATAATTATATATTTATTTAGATTTAAAACTTATTTAGAAATCATTTCATGTAAAACTGTTATTTTATAATAATTCTATGATCTTATTTTTGTTTCAGTTAACTGGAGATACAAAACAACATCAAAGACGAAGAGCTATTCACAATGCAAGAGTTCAAACGGAGTTGGTAGATTTGTTGGAAAGAAGAGAATTAGGTCCTCTAGACTCTGACATATTAGGTAATTTAATTAATTAGTAGTTGATGGTACATAATTAGGTTTGAACTGTGACATTTTCAATTACTTTATCTTATATACGAGGCGTGTTTTTAAAGTAAGTACCATTTTGGAATCCCGCCTCTGTAGTGCTGCGGTGGGCGTTCAGCGCATGCATGCAGGGTACTACTATCTATTGGCAGACCACAGCCGCCGCTACGGATCTAATCGACTGTATTTAACAACAACAAAAAATGGAGGTAGGGCAGGAATTAATATACTATGCTTATATCATTTTAATGAGCATTAATTTATTTAAGAAGAGATATATGATATCAGCAAACTAAACCCAAGAATTTTAAACTCAAACACTATAAAAGAGTATAAAAAATACAGCAAATTTTTGGCATTGCGAGTACGTTTCTCAGTCTGAAGAGTTCTGATTTGTTACATCAGGCTATCGATGTCAAATGTAAAGGCAAATAGAAGGGTCTTTATGTCATACGGGTTTGGTTGAGCAAGACGGTCAAACAGGAGAGCTCGCAACATAGTTAAGGTGACTGTTTCTCAAACTGCCACGTCACGCTGGAAAGTTGACAGCAGCAGACGGCTCTATAGTAGCAATGTAGTTTTACCATCAGCAGGCCTAAACATGCTTTTCTATTTCAACTGTAGTTTGTGTTTATTATAATAATGGGTGTTAATTATTAAAGGCACTTTCTAGTGGACCGTACGTTGATATTATGAATTTTTTATTGTAAAATCATCAAGAATGACATTTCAAGTTTCACATATTTAACTGTGAAAAAGTATAAAAATACTTAAATTTTTACAAAAACAAACTTATGGTCTACTAGAATAGGTCTTCACCTATCAAATGACACTACAAGTGCTACATTACAATTATTACTATGGATTGAATCATTGAAATGAAACCTATGGTTTTAGGTGTTTTCGCAGGGGAAGCAGCCTCCTTAACACTCTAAGCGCCATGTCAGTCATATGTGACTGACAGCAACTTTCCCCATAGGCCGGGTTCAAATAATGCTACTGACTGTACAGGCCAAACTAAATTTTATGAGTTCCTGTAGAGGCCGTGTCAGTCATATGTGAGTGACACTTGTGTTTTTGAGTTGAGCATGTCAGTCATATATGACTGACGGTAAGGGTTAACATTTTTAATGTATATAGACCAAATAAATAAGTTTAGGGATTTAATTTAAACTCATTTTGAAGGGGAAATACATACAATTTATTAAAATATTACTTAAAGTAAGATATTTAACTTGTCAACATGTCAAGTATACAGTGTTAATCATATGTACTTCTGATAGAATTTTTTAAGTTAAAGTGACACTGTATTTTTAAATCATTGTTCATGTGACTCTACATAACAAGGGTGACACATAGTTAATACTTCAGGACATCCAGAGCAGTAAGTCTTCACTTTTTTCACAAGTTTTCTTGCTTCAAGACGAGAAACACCTTGTCTCTTCAATTTATTGTAACACAAGGTACACTGTTTTCTGTTACTTGCGATGTTGCCTTCTCTTTTTTTCAATAAATGTGTTGACTTTTTGGCAGTTGGTGAAATATTTGGAGCTCTCAACATGTAATTAAGACCAAGAAAATCTTTGGCTACTTCAGCCCTAAACTTAGTGATGGTCATTTTACGTTTTGTTGCAAGTAAGAACAGAACATGACTATTCACCATTGTTGTTCCGGTTATAAGGTCAATGCCAAGCTTCCTGAACCATTTAATTCCTCTTCTGTTCAAAGGAGAATAACTAGCCATCTGATCGGAATGATCCACACCGCATTTGCCAATATTGTAATCTATTACAACTTTAGGCTTCATTTTTTGTAACTGGGTCCTCCTTCGATTTGCTGTATCACCCTCAGTACGATGTCTTCTTGAATTTGTATTACTTACTGGAATAATTTCAGGGCCATGCATGGTGGACAGCATTAGAACTTCACGTCTATCTTTCCATTTACAAATCATTATTCCATTTGGAGTTTCTTGTGAACATATCTCTCCTCTTCTCAGTTTTGACTCCAATACAACTTGTGGAAGATGTTTTCGGTTCTTTCGCAAAGTTCCAATTAGATGTGTTTTAGCATCTAATAATTTGGTTGCAAGAGGAAGACTTGTGTAATAATTATCTGTGTATAACACACGACCTTCATTTAGCAGAGAACCACATAACGTTTGGACAACAGTGTCTCCAACACTCATATTGGGGGTAATATCCATTTTCCCACAGTATATTTCAATGTTCCATGTATAACCTACTGGGTCACAAAGTTTGAACAATTTTATTCCGTATTTATGCCTCTTTGTAGGTATATACTGTCGGAATCCTAATCTGCCCCTCCATGGAACCATACTTTCATCTATAACCATTGTTTTTCCTACAGTGTATGCAGATTGATAATTTGTCACAAGTAAATTTACAAAAGGGCGAAGCTTTGCCAACCGATCATTTTCCACTGCCAATTCCTCATCTGCGAAATGGATCATTTTAGTAATAAGTTCAAAGCGGTTACGTGACATAATCTTACTTACTTCATTTTTAAATAGTGGGTCATTTGACCAGTAGTCATTAACAGAAGGCTTTTTATCAAGTCCCATCCAAATTAAAATGCCTATGTAAACTTTGATCTCATTGGAATCAGTATTTTTCCATTCTTTTAATCTTGATTTTCTGGTGATATTGTGTGTTTGTAAATATTTTAATGCATATTTATTTGTATTTTCTACAATGCACATAATAACACTGTCAGAAATTAAAATCTTAAAAAAATCTGAAGGAGTCATATTATTATTTACATTTACATGTAAGCCCTCATTTCCAGTAAACTGAATAGTTTTGTGTCTTCCCTCATAAGGCCCCCAATCAAAAACATTATTTATTTGTCTACTTGACTGACCTGCAACATCACGTTCATCATTTTCATCTTCACTGTCTTGAGTGGTTTCGTTGTCATCAATATCATTGTTAGAATCTGATTCAGTTTCAGATGGAAAATATTCAGGATCAATGTCTGAGTCTGGACCAAATAAACTTTCATCCTCACTAACGCGATCTGGTTCACTTGAACACTCGAGAAATGACCGTATACGCTGTTGTTCTTTTTCATCCATATTTACAAAACTTATGACTACAGATTTTTATATTTACATGAACTATTACTAACTATAAATAACTAAACACAATAAACAACACAAACTATCTGTTAACACCACTCATACACAATTATTCAGTTGGAAAAAGCAACGCAACAATACGCGCAAATGCAGCAGTAAATACGTTTAGGTTAGAATTTACGAATGAATCAACAACATTCGTGTCAGTCAGTAAAGACTGACGCGGCGCTATTGCTCAAGATGTTTTTAACTGACGCCATGTCAGTCTAAAATGAGTGACACCAGCTGATTATATAATCGAACTGTTCGAGTTACGACAAATAATTCGATGTATGTATCGTCTTATTCGGTTGAGTATAACGTATGCAATCGAGTTTGGCGTGAGTGGCAAAACCAGCGTTTTGATGTGGCGTCTACGGAAATGCACTGTCAGTCACATATGGGTGACATGGCGTAACCAACAACATTGCTGTCAGTCAAAATTGACTGACACGGCGGCAACAAAAGAGTGTTAAAAAACAGTTGGCGATGAGAGTGTTAAGAGGCCAGAAAGGTTTAAGATAGTGCCTGTGGCACTGAACAATTGCCTTGTCTTTTATAAGTTTTCTTATGCCTATATATCTTATTTTAACAATTCACACTTATAAGGAGAATATATATATATATAAATTCATTGAGTGCATGAGCAGAAAATAATTCAACTATTCTCAATAAAACTTTATTATAAGTGCCAATTATACATATTATGGACATTGGTACAGAAATATTTGTTCAAGTACAAATTATAGATTTTTACTGAGCTAATAATGTATAATTCATCATTAAGACGCCGAAAATAGAAATATGGGCGAATGAGGAACGAATAAGTGTGCTGAATGTAGACTGTCCAAGTATGTCTTAACCCTTTCCACTCGTATGTTGGACGCTGTCCGACATCGTAATTTAACCATTCCACTCGTATGTATGACGGTGTCCGACACGGCAATGAAGCAAGTTTCGTTTGATTATCGATGTTCCCAATTCGTACTGCTACCATAGACCTTCTATTATACCAGACAGTCCCATCATACGGGCGATATGGTCGTAGTTCTGGTTCAACGTGTCGGCTAGTTGTTCGAGACCTCGCCAGACTGCGCTGGCTCTCTCCCCCCTCAACCCATTGGCCATTACCCACCCTCCTAAGGAAAGACGTCAGGCACTACGTCACGTACTACGTCACGTTACGTCAGCTCTTGTTGGTTATCATGAGAGACTGGCCATGTCCCGGCCCAAGGCTGCCTGCCCGGCCAAAAGCTTTATGCATTTTTAATCGTTTTCTGCCATCGCTATTTATTGATACCAAACACTGAGGCAATAATTTGAATACCTAAATTCAATCACACTCCTAGTTTGCGAATTAAATAAAACTGTTGTAATATGAGATATTATCAGATCAATCCAAGACAATTATGTCTTATTTTTAGATAGGTACCTATCATGCATATTGTAAATAATAAATATATAAAAACCAATTTTAAGACATTTGACATTTAGGTGTATTTATATGTAACCTTTGGTATTAATTATAAGTATATAATGATTAACAACTAGGCATATATTTAGCATTAAAAAAATAATGTTATAACAGTTACAACTGTTTAGTATATATAACAAAAAAGTTTAAATGGTAATGATAGTATTGTTTCAATTACAATAATTAGTTAATACGTTGTGTTTTCTTTTTTTTCAATCAGTAGGAATGTTATTTGGGATTTTGCCAGTGTTGAATGCTATCCTAACTTGTTTTTCATAATATTATAAATATTGCATTTGTCTAAACAATTGGTTTGGGAAATTAGTATTATTTTTGAACTTATTACTGTAATATTTTTATGAAAGTGTTATTTTTTTACATTATATACCATTAATTATAGTACATATCTCATTTATTGTATTGTATTAAGTATGTTGTTGCTGTGATGAAATGTTAAAGATGAAACATTACAGTACATGATTAATTGTGATGGTTTAATTTAAACGTAAGATGCAGTTTATTTCATAACTCAAAGATGTTTAAAGTGGTTTGTTGTTAACTATAGTTTTATATGTCAATTTGTTTAGTTATTTTATTTGTTCTTCTTTTTTTTTTTGTCTTTCCAATTTTATGCAGGTTTGGTTAAATGTAAATATATATTATCTTATACAGTAGTTGTTATTCAATTTTCTGAAAGTTGTAAAATTTCATTTAATAATACTTGGTACCAAGGTATAGACATTCGTTCTAAAATTACATATGGTATTAATATTATATATCACCAATTTAACAAACCAAATCACATATCACTAAATTCATAAAAAACTATTTATAATTTCCACCAACGATAAATACATTTTCAAACTTTTTCTTAAATTGCAAATTTATTTTTTAGGTTCCACTTTGATAAATGTTGTACCAAATGTTACAATGTTAAGATTGTTTTTTGTAGGTGTTACTTATTTCCCTAATAAATATAAATGTCATGTGAATTATTTTGGTAGTAAATTTTAATTGTTATATTATACCAATGTTATTATACTTCTAAGAACCAGTATTCATTTATTCCATGTGCTTTTTTAACGCGTTATTACTGTTCCTTATAATACAAAAATTAATAAGGCTATTAGAAAGACTTTTCAACACAGTAAATATACACTCAGTTATAAAACAAAGAACAATACTTTTACTTTAAATAGTTTTTTGGTATAATACGTGTTGGTACATATACAGTACAAGTAAACGTTACACAACACAAATTCACCACAATATAAGCACAAAATGCACAAATATACTACAATACAAGTACAAAATGCACAAATATTGTGGTGATCGATCACCACAATATTTGTGCATTTTGAACTTGTATTGTAGTATATTTGTGCATTTTGTGTTTATATTGTGGTGAATTTGTGTTGTGTGACGTTTTACTCTAATTAACAAACTATCTAACAAAGAAAATAATAACAAATATGAAAAATGTGGAATATATAAAATACAATGCTCGAAATGCAATTCTTTTTACATAGGACAAACCGGAAGAACATTTAATTTATGTTACAAAGAACACATACAAGTCATAAGAAACAACAACTCAACATCAATTAAATTCAACTTTGCTGAACATATTCTCCAGTCAAATCACAATTACCAAAATATCAATGAAAATGTTACAACTTTAGAACATGAGAAGAAAGGAGAAAAAAATTAATTCCAAAGAAAATTTACAATTATAATGAATCACAGAACATGTAAATACACAAATTAACATGAAAAATCCTATATATGAAAAAAAATAAGACAAATAAAAAAACATAAGAATCAAAAGATATATAATCAATGTAAGTTTATATAATCAATTATTCAACTTACCCACACACTAAATTAATCATATGTTATCTTCATCTGTTTTATTTTTATAATTGTTCATTTCTTATAGGTTATATTATTTACACTCTGAAGATGGCCCAAGGGCCGAAACCGGTCATGTATTATTATAAAAAATGAATAAAGAGTACTTAATTATAGTTATTATTCAATTTAATAGCTCAGTCTTAAATTATTACAGTTATCATGCTATTTTTAAATAAAAAAAAAGAGTTCTTTTCTCTGAAAATGTTCTATTTTTATTCCTCTTGGCCAAATTTTTATAATAATAATAATAGATTAAAGTCAAATATCAAAGTCAAATATTTTTATTTCCGTCCATAGTGAAATGTGAGATTACAAATGATGGCTTAAACTAAGGAATACAGTAAAACTATTTTACTTGTACGGGATTGCAGTACAATTTCATAAATGGTATAATAAAGAATACTAATTAACAAGAAACTACTACAACCAAGTAATAATCTTTAAATTAATATTACTGCTATTTGGTCAAAATATAATTCATAAATTAATATCCATACTACAATTGTTATTGAATTAAACAAATTAAACACTATATATATATATATATATATATATATAATGTTGCATTCCAGGAGCGTAAGAAAAAAAACTAAATTATATGGAAATAAGCCTACATAGGCAAGGCCCGTGCGTAGGCTTAAGCTACTTATCAAGACATTCGATTATATATATATATTTTTTTTTTTTTTTTTTTTTTGCGGATGGTCAATGAAAATAATGAGTGGTGTTTGATATGATAGACTGGAGTAGGAACAAGTTGATTGGTGATATAAGGAACAGTGGCGACGGCTGGCAGAAAGAGAAACCTATTGTACATGAGAAAAACAACTTTGCTGATATGAGCACAAGCTAAGGCAGAGGAGGGGAGGACAGGTCGGCGAGCAGTGTGGGTGACTGTGCAGAGGCATGGTACGGTGGGTCGGTGAATGTCTGTGTTCTGGTGTCCGTTCTGTCAATTCTTGTCTGTAGTCAAGTCATACATGTATGTCTGCGTGTCTGTCTGTGTGTGTATGTCAGTACTCCGCTGCAAGAAGCGACTCGACTCCCCCCGACACACTGAGCCCCAGCAGCCACTGAGAAACTTTACATTTAAAACTAGATAAGGACGTACATTTGAAGACATCTAATACGTTTGCCTCCCTACACAAATTCCTGAACAAAATATTACAATTATAAAACGAGTTAGTTGATAGATGCGTTTTGCGTAGTTGAATAGAAGAAATGCCAACGTGACGTGCATATCTAGTATTGTACAAGTGAGAAATTGGTTTGAAGATGGTGCTTTAATGTTTGAAAATAAATATCAGAAGGGTTTTAACGTAAATGTGGCGTATACTTAAGATTCGTGTGTCTTGAAACAGAGCATCAGTAGGATATCGTCTCTCTTTGTTAAATCCTACTTTCAAAATGGACTTTTGGATAACACTCAATGAATTCAACTGATTATTAAAAGAACCTCCCCAAGCTATAATACCAAAGGAGAGTAAAGATTGAACGTACGCAAAGTAAGCTAATTTGATTTCTTTCTCATAAAGTATATCGCGTAGATTTTTAAAAGAAAAAATGTATTTGCGCAGCTTCTTTTTCAGGTAGTCAATATGCTTGGACCAATTTAATCGACTGTCAAAGATAACTCCGAGATACTTACAGAACTGAACTTTCTCAATGGTCACCCAAGCGCAGTTAAGATTTAAGTAACTATTACAGGTGTGAATCACTAAATCATTTAGATTAAAGTCTGAATTAGTTCTTAACGACAGTGGCTCCGAGATATCATTGTCCAACAGCGTGTTTATATTTATATCTCCAATAGTAGTATTATTATAAGTATTTGTATTGTCTTAGTAATATTTACTAAACGATTTTCGATTTATTTTCGTATCGTACCGGACACCCGATCGGAATAGATTGTCAGTGGAGAGGGTTTGAGCACAGAATAATTCTGTGGTCTGAGCATAAAGGTTTACAGTGACATGTCATGTACTGAATTGTTGAAGCCATTAAAAACAATGGTTCTTTACTAAAAAAAAGTAATCTCTACAGAAAAATATGACTGGTTTCAGCATTCAGCCATTGCAACTATACGTATGGCAACCCTACATAGCTCACGCGATTGTTACTCTGCTTTTCGGCGCTCGCTAATTAAGACTGTGTTATTAAAACTGCCCACATATAAACGTGTTCTTAATTTATAATGCTGTTTTTCCAGATTACGTGGAAGTTCGAATGAAAGTCGTACATAGCGTAGAACTAAAGATACTATATCCAACGTATTTTAATATTTTATTTAGTTTTAAAAAGAGCGGCGATTGTGTGCAGTTTGCGTGAAGGATTGTCATTTTTCTGAACTTTAACAGAAGGAATGTAACTACGTTTTTTTTATTATTGTTATGTAATTTTATAAAATTTGTGTTCGGGGGGGGGGGACTATATAACTTCCAAAAGTTTCATAACGATAGGATGAATGAAACTCTATGTAGTAATAGAGGACATACACGTACACTCGTTTTTATACACACAGATCAAACTAAACTTCTTCTGAACACAAACTTAATTCTAACATTATGAAATATCTACATGATATTTCATAATTTTACTACTAATATCATTGTTCATTCATACTAATCTCATGAATATTATAAACATCGCCTTAGCCTTAGTTAAATTATTATAAATATATTATTTACGTTTGAACATTTGTTACTTTTAGATTAATTTAGAAATATCTTCTTGCTGCTCAGCTCTACTATGTAATAATGAACATATTTGAATTAACAGTCTCTACGTTTAGTCATAATGATATAGTCTATAGTAGTACGAACGCTATAATTATTTATATTAGACTCGAATCATTAGACGGGTAAACAGCTATTCTATTAGTAATAGCTGTTTACCCGTGTCTTGCTACGGGATTAACATATAAACAGTAATTTTTTAGTTTATTAATGGTAGTTTCGAGTGCCAACCTGTCCCTCCCTTTTATAAGATAAAAGTAACTGATAAATTATTAAAATGTAGTAAAAAGAGATTCAAGATATTATAACTTTTGATAACAATAATCATACCTAATTACTTATAGAAAAGGTAAATTAATACAAGAGTAATTTTTTGAAATTTGGACGGAAGGTATAATCATGTCGTCCCCAGAAAAATTCTAAGATTTTACATTTCCAATAAATAGGGTTTAATTTTAGCGATTGAAAATATAAATTTTGCATAATAAAAACATAGGTGACTCGGCCGTACAAAACACGATATCGTTCTTACATTCTTACTTAATAATGAAATACCGACACAACGTTGTGCGTATTTTAAGGCGAATATGAATGATGATATGTGTGTAGGATGAGTGTAGTCTGGTTACTAACTGAGTTCAACTATTCCTCAGAATGACAATTTATTAATAGCCCAACAGACAGGGCAACTAAGGGACCTACAGCTTTATGTACACTCCGAACCACGTAGTGTTGGTCTGATATACAGGTAACTGATAAGTCTGACACTCATTTATCTCCCCTACACAAAATTCGAACTCTAATTACCATCCAACATGGACATCACAGACTTCTATTGTAATGTCCACGTCGATGGCAACCGTTAAGCGGGGACCGTGTCGGTATTAAGAGGACCGAGCATGGAACCTATCGCCTACAATCTCCTAAACACTTTTTCTCCAAGTAGCTGGGTTACAGATCTGCGCCATCAGATTCCAACGCTCGTTGAAGCAAGAAAACTGAATTTAAGGTACACATGTGGCATATATTTTTGTACAGGAAGAAACAAGTATTATAATGGTAAATGTTTATTATAACGTGGTTGTTACAGATATTTTATATAAGCGTCAAAATGAAAACCTCATTTTAATTCATTAAAAACCCGCGACATGAAATTTTCAAGAAGCGAGGAATTTTTTTATTTCTTGATCAGGTAAGTTTGACCAGCGTAAAAAAGTTTTGTAAATAACCAAAGTAATTAATAAATCTACCAGAAATGTTTTAAGAATTATAGTTTTTTTACAATGGGGCTTAAAAGTGAAAAATTAGCATGTCAGTGTCCAGAATAAACACTTATTTTTAATTATCAGGCTGGACGAAATAGTATTCTGAAAGAATAGTTTTATAGAGCATACAATTCTCTATAACTTTTAAATTTAAAGTCGGTTTCTATATATATTATAGTTCTTGTTTAATTGCTGGTTTTGTATTTTTAAAAAGTAATTAATTTTGTGAAATAATTTAATAATTAAGTCATGAAACATGGTGGTCGTCAGTGTTATCCATACAAATATAAAAAGGATGTCAAAATTCTCTGAGGTACTGAACTGAGTGCCCCAGTGTATATTGCAAGATTAACACCTTCAACGCTAACTGAAATGGAGACACAGTTGAAGAATCTGTTTGAATGTTTGGGCTTCGCTCGCTTTATTTCCGTTCCCACGCTACGCAGGTATTTGCCTCCTGGAGACATGAGGGGGGGGGAATGACATCATCAAATTACGTCACGTCTTATTTCCGAGATTGCCAGTAGAGTCGCATGAATCAGGGGGTATAAAATTGTTTGTAGTGGTTCCTACTAGGTTGCTCTGCCTCCGCTCCGATTTTTACTGTCTTCAATTTTCTGGCTGGGATGGGACTGTCTGGTATAATAGAAGGTCTATGCTGCTACATGAGAAAACTAAATTAACTACAATCGGTCGTCATGGGATGTGGATTGTCACGTGATTTTTTTTATTCTTTCTTGTTTATTCTAACCTTCAGTTTGATGTTTCGTTAGTTGACATGACATTGGTGTAAAAATGTCGGCTCATAGTAGTCCAAATATTACGGATGCTGAAGTAACTACAATGTGATTTATCATATGGTGAATCGAGTGAAGCTGACGGTGTTAGTAATGATGAAATAATTCTTCCAACATTAGAAAATATCTAAGACAGTGACAGTGTTGTACAAGTAGGCCAAACTGTAAATAGTGGTGATGGTGAAATATAATATTTGAACGATATCATACCACTTGTAATACAAAAAAACTTTTTAGTTAACTCTTGTTTTCTTTCCATTCTGTCACATAAAATATACATTTAAGTGTTTAAATTCATTTTATAACATTTTAATTATTGCATAAACCTCACAAATACTGAACCGCTTCTTACTACCGCATAATATTATGATCCGAGGGGGCAAACAAGTAAAAAAAATAATCGAGTAGAAAGGGTTAAGTATTGAAACAAACTTATGAATGAGCAAGTTAATTTCTATTTTGGAGATACTTTTTCATAGTGTGTTTTAAAAAATAAAAATATGTAACAGAATAACCAATACTATCAATTAACCAGTAATATTTCAACAGTCGTCAATGTAAATATTTGAATATCACCATCCGTCATGAGTTCCCTATATGACCATGACAACTATTAGTTTTAAAAGTAGCATTAGTTAGACATCAGTTACCGGTACATTACTTAGTGAATCCCTCTGGTCTAAGGAGGGTAAATTTGGTTTGTTGAAATCGATCACCGTAATTTTTGTATATTTCTTTTCTTATATTGTAATGAATTTGTGTTGTGTGATGTTCACTTGTTTTGTATTTCTATCAACACATACTGTATTTTATTTTAAAATTTAACAATATCATCAATAAAAATCACTTTTTACTAGGCCTTTCATCAGCAAAGCTGGCATCATCAGGCTTTGTTGGTGATGAAATAAAACAAATAATAAAATAATAAAAATAAAACGAAGAACGCCAATATCAACTCCATCTGAAATTAACATACTGTATTAATTAAGAAACTACATTAATTACATCATTATTTTTTAAAAAAGGAGATGCCACTCATCCTTACATCCTAGCAATCCTCCAACTGGCCTGTGACACCGACCAGTTGAATTCTCGAGTATAATTAGTTGGGGGCAATAGCTTGGGGGCTCCTAAATGCAACACTCACGAAATGGGGCTAAACTATCTCTGTTTGAGTTTGGTCACACAGTCAAGAATTACATGCTGCTTACAGCATCTTTAGAAACCTTCCTTATTCTTTATAAAAACAATATATCTAGAAACTGTCTTAAATTATGTAAATTGTTTTTATTTAGAATTGGATCAGAGCCTGGAAAAATTTTTTATTAAAACACCATCAGAAGTATCGGAAACACTACCAAGGTTATCAGTTTCAAGATCATCAAGAAAAAAGAGTGCTCCCACAGATTTGTGTGACCTTAAAGCTTTGATAACTCACTTGAGGTCGAGTAAAGGATTTAGATTTTACTACCTGATATGGGCTGTCCCTTCGTGGTCCGAGTTCTACAACCCTTACTGCTTAAAGTAAGTAATATACGTAGTTATCTTAGAACATTTGAAATAAGATATGCTAATTGAATTCTATATTATTTATCTTAATATACAGTGTATAATTAAAAAAAAAATGTACTCACTCACCCTTAACATTTCCAGAACCACTGACCAGATTTTGTTGACATAGTGCATTTGCCTATCTCAAGTATTTATTTTCTGTAACAATTATATTTAATCCTCATGAAGTTTATCTATAATTATGTTTATTACTTTTTTATTTGTTTAATTATATTATTATTATTATTCTAAAGGAAGCCTACAATACTGAAGTTAATTCAGTGAGATTTATAATGGTGTATTGTTAATTTTGACGATGTATTGTACATCAAAATAAATACAAAATATTGGGGAAACCAGTGGCTGAGCAGTCTTGAGGTATCAGGACTTTGAGACTGACTTCAAGATACTATACTGTACTGTTCTGCTGCACCCTGTTACTTTGTCTGATAAGTTCCCCACATAGATCAACAGACTATGGGGAATGGGCAGAGTAAGGTAAAGAAAATTGCCCTCTCCTTTAAGATAAAAGAAAAACATCCTGTTAAATATGTTATGCTTTAAATTATTTTTTTTTTTCATATTTTAGGTAGACTTCCAAAACAAGTAAAAAAGGCCAGATGCTCACTTTGAGCGGTAGTTCTCAAAGTTCAACAAATTCAACAAAAAATGCCAGTAGACCGCTCAAAGTGAAACGCCGGTTTTCTTGAATTTTTTCGTCAACTTTCGCTGTCAACTCGTCAGTAACGAGTGACGGCCTTCCACTTCGTTCCTCGTCGTGCACACTAGTTCTGCCTTCATTAAATTGAATGCACCATTTTCTCACCGATGACTCGTTCATCGCATTGTCACCGTACACTGCCTTAATTTGCCTATAAATTTTTATGGGTCGAACATGCTGCGCATTCAGAAACCGAATCACACTACGGACTTCACACTTGGCGGGATTTTAAATTGGCGCCGCCATTTTGAACTTCCACAAGAGACGCAAACGTGACTTCACGGCACCGCTACACAGCTCAAACTGAAGCGGAAGGTTTGGACTAAAGAATAAGCTCACTCCCGCGGTGGTGGGGGAACTGCGCCGTCCGTGATGCGCAATCGTTCTTTACTTTCTGGACGACCCTCGTAGACAGAAGCTCGCTAATTGCGTTGAAGGTGCTGTCGATAACTTTACCACCCAAAATGCTAACATTGATGCAATTATTATATGAATAAGTACTTTTTACTGGTTTAAGATCATATATAATTAAAATCTATGCAGTATAAGTAGTATTTATGAAGCTTTTTAAAAATAATGCTATTTTTAGACTTCATTAAAAAAAATTAAGTACAGTAGGACCTCATTATCTGATATAGGGATCTCTGACATTCCGTTTTAACTGACATACTCTTTTGAAAAAATAAAGTAATTAAAATTGCCTGAAAATAATATAATGCATTATTGTTCTGTAGTAATGAAAACTTTATTTACTTGGGAGGATTTTCCTAAACAGCTTGTTGCTTACTGTATTTGAGTTTATGTCGAGCGGGAACTGTGCCATGTGAGTAGACTATATCACATTTGTTATCTCTTGAAGGTGCGGAATTTTCAGGATAGGCATTGCTTGCAAGAAGGGGGAATAACCATCATGTTACTCGTGCACTCTTATTTAGTAGTTTCTTGATCTGTATTGCTTCGTTGTATTAAAGAATTTATGAGTTACTTTACTGTGCAAGGCATATTTATCACATTACTCTATTTGTTGTTAGATTCAAAAACAACATTTTTATCTGTCATTGTACAGCACTGTACTTTAAGTTGTATTTGTGTGTTTAATGTTAATTATTATAGTTTTATAGAACTTAGTTAAATAGCCTCCAAACATAGAAGAGTTGTAGTGTCTATGGAATATAAATTTATTGCCAATATTTTAATTACCATTCCTTACTATCGGATGTTTTTAGCTCATTACGGCCTATTTATGTTGGATAAGTGAGGCTCTGCTTTAAGTTCTACCTACACCTTTTCCCAGAGAAACCAGTTCTTAAATATAGTTTCAGAAACCTTGATTCCTTACCACTTCCTAACCACAAAACCTCTTTTTTTCAAAAACAGTGTTATTATTCTTGTATCAAGCTTTTTAACAAACTGCCACTTAGGATAAAAGATATTCAATGTATAAAAAAAATCAAGCACTGTATAAAAAATCTACTTTTGATGAAAGAATATTATTCAGTTAGACATTACTTAGAAGATGTAGCTATTCACTAGTTATTTTAAGATATTGTACATAGTTGTAAGGATGATTGTTAATGCATTGTATAATGTTCATGACAATAAAATATTTGATTTGATTTGATCTTACTTTAGTTTTAATGTAATTTATAGCTTAAGATACATTTGCATAGTTAATTACTGTACACATTTCATTTACCATGAAGTCTTGTGATGAGCTCACCGAAAAACTCATTCCCTATGTAAGCTCCCCAATATAGTGTTTATTTCTCGGTATTTTAATAATATTTAAATAAATATTTTGAAATTTTAAACTTGTATAAAAGTGTATTTTTTGATGGATTTAAAGAAGTTAGTGACAAAACTGAGTAGAGAACAAATCCAAAAAGGCTGGAAGGTATAGTAGTTATGCTTTAGTGATTGTTATCAGTATTATAAGTTGTGCCCACTAAATTTCACTCTGGCTGCTTCCCTGTAAGTGAGGTTGTGGGGGGGGGGGAGTAAAAACAAATGTTAGCCTTAAAACATTGGGTTTCTTTGAAAATGCCGACCAAATTTGATTTTATTGCTCTGAAGAGACGAGCCCTTCCCTTAGGTTTTAAGTGTACTCAAGGAGACTGATACACCACTAGTCAGTCACAAACTGTCTTCTGTCCAGTAAGTTGTTCGTTTTGTTTTGTGTTGGTAACTTACAAAACACTCCTTTATCTGTATAAAGGAGTTGACAAGGCAATAAATATACCATTGTGTTCGGCCCGGAGAGGGTATATTTGAGGAAACATGTCAGGCCCTTAGCCATAGTATGGAGTTTGGTTAGTAGCGGCCGAGCCTGAGCGAGATTTAGTTGGCGAGACTTGTTTCTGGGAAATATAAAGGTTAAGTAACTCAGTGTTAGATGGAATGTTGAGAATGGAAGTGGTGTTGCACATAAAAACTTAATTGGCAATAATTATTGGACAATAATTGACAATACAACCTATTGGTCTTTGCCTGCATTTAAAAAAGCATTTAGGAAAATCTGTATGTAAAACAAACTAACTCAGAATACTTATTTCAGAGATTTATTGAGTATTTCACTGTAGGTAACCTGTCTTTTAACGGCTCAAGAAAGTTGTTACATTTGTATTCAATAGCCTTGCTTGTATACCACACTAATTTAATTGTTTAAATAAAGCATATCTGTTTATCCTCAGACTGGTGCCTTATCAGCAAATTGATAAAAATAACTTTCTTACCATCAGTCCAGAGGGTGTTCTACATCACTTTGAGAAAAATATGGTGTTTACTTCACTGAATGAATGGGAACATGACCATGACATCTACTATAGACTTATGAAGGTAAGCTTTTTGTAGGAAAAGAGCGGGTTACTTATTGAAATTCATGTTCTTTCTAACAAAGTTTTATTATTCTTTTGTTTTTCCAGATTGGTTAAAATATAACAATATAGGTAAAAGATTTTTACCTTTTCTTTGTTCTGCCTGCATCCTTCAGTTCAATTCAAGACTCCTCCATGGGGCACTTCACGTGACAGTCCAAGCAACTTAGCAACCCTTGAACTACCTTACAGATGCTTATGTCCCAATTCCATTACAGTGATTTTGTTGTAGACCACATAGGGTCACAGGTTTAAATCCCGGAATTTTCCCTAAACATTTGCTTGGTGGGTTTGGAATATTGTCCCATAACAACGTGTAGATTAAGTTAAAAATGTGTGCATGGTATATGCTGACTTATCACAAAACTGGGACATTGCTCTCAAAGCATATGAACCAAAAGTTAATTTACTTAGTATTAAGTCTACGAGGGTCGTCCAGAAAGTAAAGAACGATTGTGCATCACGTGTGGCGCTGATTCCCCACCACAGCGACTGCTTACATGCTAGTTACCTCTGGCAGTCCGGTCAGTGTGAGCCGAGTTTCGTTCCTGTGCGGTCATGCGACTTTGCTCTATAAACTTTTAAAATGGCGGCGCCCATTGAAAATCCCGCCAAATAAGAAGTGCGCAGTGTCATTTGGTTTTTGAATGCTCAAAATGTTTGGCCTATCGAAATTTATAGGCAAATAAACACTGTTTATGGTGAGAATGTAATGAACGAATCTTCAGTGAGGAAATGGTGAATTATGTTCAACCAAGGAAGAACCAATGTGCACGATAAAGAACGGATTGGGAGGCCATCACTTGTGACTGAGGAATTGAAGAAAAATGTTGATGACAAAATTCAGGAAAACCGGCGATTCACTTTAACCACACGCTATTCCAGACGTTTCTCGATCCCTCTTACATGAAATTGTGACTGAGCATCTTGGGTATAAAAAAATGAGCGCTCGGTGGGTTCCAAAGTTTCTCACAGGAGACCACAAGACCAAACGAATGGGAGCAGCCCTTGAACTTCTTATCCCATATGATAGTGATGGTGAACAATTTCTCGATCGTATTGTGACCAGAGATGAAACTTGAGTTTCGTACAAAACTCCGGAAACAAAGCGACAATCCATGAGGTGGCATCATTCAAACTCGCCCTCAAAACCCATATAAGAAAAATCTAATCTGAACACAAGAAAATTGACGGCAACTGTTTTTTGGGACCGCAAAGGTTTAATCCATGTCGAGTTTTTGCCAAGGGGAGAAACGATAAATTCAGAAGCCTATTGCGAAACCCTTCAAAGACTCAAACGTGCAATACAGAACAAAAGACGTGGCATGTTGCCAAAAAAAGTGTTTTTATCCACAAAAATGCTCAGCCCCATGCATCGGTACGAACCCAGCAAGAACTTCAAGGTCTAAAGTGGGAAATTTTTGGACACCCTCCCTATAGTCCGGACCTCGCGCCTTCAGATTACCATCTGTTCCCAAAACTGAAAACATTCTTGGGTGGGAAGCAGTTTGCAAATGATGAAGAACTGAAAGAAGAAGTGACATCCTGGCTTAGATATTTGGCGGCTGAAGAGTATAACACCAGCATTGGAAAACTGATTCCTCGGTACAATAAATGCCTTGACAACCAAGGCAATTACAATGAGAAGTAGGCTAGGTTACTGTGAGCATGTAAATTAAGTTCTGTGTTAGTTCAAAATAGAAAGTTATCTTTCATTTTTAATTTTTTATACCAAAACGTTCTTTACTTTCTGAACGACCCTCATACATGTAAGTTTAACTAAGACTCATCAATCATGAGATCCAAACATTTGTTTGGAGTTTCATATACAACTGTAGGATTAAAAAAATGTGTAATTTTTGTATGAAAGTAAATAATAGAATTTTAAGTACATTTACAAAATACTTACAAAAGTATTTCAACAAATATCTTGAATCCTGTATAATATCCTGAATCCTGTATAATATCTGATGTTAAGATGTGTTAAGATAATGTCTGATGTTGAGATGTGTCCTTCTCAAAACTCTTTTTACTGCCTAGTTTAATGGTTTTGTAGTTAATTCAAGATTTGTAATGCAAATTCTTGTTCTTGCATGCTTGAACAGGAATTTAATGCAAATTCATGTTAAAAATAGTTTTAGACTGGAAGAAGTAATTTATTTTGTGTCTGATTTTATTAATAAATCTCCATTTAGCCCAATGTATTTTTACAGAATTAAAGAAACAGGAAACTGTGATTTAAGCAACTTCAGTAAACCATTTTGTCTAATATTGTACAAAACTATTTTCTTTCAGATAAAAACTTTTGCAAATTTCTCCATGTGGAAAGTATTTTATGTTTGGCATAAAAATATAGCATGGCATAAAGTAATGTCTGCAAGAGAAGCTTTAAGCAAGTCTCTCCTTGTATTAAACCCTATTTTGGGACAAGCTTTACTCGATATAATGGAATTATGTTGCAAAATGAGTAAATTATCTCTCTTAGATCTTTCCGTGAAGGAGAAAAATGTGCTTTTAGATTTCTGCAACAATCAGGTAAGCATCCTTGAGTAAGAAATATGTTTAATTAATAAGTTATTAATCAATATAATATTGTTTTTAAAACTTGTTGATGATGGTATACTTGATAGAGTAGAAAAGTAAAAGATTGACAGATTGAAGAAAGGTGAATGAGAGCTAATTTGAAGCTGGGAAAATAAATTAGTGACCATTAAATTTTCGTTTGATAGTGTCCTTTAAAAAAAAAATTTTTCAGCTGCTATTGTCATTTGGCTATTAATTAATGGCACTTTCTAAGGAATAGTTGGTCTTAGTCTGTAACAGAGACTACATTCGCCCATCTACATTTATCATACTTATTCAAAATCTATATTCACCAATATTTTGATGATTGTCATCTTCACCCATTGGCGATGTAATTTATTAAAAACAAAATATTGTAAAGACAAGTTCTTGAATAACAAGCTAAAAATGAGGATAACTGTTGCGGTGTCTGGTGCTGTTGACTACAAAGTCAACTTTATATTAGAAGTGTCCTACAGCTATTCTGTCATGCCGCTACACCGTTCTAAAAAGTATGAGCCTGAGGCTTGTCGGGTCATGTAGGCCCATACCCGCGGAAGAACGGGTTTAATGCAATTGCACCAGTCACCTTTTTTCGCCTCGACTGGGATTCGAACCCAGGCCCCGCCGACTCCCTGGCCACAGGAGACGACGACTTTATCCACTAGACTACTGAGGCATTGGCCAAAACCGATTGAAAACAGTTAACGCTCTAAGTGGAAGAATTTTGTATTGTGATTTTGAAGTATATAGCTTTAGTTCTTCTTTTTGCTACTAGTTATGCTCATAACAGTGGTCTCTAGTGAAGTATGCCCATAAAAGTACAGTGGTATTATAATGTCCTTTGATATGTCCTGAGTTACATATTGACTCAGAGACCTTACTAAAAGTAAAAAAACTGAGCTTTCTATCTGTTTAAACATTTTTCGGTATGTGATCTAGTGATAAGGTCTGATATTATTGAAAATAAGCTTTACAACCTTACTTTTGTTCAATAACAATTATTGCAGGATTCTAAAGATGCCAAAAGCGCATGTAATTATGAACTTGGTATTAAGGAATGTAGGACTTATCTGAATAAAAAGTAATGCTGTAACCCAGCTACGTGAGGACAAAATGTTTGGGAGGTTGTAGGTGATAGGTTCCATGCTCGGTTCTCTTAATACTGACACGGTGTCCGCTCAATGGTTGTCATCAACGTGTACACTACTAGAGAAGTCTGGGTTGTCCATGTTGGAGGTAGTCAAGGTTCAGATGTTGTCTAGTGAAGAGAACTGAGTGTCAGACTTGTCAGTTAGCAGAAAATCAGACTAACACTACATGGTTTGGATTCCATGTAAAGATGTAGGTCCCATTGTTGCCCTGACTATTGGGCTATTTATAAATAGTCCTTTCTGAGCTAAGTCGAACTCAGATAGTAACAATAACTACACTCGTTTATCTTCACTCATCACACTCATTCACCCCTCATATTCACCCCTGTCTCTACGATCGGAGTCTTAGAAATAAAAATGCATTAACATGGTTTTTTTTTACTATAAATGAACATGTATTGTATACCATTTTACTCAGAAATGTTAAGAGAGCTGGTGTGAATAAATAAATTTGTATGGTATATAAATTTATTTATTCACACCATAAAAATTTATAATCTACAGATAAAAATTGATAAAGTACAGATGTTTGTAAAGTAAATAAATATCTGTAAATTATGTTTATTTACTTTACAACAAGGATTTTTAACTAGTGGTAATTTACTTTTACCATTTTTGAAAGTATCAAAAATAAGAGAAATAATTAGTTGCTCTTAAAATATAATTTATTTTTAAATCTTGCTTAGCACTAAAACAGTACATGTACCACTCAGTGGTTTTATGCCAAAACCATTGAGCTGCCACGCCGGCAAAATTCAAGTGTATGTAGGATTGCAGTAATCAGAGAGGTTATTCTCTGACTTGTATTATGAAAAATACCAGTAGGAGTAAGACCACTGAGTAGGGCCGGAAAGACCAAGTGGAGAGGGATTTAAGAAATGTTGGAGCTATCCTAGAAGAGGCTCAAGACAGAAGAAGATAGATAGACAATGTTGACAAGGCCAAAAACCACCTGAGTTTCCATTGGCCAAATAAATAAGAGTAAGAGTATGCTATCTGTATGGATAATGATGGCTTTCCAATGCAATTCACATTCTTTCTAGAGGTAACAATTATGCTAAAACAAACTGTCAAAGCTTTAATAGAAGTACCGCAAGAAATATTTCAAATTTAGTAAATAAACATACATAATTTTCTATACAGTAAATTTATTCATTGTTATAAGCCTCCTGAGCTGATATATATGACAAATAATAAGGTTAACGTACCTTTGTCGTGTTCAGCTACCAAATCTTATTTATTGGATTATCAGTTTTGGAGCAAGAACTCCATGGTCACATCCACTGTATGCTGTCAAACACTTACGTTAAAAATATTTATACCAAAATTTACATTTATAAAAATAAAACGATTGATAACACGGCCAGCTGGTATGAATTTTATCAAATCAAACTTGTTTGATTGATTACAAGTTTGAGTCAACCGATGAAAGAAGACAGACGGTCAGATAGGGATAAGATTGTTCAAGGTCAAGTAGGCATTGGATAACATCGTTCCAGCTGCACGCTCAATCTGGATCTGACCATCATACTAGCTGGCCGTGTTATCATGTGTTTTATTTTTGTAAATATGTAAATTTTCGTATAAATGTTTTTAATGTGACTGATTAAGTGTTTGACAATGTACACTGGATGTGACCATGGAGTTCTTACTCCAAAACCGGTAATTCAGTAAATAGGATTTTGTAACTGAAGATGACAAAGGTACGTTAATCTTATTATTTGTCATATACAGTAATAATGTAAACACTAATTTTACACGGAAATTAAAAAGGTTGGATGTAAAAACAAAATATTGTATTATGAGTTAGTAAAATATATTATCTTGGTCCTATTTAACTGTTGTATTTATCTTTAAACTATTTTTCATAAACCGAACCATTTATGAGATGAACTCACCACAAGTTTTGTTAAAATAACATATTCTGAACATTACAAATAATAAAAGCATGTTTTCATGATTAGAGGAGTTTGAAGAGTATATTTGTATAAAAAGAGTGCATTTTTTGCCAAAATATGGCTGCACTATCTTTTGTGGTTTAGTAAAAACTGGGAAGCATGATGAACACCCAACTTTCTTTTAAGAAAAATACAAAGCAAGAAACTAATAAAGTACAAAACTAGTATCATTTTCTTATTTATTTTGTGTTACAGCTTGCTTTAAGGGAGAAGATTGAAATTCGTTTAGTCGAATTTAGAGAGTTAGTCAAAGAAATAGTAAATGCAGCATGTCATGGTGCACTTCTAGTTGCCGGCTATACGTACGATGATTCAAATCTCAGAGTCCCAGACCATATTGTGGGTAAGTTCAGTTTCATACTTTAATGTTGGTTATGGAACACCATTATTGTTACTGATTGTGTCTTTATCATAATTGATCTGTAACATATTAAAATTTGTAATTTTAGTCGCGGACAGATGATCAAATAACTATTACTAAAGTGTATCAGTCAATCTGTTGGACACATTTATTTCTACACATAAGTAGTAATGATTTTTAACCTTCTATATTTAAACTATTATTTGTTATATTCAGATATTGAGATTTTTAGTCTTTTCTAGATAAAATAGTATTTATCAGGTATAAAACATATTTGCACATGTCAGCTACATTACTCATTAGTAAGACACCGATTGTTGAGATATGAAGCAATATGAGGGAAGAATGATGGTGAGGAGTGTAGATGAACGAATGTAACTATTGTTACTAACTAAAGTCGACTGTTCCTCAGGAAGAGCTATTTATTAATAGCCCAATTAATAGTCAAGGCAACTAAGGAACCTACAGCTTTACGTGAAATTCAAAATGACAACTAGTTTTCTAAATATGACGGAAAACCTACTGTTGCGGCCAATCATGATTAGCGACCACAGCACGATTATTAAAACAGCAATTAATAACTACGAAAACGAGTTTTCCGAGAAAAAATTAATTTCCCACGTATTAAATTAGCCTTCCTAACAATCCAACTCAACTCCAACCACTTTGAATCATCAAACTTAATTTTTTTCTAGGTGAGCGCACACTGCATAACTAACTCACCCAAAAATGTTTGCCCATTTTAAGTAAGTATTGAAAGTATTTGGGGCTTTGATCATGAAAAGTGCAGATCTAAGTTCAAAATATCATGGTAATCAGTCCATTGACATTTGAATATTGATCAATCAATCGATCCAAATCTTTATAATTTCATAGAGAAATACAATGGTGTCAAGTAATCTTTAAATAAATATCGGAGGATATAAGTGTCAGTTAGTTGAAAGACAGAATTCTTTCAGGGTATAGTATGGTTTGATCTGTCAGTCAAGTTGTTCTTCAGGCTCTCGCCAGTCAGGATTCATAGATGGTCTGAACGATGGTTATGTAGCGTGCTGCCAATGTAGTCAGGTTTCTTCTTGTACTGTGTCAAATGGTGTCGAGGTGTCACAAAGCGAGACACATGTCTTGTATGGTGTCTATGATATGAAAGTCGCTGTTTCTTAGTAGATTTTTGCTGTCTGCGTACATAATGACTTCTAATATATACATAATGACAACATTCAGGATCTCACATATTATAAAATTCTTAAAAATATGTCTGTTTCTGTATATTTATAAATATCCATAGTTGGGGTGGAAAACGTTTGCAGAGCCAAAAAGCTGAAGTAAAGATCATTATTGTGCAAAATAAACGAATGGGAGGCTTAAATGCTAGGGTTTGTGCAATTTTGTAAGTTTAAACCGTAACCTAATATTAATTTTAACATAATTAAAATTTTTGTGTGGACCATATAGATCGTATATAATAAGAATATTCTCTGCAGGTACAATTGCTATGCGTGGTATAAAAACTTCTCGTGATGGGAGATATCGAATGACATATGGTGATCATATAGTGAAAAAGCAGACTTGTATTAAACTAGCAAAGTAAGTATATAATACTTTACATCAGATTAAAGTAACTAAGCAAGAGTTGAATTTAATAAGAGAAGTAGGATATTACCAAACTTACCTGGAAGTCCTCTATACACAAACACCTGACAAGTAGAAATTAATGCTTTTATGAAAGATGTTAATAAACTGAATTTATATCAGTCCAACATATTAAAGGAGTTGTGTGTTTTAGTTGTATTGGTATTTTACATGTTTAATGGTTAATTTAAGAGTATTTTTTCCTATGTATACAGTTTAATTTTTGTAACATTGTACATTTGCATAAAAGGAAATAAAGTTATTTTGAATTTGAATTCCCCCCCCCCCAATTTCAAACACTAAAAAACAAAGATAGCGGAGCGGACTTCCATCTTAACCCTTTGGAGACGAACCGGATCGCCAATATATCGGATATTCACCATCTTCACTGCAAATACAGTAGAACCTCTTTAATCCGAACCCCCGTAATCCAAACGTCCACTAATCCGAACGCCGCCGCAGGAGCCGTTTAACGTTGGCCGTTGAATGAACTACAACGGAATGCGCGCGAAACAGTACTGTTTATTCACTATGTTTACTACTGTATTAAATAAACACTGTATTTTACTTTATAAAGCATTTTTCACTTTTCCCGCAACAATTACGATCCATTTTAGCCACGTTTTAGCTATTGTTATGTAAAAGCAACAATATGTTCTGTAATCCGAACATTCCTTAGTCCGAACTACCCCCGGTCCCAATTAGTTCGGATTAAAGAGGTTCTACTGTATGAACATCCGATAAATCAGAAGCTACGCAATTATTTTTTAATATTTTCCTTGTAACATATTTTAGTTGATTTTATAGTTATATGTTACATGAAATTTGTATATTCTGTTTAATCCTGTATTCACATGACCTTACTTCCGTTATATATATAGACGACAGATGTTTATGTCAGTAGCTAAGCCATCTTTATATTGTGAAAAAGTGCTGTTTACATTATGTTATCTTGGAATTGGTTTTGCATATTTGATTATATTTGTTGCTTTTTGTATGATTTGTTTGTACTTGGATTCAAGTTCTGTTATTTTCAGCATGTTTAGCATGACATTAGCTACATTGCTTGATAATTGCGTTTATTGGGGGGTTTCCTTAGAATGGGAATAAACGCCATTTGTTTTTTCTAACTGAGAATTTTCTTCAGGGTGAAACATTCTCTAGTTGTTTATAAATAAATTTCCTTAAAAAAACCTGAAGTTTATTTCTCAATAATTTTTTACTTAAGGTGGGTGGGTTGAACATTTGTTTTCAACATTTTTCAAATTTGCTCACAAGTTATAAGTAGGTACATATAAATATCTTCAACTAAAAGATATATGTTCTCGAAGTTCATTTTATAGTCTATTAAATAAAAAAAAAAATAAATAAATAAATAAATAAAGTTCAAGAAGATATGATCTATAGTTAATACAGCTATTTGCCTGAAGGCGTGCAAAAACCTTCAGAATATCCTGATATTTCTGGATTACCCATTGTATTGTAGGTGGTCTCAAAGGGGTTTAACTTATATCTGCAGGCACATGCATTATTAAGTGAGTTTAATGTAAATCTCTACTAAATTAATGTTAAAACATGAAAATCATGCACTCGATTTTCTTACGATGTCGTAAGAAGCACTTATTTAGTCTGCACACTAATAGGTTTAGCATATTGTCTTCTCCACTTCTAGTAAACTAACCATCCCATTCTTAATAATTCTTTGTCATATATCCATTTGTAAGCCGGTCCCAAAAGGATTAACACAAAACAAAAGATTGGCTAATTAAAAACAAACATAATTTCTTTATGATGCTGTACTTCCAAGCGATCAGTAATCTTAAAAAATCTCAATTTCTCATCTTCAAGAGCCACCTGTAGGTTCAGCAAGTAAACCAAAAACAAAATAAAGAAATTGTACAGAATTGAGTTACACTTAGGAACTTTTTCTTGATCTAATTCTAAGCTGTTAACTTGTTGTTTGGTTCTAATCTGACAATTAATAAGAAATTATTAATCAAATAAGTGACAATGTTATAAAGGATGTGGAGAGAAGAGACGCATTGTGGACTGGAGTGTGTGAGGGAGAGCTGTGGAGGCTAGTGAATACCCAGACCCAGGAAAGTACAGAACAGGATCGAATATTTATATAATAATACTACAATCTAATACATATTTCTTTTAGTTTCATACAGTTGGTGGACTTGTTGGTGCATTCAGTGTTCCACAGCTTGGTCAAGGGAACATTGACAGAGCTGGTAGACACTCTTGCCTTCCACCTGCAGTACATGCCCTCAGCTGAAATGATCCAGGCTGCGGACCTCTGCACTGAGTTGGAACAGCCACGTTCCAGTAAAATTAAAGTGAGTGATGAATTGAAGGAATATATAAGGAAAATTTCAGATAGATATGTAGATTGGAAAGTAACCTCAGCATTGCAAACTCAATGCACTTTAATTGATCTTATCAAAAAAGCGACAAGCATACTTGATCCTTGAAATACATGTGCAGTGATATTAACTCTGCCACCCCCCCTCCCCTTACACACTCATGCACAGTATTATTTACCCACCCACCCACCCATAAAAGTACAGTGGTATTATAATGTCCTTTGATATGTCCTGAGTTACATATTGGACTCAGAGACCGTATTAAAAGTAAGAAACTGAGCTTTCTATCTGTTTAAACATTTTTTGGTATGTGATTTAGTGATAAGGTGTAATATTATTGAAAATAAGCTTTACAACTTACTTTTGTTCAATGACAATTATTGCAGGATTCTAAAGATGCCAAAAGCGCATGTAATTATGAACTTGGTATTAAGGAATGTAGGACTTATCTCAATGAAAAGTAATGCTGTAACCCAGCTACTTGGGGACAAAATGTTTGGGAGGTTGTAGGCGATAGGTTCCATGCTCGGTTCTCTTAATACTGACACGGCGCCCGCTCAATGGTTGCCATCAACGTGTACACTACTAGAGAAGTCTGGGTTGTCCATGTTGGAGGTAGTCAAAGTTCATATGTTGTCTAGGGGAGAGAACTGAGTGTCAGACTTGTCAGTTAGCTGAAAATCAGACCAACACTATATGATTCGGATTCCACGTAAAGCTGTAGGTCCCATTGTTGCCCTGGCTATTGGGCTATTAATAAATAGTCCTTCCTGAGCTAAGTCGAACTCAGATAGTAACAATGACTACACTCGTTTATTCATTTTGTTTTATTAGCCTCCAGAACTGTTATATTATAGAAATAATACTGGTTAAATTACCTTTTTTCCTGTCAACTGTTCTTCAAACATAATCTGCTATGTACATTTCAAAGCATAGAGCTTCATCATCAGGCTTTCCAAAAACGTCACTATTTACATTACACTAAACATTAAAAACATTTAAAATATAAACTATAAACATTTAAACGTATTAACATAGCACATTTGCCGGCCGGCGATAGACACCAACTCTATAGATAGATACCGGCGATAGAGTTGGTGTCTATCGCCGGCCGGCAAATGTGCTATGGTAATATGTTTAAATGTTTATAGTTTATATTTTAAATGTTTTTAATGTTTAGTGTAATGTAAATAGTGACGTTTTTGGAAAGCCTGATGATGAAGCTCTATGCTTCGAAATGTACATAGCAGATTATGTTTGAAGAACTGTTGACAGGAAAAAAAGGTAATTTAACCAGTATTATTTCTACACTCGTTCATCTACACTCATCACACTCATTCACTCCTCATATTCGCCCATATCTCTACGATCAGCAACTTAGAGATGAATAATGAATAATAATAATGAATAATTTATTTCTATTTCAATGCACCTACTACAATTCCTGTATAAGTAAAAGTATTCTTGACTGTGTGACTAAACTCACACTCAGATAGTTTATCCTCATTTCTGTAATGTTGCATATGAGAGCCTATTAGAAAGGCCAAAAACGTGTAATAATAAAAATTTAAAAACTCACACAGGGAATCAAACTGAAAGTAGGTATTATATTTCTGTATCCCAACACTCTCTATCCCAAAACTGTATTTTGAGTTTAAAAAGCCAAAATATATGAACATCATTATCCCAAACTCCAAAATAGCCAAAATTTTGAAAACAAACTTATTGATGAAAAGGTACTTGAGTGAAATCTCATATTACAAGTATTATTTTAGATAGATGAAAGTTTATAGACCTCAAAACCAATAAATTGGTCATTAGCTTAATAACTCTGACCCACCCTCGTAAAACAAAAACTGGGCCCATCGAGGGCAGGTGCGAAGGCACCAGAGTTAGAAGGATACAGAACAAAAACACAAGTTACGGTCAAAATATAGTTTATTCAAAAAAGGAAATTTTGAAAAATTCATAACAATCAAAGAAAAAAACTTCGAAAATTTAAAAATGGGGGTTGTCTGTTTTAAGGAGCATACAAAATTTAGGCCTAACCAAAATAAAATACAAACTATAAAATTGTTATTTATTCTTAAGACACTGATTGTCAAGATATGGGCGAATATGGATTTCGAATGAGTTTGTTGAGTGTAATTAAGCGAATGTAGTCATTGTTACAAACTAAGGCCGACTATTCCTCAGAAAGTGTCATTAATTAATAGCCCAATTACAAATGAACAGCCGGTGGTTATTAGCTGATCCCTTTCAAAACGTGTTACGACTGATTAGGATCGAACTGAGAATCTTTAGCTTATAAAGCTGGACTTTAACCAACTAAGCTACTGACCAATTAAAATAAATTAATACATATAAGAAGAAATTAAATAAGAACTAACAAAATATAAGAATCACTTTATTTACTTATTTCCTTTAATCTCTTGGGGGACGTAGGGCCATAACAAAAGACTTCCACGTGAGACGATTCTGAGCCATTTTCTTGATCTCTTCCCAGTTCTTGCCTTCTTTTTTTAATTTCCTTTTCCACAATGCTCCGCCATGTCTTCCTTGGTCTTCCATGTCTTCTTCTTTGTGTGTTCCAATCAAGAGCTTGTCTACTGAGTCTAAGAATCACTTTAACCATAATAAATAAATAACAAAATATATCTAAAAATTATCCATCTAGATAAAACCTACAAATATTGAAAACACATAGGGCCTAATTGAAAACACATACAGAAAAGTAAAAATGAACAAATAATAAACACACAAAAAGCTATAACAATAAATAACAAACGACGAATAACATATTTTTAAAGCAGCTTATAACATTTTTGGGACCTTGGGAAGGAAAAATTCAGAGGTTAGCCAAATTTGGAAAAATTATAAAATAATTCCAAAAATTTAAAGCAATAATTGCACCGAATCCTGCGAGTGAAACAGGGTGGCTCCTAATGAAAAGCTAAAACAACTCCCAAGCACCCTGTTTAAGGAAGAAAAGAGACCCTATCCCTGGCAACAACAATTAAATCAAAACATATAAAAAGAAAATCTAACTGTACTCTCCTATGATTCCTATAAAAAACCCACCCTTAAACACAAGGTCACCCAGAACAATTGTCCCACCCTAAAAAAATAAGAAAACACCAAAATCTCACTCATTTCATATCTTGTTAAAAGTCCAGAATGAGGCCAAAAGAGCCAGAAAATAAAGGAAGGAGGTCACCTGCATGCCGGAAAGTCCACAAGGAAATAGGTGGCTGCCCCCTCTGGGCCACACAGAAGAAAGACATAAATGTAAAATATTACATATTTATTTATGAAGAAAACAATTCATATGTTCTGTGTATTGTAAGTGGAGTAGCATGAAACCTATCTTATTATTACCTATGCTTGTACCACTTAAAAAATAAACAAGCAAAGTAAAATAATCAAAAATAAAACAATCAAAATGAATAACCTTTTGTTTATATTCTCTGTGTAGCTAACTATGTCAATGCTAACCAAAATATGCAGGAAAATAGTACTAAAAATAGTGTTATTTTTTAAAAATTGTGTAGTTCTCTACCAAATTATAATCAAACTTGGCTTGGCTTTGGGTTTATTAATAATGGGAAGATTAATACATGTAATATAACAGATTTATTCTCCTATATATGGTCTGGTACTTACATTATTATTTGGTGTACAAACTTTCATCATTGAATATTTTTTGTTCCAGTTCCCCCTCTTTACAACAGAATTAATTATAACTCTTGAAGAATTGAACCTTACACCATCTTGTACAGAGTTTGTGGAATCTTTTCATGTATTAATGGACAGTATTGAAAACGTGGTACTGAATATACCTGTGCTTCTCTCAGACTGCTTTTTTGATCCATTCACAGAGTGAGTCTTTAATATATCCTCAGATTTGTAGTTTGGAAACATTGTTAATAGTATACTACTCATTGGTGCATTCCCATTTAGTGTATGGCATTAGTATAAATGGAGCGGCCACAAATAAAAATTTAAACCGACTCTTACTACAACAAAAAAGGGCAATCAGGATAATGTACAGTTTAAAAATGAAAGATTCAGTAAAACATTTATTTGGTGATCTGGGAATACTGACAGTTTATGCTTTGTATATTTTTGAAACAGTAATTTATGTCAAACAGTTTGCAGACCCCGTACTTAATGAAAATAAGCATACATATAGCACTCGCAATCATTCTCAATGTTTTGAGATTGATCTATCTAGATTGCAAATCACACAAGCACAATTTAGAGTTTTATAAAAATAAAACTAGTTTATTGGGAAAACTTTTCTTCATCGTCTCCCACAAAATTTCTTAACAGAAAAAATATCAAAATTAAAAAAAAACAATTGAAAACTTACTTGATAAAACTTGCACCTTATCCTCTGAAGAATTTTGGGATAGCCAAGGTAATAAATAATTATAATACTATTTTATATGTATTGTTATAGGATTTATTAATTTTTTTATTTATTCATAACACGCCGATCTTCAAGATATGGGCGAATATGGATTTCGAATGAATGTGATGAGTGTATATGAGCGAATGTAGTCATTGTTACAAACTAAGGCCGACTTTTCCTTAGAAAGTGTCATTAATTAATAGCCCAATGACAAATGAACAGTCGGTGGTTATCAGCTGATCCTTCTCAAAATGTATTGACTCTGATTGGGATCGAACTGAGAACCTTTAACAAATGAAGCTGGGATTGAACCAACTACGCTACTGACCAATTTAGTAATAGATTAGTGACACTATTCTATGTACAACTATATATTGTATGAATAAAGGAATTTTGAAATTGAAATAAGCTGTATTTCACATGTGCACTTTGAGTGTAAATGTTCTGCTTACTTCTTTTTATTTTATTTAACTGAATTTTTGAATGAACTAACTATAAAATTAGTTACTAGTTAAGTACTACTATTAAACTGTTTAAGGCTTGTTATTAAGCCAAAATATATTTTTCTAAGAACAATTATTTAACAATTAACTTTTAAAGCCTAGACGGTCTTAGATCTGTGAAATATGAATTTGCAATATTTAACTTTAATGTTACATACAATTCATATTTTACTGTACTCCACAGAACTAGAGTTAAAAAGTATTATATTGTAGTATATTATTTGTGCATATATTGTAATATATTTATGTTATGTGTCGTATACTTTTACCGTCTTAAAGAATAACATTGTTTACATCATCATCATCCGTTGGCATTTCCGTATCCATGGGTCATCTTACTCAGCCTTCTCCATTTTTGTCTATCGCTCCAGGATTCCTCATCCTCTACTTCTCTTTTCTACATTCCTCTTCTCTCCAAATCCTTCCATACTTGGTCCTTCCACCTTCCTTTCTGTCTTTATCTTGGTCTTCTTCCTCTTTCCTCTTTTTCTTGTACTATCTTCGATAACCTATTATTTCCCATCCTCTTCACATGCCCCATCCACTGTATCCTTCTACATTCCACTGTCTTGTAGCAGTATCACTTTCAACCCCTCTCTGGTTATTTCATTAAATCTCCCTTAAAAGTCCAACTCCTGGTCCATGTCGTGAGGGACGGGTATGTAAAGAAGAAGGTAATTACTTTGGGGGACATCGTGTTCCCTGGTACCTGCAAGGTTGCTGTAGGATCTCAAGGCATTCGGAAAAAGTATAGCTAATGGAACCATGGTGAAGCAAACCAGTATGACGGATCTAGCAAACTGATAGTTGATAAAAAATGCTATAAAAGATAAACATTTACATATCTAACGGTAACTGGGATTTCACTAACCCCAGATCTGATTTAATCACTGGTACATGCCTATGTGGCAAAATACAGGTATATTAAATAAAACTCTAAGGAACAAATATAAAATAAATGCAGTACACTGATAAATTTGTAAACATCTCTTTCAGACCGATCATTCGTGGCAAACAACAGGAACGGCTTTGTGGATTAGGACCAGACTTGAAGTTTGTTATACAAATGGACTCTGAGATACAAAATATGAAGCAACATGTGATACAGTGTCTTCTAGACAATTTCGATTGTGTTCATGTATACATGGAACACTTCAAATTTATACATTCATTTTTTGCTGAAGATAAATGTTTGGATGTTTCAGTAATAACCAAAGAAATTGGTAAGTTGACTACATTTTACTGTTCAAGCTGTGTGTATATAGTGTATTGCTTCTTGTTAGCTATCATTTATAATTTTAAAAAATTATAAAAGCTGTGATATATATTTGGAAAAAGTGCAAATAGTTTTTCTGACATAAAATGTTGTTTAACCTTCTAGAGGATTTCGTTGACATTTTTCTCATTCCAAATTTATTTTTAGATTTTCTCAGATATGAAACACCAACACAACTTTGTGCATATTTTAAGTTGAATATGAATGCTTACAAGAGTGTGGATGATCTGTGTAGTCTGGTTACTAATTGAGTTTTACGTATGCTCATTTATTAATAGCCCAATAGTGAGGGAAACTAAGGGACCTATAGCTTTATGTGGAATCCAAACCACATAGTATTGGTCTGATTTTCATCCAGTTAACAAACCTGATACTCAGTTCGCTCCTCTTTACAACATCTGGATACAAGTGACCACCCAAAATGGACACCCCAGACTTCTCTAGTAGTATCCACTCCATTAGCAACAGTATGATAATATTCATTTAATTAGCTAAAATATGATTATTTTATGAATGAAAAAAAAAAATAATTATGTTCAATATTTCTTTGTTTGTCAGAGGATTGCTGTTCATACTATGATCTTGTCTTCTCACTGTTCACACAATATTTCTTTGTTTGTCAGAGGATTGCTGTTCATACTATGATCTTGTCTTCTCACTGTTCACACAATATTTCTTTGTTTGTCAGAGGATTGCTGTTCATACTATGATCTTGTCTTCTCACTGTTCACACAATATTTCTTTGTTTGTCAGAGGATTGCTGTTCATACTATGATCTTGTCTTCTCACTGTTCACACAATATTTCTTTGTTTGTCAGAGGATTGCTGTTCATACTATGATCTTGTCTTCTCACTGTTCACACAATATTTCTTTGTTTGTCAGAGGATTGCTGTTCATACTATGATCTTGTCTTCTCACTGTTCACACAATATTTCATTGTTTGTCAGAGGATTGCTGTTCATACTATGATCTTGTCTTCTCACTGTTCACACAATATTTCTTTGTTTGTCAGAGGATTGCTGTTCATACTATGATCTTGTCTTCTCACTGTTCACACAATATTTCTTTGTTTGTCAGAGGATTGCTGTTCATACTATGATCTTGTCTTCTCACTGTTCACACAATATTTCTTTGTTTGTCAGAGGATTGCTGTTCATACTATGATCTTGTCTTCTCACTGTTCACACAATATTTCTTTGTTTGTCAGAGGATTGCTGTTCATACTATGCTCTTGTCTTCTCACCGTTCACACAATATTTTTTCAATAAGTATTTCTTCAAAGTCTACTTTTATTGCTTTAACCCTTATAGTGCCGAGAGTTGCTGTGAGCGACGCACTGTATTTGTTATACTACATCACTAATTTTCTTCAATCAGCCACCGAACTCATACCAGACGAATCGATAATAACTGCCGTCGTCAGTTTCGCACTTCGTAAAATTGTGCAGCTAATTGCAGTAAACATTATATTACGTCAGTAGTCAGTGCAGCTTAGCTCATATTTCATGCCAATGTAGTGTATTGTTCTAATGTTTGTGTTTTGTTTATTTAGTTTGTGTACAATAATTATTTTTTATGTACTTAGAAGTTTATTACAATGAGTGACAATATACTAATTCCAGCAGAAGAGAAAACACTTTTGCTAACGTTATTAGAAAACGTAAGTGATCCTGATACATCAGTTGCTAGCACTAGTAAGTTAGGCCAAAACAATGTTGATGTAGCTGGCGAATTCATTGCTGATATACCTTCATTTGATGAAAACTGATCTTTATCCGACAGTGAGCTAACTATTTATATTTTGTAACTATTAGAATAATACAGAGGTAAATCAACAACCCCAGTTTTATTTAAGAAAAACTGCTTTACATATTTCAATAATTAGTCTGTTTATTCTTGTTAGGTAATCAAAATGTAACACTTTAGTTATATTTTTATAAAATGACAATACTTTAAATGAAGTATGGTAAACTAAATTATTTGCCTTTGTTTAGTTTAAAATTCTCCATAAAATGGCAATGGGGGAAAAATCTTTAAAAAATGTGTAAACATGTTCTGCAATTAAATCAGAAAAATAAAATTAAAAAAAATTAGGTATCAAATAGTTTGTTTTAATAAAAAAAAGTTTAATTAGGAGAGTAAACTATATTTCATTAGAAAGAACATGTTTTTTCCTTCAATTAAAAAAAGATTTATGTAAATATGACAAAAACCTAGATGCTGTGTAAGTTTGTTTGGAACCTTGCAATTTAACAAAAAATGGCCTAGCATATTTCAAAAATGGCCTGGGACCAAAATGATTAATGCTATAAATCCAATAAGAAAAAAGCTTAACCCTTGAACTGGCAGTTATTTTTTTCTCATAGAGTGGCAGGTTATTTTTGCCTAATATGAAGATATTTGTTGTTATATACAAAATAACTATTTTGTATATAACTATTTTTGTATATAACTATATCGTAAATAACTTAAGTATGTCATTAAACCTATCAGTTTATGACATACATAAGAATTTTTCTTATATAATATACTGATATTGAACTATATATCATCATAATATAACTAAATACACTCCCTGATTCACAATGATCAATATATAAACAGTCAAAAACGCATATTTACATAATATATAAATTTCCACAGTGATATATTTACATACAATTAGCAATCTGAAAAAGCCAAACTTATCCTATTCGAAATCATTACATGTCATGTCAAATAATTGATAACCTTTGCATATCACTGTGATTGGCAACTAATGTAGATTCCATAGAGACCAAAAATGTTTTCGTATGTTAATAAATGTGTAAGATAATAACAGGCATCTGCAGCTGTGCGCTAAAAGTGCACTCTGCCATTTTGAGAGGTAAAGAATGATACTCTTACTGTGTTTATTTTTATGTAAATGTAAAATATTTTTATGATTTTGAATCTTTACTCAAAAACTTAAATATATATCTTGTTACAATCTTGTACATATAATATTAAATTATAGTGTAAATACGTAATAGGTTTAATTTTCAGATCTTGAAAATCTTCGACAGATGCTTGTGAGGTATCACTCTGAGATTGATGTAATAAACCTGGTAGTAGAATCTCAGTCGATTGGATTACTGTATGTAATAATCACAGGGTTCAAGAAATTAGCACTACCGGTACCGACACATCTATTGAATGTCGTACAAGAGACATTACCAAGGTGAGCTAGTAATGTATCCATTTTATTCACCTATTACGAGGTACAATAAAACCTCGATAGTTTGACACTCTGAAGACTACGGGGGTGTTGAAGAATCAAAATGTCGAACTATAAGAAATGTATGGTGACAAATGGTATTCCATTTTGGATGAGCACTTACATGTCATATTATAAACGTTTGGTAACGATTCAAAAAACTTATATTAGAATAATTTCCAAAGCGTGTTGAAGGACAGAATCATTTCCTCTATTTGAAAAATTTAATATTTTACCTCTTAAGTACCAATTTGTGTTTAAGGTCTTACTCTTATTCCTTAAAATTACTGGCAATTTGGGGGTAGTAATTAACCGTGATTATACCTGTCTTAACACAAGGTATGCTGACAAAATTAGACTTCCAAAATCGAACACCTCTTTATTTCAGAAAAGTTTTGTATTCTTAGGACCAAACTTTTACAATGAAATTGACAAAAATAATCTAAATTAAAAATCTAATTTTTCCCTTAATAAGTCGTTAAAGCAGTATCTCACTGGGCTTCATAACGTTAATGTGGATGGGTTGTTTCAGGTGCTACATTAATTTAACGGCATGGACTTCAAAATATCACTTCATAAATAATTTTGTTTTTCCTACAATCTTTTCTATTAGTTGAATTTATTGGTATTTTACCTACTTCTATATAAAATTTTTTAGTTTCCACCAATTTAAGTTGTGATTTATAGCTTTGCTGATTAATAATTATGTCTTTTGGTTGTAAGTGTAAGTTATTTTTTTTAACGTGTGGGGAACGGAAGTATTTCAAGTCTTTGAAAATTTGGCAACAAGAAGTTCTAGCGGTAGCACCTGCCATTGCCATAAGAATTAGTTTTTTGAAGGGTTAAAATAGTTTTAATACATTGTATTCAGTGTTTAATTATACACTGGTACAAATTAATAGTTATTTATTGAAGTTTTATATGTTTGTTGAATCATTCGTTTGCTCTAATAGGGTAGTTTTTAACAGTTTCAATCATAGAAGCGAATAATTGATTTCAGAATTGGGCGAGATAGAATAAACGCACTGACAGAAGAAGCAGAATATGCATATGATTATTTGGAAATCGAACCAAAAAGTACTCAACACTTTGTGCAGTATCTGGATTTTTTAGAAAGTGTTACAAACAGAGTAAGTACATATTTTTAAAGTTAAACTTTGTCGTTTGAGTTTAAATTCTAGCTTTGTGTAACTGACTATCCGTAGTTAGTTTCCCAAAAACAAAATTTGTGAGTGTTTTCTATATATGTATTACTTTACGACGGAAAAGATTATTTGAAATAATATACTAAAATTAAATATTATGAAATAAAATAGTAGGCTACTTATGTGTGCCTGGTTAAATAAAGATTACTTGCTATTAGGGTCTAATTGGTCATTGTATGAACTAAAATAAAAACACTATTTTGTTGAAGTAGTGGCTCTAAGCTGTGATAATCTAGTACAAATTTTAAAATTTATTAAATATATTAGGAGAGATGAGACATTAGCAAACTTCTAAGGAAACCACTAACACCTTACAGTAGTAAACAAATACAGAAACAACATACAACACAAGTTTTTAATGCCATTGGCAATTTCCTCAGATGAATAGAGACTGTTGAGAGACAGGTGGTTGAGTCTGGTGAGAGACAGGTGAGTTGAGTCTGTTGAGAGACAGGTGAGCTGAGTATGTTAAGAGACAGGTGAGTTGAGTGTGTTGAGAGACAGGTGAGTTGAGTATGTTGAGAGACAGGTGAGTTGAGCCTGTTGAGAGCTAGGTGAGTTGAGTTTGTTGAGAGACATGTGAGTTGAGGGTTAGGTGAGTTAAACCTGTTGAGAGACAGGTGAGTTAAACCTGTTGAGAGACAGGTGAGTTGAGTATGTTGAGAGACAGGTGAGTTGAGTATGTTGAGAGACAGGTGAGTTGAGCCTGTTGAGAGACAGGTGAGTTAAGACTGTTGAGAGACAGGTGAGTTGAGTACTGTTGAGAGACAGGTGAGTTGAGTCTGTTGAGAGAATGGCAAGTTGAGTTTTTTGAGAGATAGGAGAGTTTGAGTCTTTACTCACCTGAGGAAAGTGTCAATGAAACTAAAAATTTGTGTTGTTTCTGTATTTGTTTACTATTGTGGTATTAGGAGACTTGTTTTCTTAGGTAGGTTTGCTTATGTACTATCTCTCCTAATATACTAATTCCTGGCCTAGTTCCCTTTAACTTAACCTAAAAATTTAAAAAACAAATTGCGGTATAATTATATTTTTAAGAAAGCTATCCTCCCATTCTAATTATATTTTGTCAAGTTATAATGTGATAATGTAATTGTCACTTATAGTTTTGTATTGTGATTGTGCTATGAAAAATAAGTGACTAATGGATTTGTTTGTTATGAAGGTAGATGAAATGGACAATGAGCTGGAATATTGCAAGGACTTGTATGATTTGATTGAAGAGTTCCAAGTAGCGGTGTCACCTGACGACATAAGTGCTTACTTTGTAAGTAATGTATATTTGATAGTGTCGTGAGTAAGTGATGGAGAAAACTGGCAGGCTCTGCTCACCAGTCTTGTGTCAAAACACATTTCTCTGATATTGAATTCTCTATGATGGAAGGAGAATAAGTGCCATTCTCATTTTAACAAAATCAGTGGAGAAGTGAATTGAAGTATGGGTGTGGGTCAGTACTACTGTTCATGTAAGAGTGGGTGGGTGGGTTTAATACCTATTGACATGTATGGGTGGGCAGCTGGGTCAATCAATACTACTTTATCTCTGCACATTTATGGGTGGGTAAGTAGGTCAATACCACTGAATATGTATGGGTGAGCGGGTGATTTAATACCACTGAACGTGTATGGGTGAGCGAGTGAGTCAATATAACTGAACGTGTATGGGTAGGTGATTCAATACCACTGTACGTGTATGGGTAGGTGATTCAATACTACTGTACGTGTATGGGTTGATGGGTGGGTCAATACCTCTGTACATTTATGGGTGGGCAAGTGGGTCAATACCACTTAATGTGAATTTGCAATTTGAGAAGTAGCATCATGTAAAATATGCTTAAAAAATGTTCAAACTTGCTAAAAATGCGCTCTCATATAATTTATAATGAATATACAGTTGATAATGCTCAAATTCATAGTGAAATATACAATTAAATTTGAATTGAATGATTTCCCCTCTTCCATAAGATGTCCTCAGGGTAAATGAGTAGGACAACAAATAATTTTTTGACTAAATTATAAACACCAGGAATCTACACCTCGGTGTGGTGAAAGGCGTATATTTCATAATTGAGACAGAATTATATATGTGAAAATGTCCCAGCTCTTACTCCTTGGCGGTGTTTTGTATTTGGTCACCTGGATATTCTTTCCCTTTTTGATCAGGAAGAATCTTACCATCGTACAATTTTTATTTGAAATGCGCAGTCAGAAGTAAAACTACTTTATTTTAGAACTCCAATTGGTCCAGATATGGCTAAGGCACCTACAAATGATTTAATTAACCAGTCATTGTCGATTGCTCAGTTGTGGTTGTGGATGACCATTCTTGTTTTAGTGGTAGCTTAGTTTTTAAACTGTTTGTTCACTCATAGTACTGTACGATATATATGCTGTAAATTTAGTTGCATTGTACTAGTTGTAATTTTTTAATTAAGATTGAAAAAGATTGCAAACTTGTTGATGCTAAATGACAAGGACAATTCTAATGCTGATCAAGCTATCCTATTAACACGTTGAGTGCGGGCAAGTACAGGACACTCGGATGCAAGGGGCAGACCCCTCGCCTATGAGAGGCCTGTATGTGAGGGGTTCGCTTCTTGCATCCGAGTGTCCCACACACAACGTGCTAAACTGAAAAAATAATAAATATTTTAAATAAAGATATTGTTAATAATAATAATAATTATCTTTATTGCATCAAACCTCTAGTGAGTTATTACAATATATAATATAGTATAATGTAATAATTATAATAAAAGTTGAGTCTAATGTACATATCAGTTTTGAAGGTAATTTTAATTATAATGTAGGTAAGATATTGTTAAATTATAAGGGACATAACAAGGCTTTTGTCAATTAGATGAGGTGTCTTTTCTTATAAATACTTAGTGTAGGAGAACGAAACGTAATGATCGGTAAACTGAATACAATATTTACAGAACAGCAATAAGAAATAAAATTATAGTTTAGTATGTTTTAAATGGTATTGATCCCAAATATTTCAACTTTTTTCTTGTGAATGTGAGTTTTTAAAAAAATGGGTGAAAGCGTGTAAAAATTTTAATAAAACGCTATTTCATGAATTGTTTTTTAACCAGATTCTAGAAACATGTTGCTAGAATTGTTTTTTATTTTAAATGTAAATTTAACCATTGTTTTGCTTTTCAGATGTTTGGAGATAAACTTACATCATTGCATAACATAGTTGACAAACTGCAAGCAGACAGGTACAAGATCGTTGAGAAATTCAATGATCAGATTAGCAAAGATATAAGCCTGCTCATTGAAGAATTAGCCAGTATCAGGGATGAAGCATTAGTAAGCTCATTAATCAGTTCTGGTTTGTCTTTCTTAAAAAAGAATGTCTTTATTTGTAACAGTGATATTCTTAACGCATTCGCTGCTAAGCCAATATGGGCATACCTTTCTCCTGTTGCAAAATTTGTAATGACTTAGTTACTATGAGAAACAACCATAAATAATAGTAATAGCCAGAAAATAAAGCATTCCTATGATTTTATACGCTTTTTATTTTTAGTTGCCAATCGGCAACATGCGCCCCTGAGGAAAGAATTGTGTTTGACATTTTTTTAAACTTGGTTATAAATACTAAAAAATGCAAAATTACCGTTAGAAAGAACAAAACATATGATATAAATATAAATAACTATAGTAACTATGAATATAGTTCAAAAACATTGACAAAAATAGCCACGACTTCTGTTGCTGATAGGCAACACCAGTTGCCTTGTTGAGCTCAGCTTTGTCAAGGTTACCATCTGAATCAGTCGAATCACTTTTTTCTCAAGATATATTATCACCATCACTCCTATAACTTATTGTTTGAAGGCCCTGAAACACCCTACATGATCATACAAACACAACACCATTGATAAATACAACACAACGCGGCAACACAAAATGATGGCCAAGGTCAAACAACGCGAAGATGGAATCAATGAACCTTCCCCTACACAATCCGGCACTTAAATAATTCCCATTTGCCACGCTACAGAGGGACAGAGTATTGCCGATTGTTGTATAGGAACTTTGCCGAACGGCTATGGAAGCGTGGAGGGAAAGAATCGTTAGCACTCAACTTGTTGAAGTTACTTTCAATGCAAACATCCAATCTCACATAGCTTGTGGAATTTTAGTTTATGGAGGAACTTTATCTCAAAATGTAAATCGAATATAAGGTGCAAATAAAGTGTTAAGAATCGTTCAAAATAATGAAATATGATGAATCTGTTGAAGAACAATTTACGTTTGAAAATATATACAGTTTGGAGCTTCTATCTATTAGACTCTGTAATGATTCGAAAAACCAAGAAAATTAGGTTAAACAACACTATGTATTTCCACATGTATTGTTACAAGTATAGAGAATGTTACAAGAAAAAAAACAACGTACATAGGTACTAAGCAGAATAGTCCTTAGTAAATGCGAGGCCTGGAGCAAAACACTTTTGTGATGCCATTTTTCAAGAAAGTGGTCTTCCCTGAAAAAATAGAACAACATTTGTTTTAAAATTTTGTTTGTCGTTAAAATTCGTGTTATGAAAGTGCTTTTAAATATAAGTATAACACTTATTTTTTTTTTAATTATAATTCAAGGGGATTTAAATAAATTCGTGCTATCAAGGATTTTGTGCTTTTGAGGTTCGTACTAACAAGGTTTCACAGTATTATGATTGATAAAAAGAAGTACTGTATTAAATTGTTTTAATCTAGTATTAGTTTTATCTAACAATTGTATATCCATATCCCAAGTGTTAATTGATTATTTTAAACATATTATTTTATGATGTTATATGTTTTTATTATTTTCATGATAAGAACTTAGCATGATATGTTTCAGCAATCTTGGCTAGTTGACATTGAAACAAATCCAGAAACGGCTCAAACCACTCTAGGCCAACTGTTTGAGCAGTTGTCAGAGTGCCAGAAAAAAGCAACTAACTTCAAAGAAAACCAGAAAAAGTTCAAGGTAGGTTTGATGAAATAATTTTTATTTTTGTAGTGATATTGAGAATAGACACCAAACAGTGAAATTATTTTTAAAAATTCAAACATTGTTTGCCAGAATAAGTCCCTAATCTTACCTTCAAGCACTCCAAATGATAATGCCTCAGAGTGAGAGTCTATGCTTCGCCTGGACTATTGCTGTCACAAGGTTGCTGGATAATAAAAAGTGGGTGTCCACGTGGACTCTTGATTTACAACAAGACTAATCCATTGGCATTCCCAGTTTGCAGTCAGGCTCAGGCAGAAAGGGGCAACAATCTGAATCGGATGCCTGTGAATCGGACTAGCGCCTACATCACATCAGCAGTAGGTGGAGCTTCACTCTCAACTCTCGCTGAATGGAACATAGTGCTAAGTAAGGATAAACAAATGAAATGAACCACATAGTGTTTGTCTGATTTTCAGCTAACTGACAAGCCTGACACTAAGTTCTCTTTCTTAGACAACATCTGAACATTGACTACCATCCAACATTGATACTCCAGACTTCTCTATACCACTGTACGTGTATGGGTGGGCGGGTGGTCAATACCACTTTACGTGTATGGGTGGGCGGGTAGTCAATACCAGACTGTACGTGTAAGGGTGGGCGGGACAGTAGTATCCAAGCCGATGACAACCATGTCGGTAATAAGGTTGTTTGTCCAGGCGCCCAGTTTAGCGCTCTAAGGAATTTTGTTCTAGATTGTATCACAACTTCCGCTATGAGTAGTAAAGATCCTGACTCACTAACAAACTAGCAATGTATTCTCCTCCTTTTCTTCCTCTCATAGACCCTGCCTGCCCAACAAATGGGCACAACTCCCACATTTATAGTAAACCCTAGCAAGGAATTTTATATATATCCTTGCTTTATATATATGTTTATATATATCCTATTGGTTAGAAATTAATCTACATTTTTAGCCAAAGATGACTGTACAAATTTCAACTCAATATTTGAACAAGTATCATTTATAGAAAAATAATTGGTAACATATAATTTTTTTTAGATTTACTATATACTAAGTTGATTAGTACCTTTGGCAACTATATTCTCAAAATATTAATAAATTATATCACACGGTTTGTCCATGAGTTATGCACCAAAAATGCCAAATTAGTCACTTGGGCAGCCATATCTCGATAAAGAAATTTTTAGAATTTTTTCACGTAGTTTATTTATTACTTACATGGATACTAACAATTTTATTCAAAAGATTTTCAAAAATAAATTTTTGTTGAACAACCCTTAAGAGGACCAAGCATGAAACATGTTGCCTGCAATCTCCTCAACACTTAGTCCCTAATTAGTTAGATTAGAGCACTGCGCTACCATTGTGGTTTTGAAACTAAATATACAGCTGTTCTTTTGTTACGGACGTGACAGTTACACACGTTCTCATGACTATAAAAAATATATATATTCAAAGAAATCAATAATTTAACTGTATGTGAAATTTTCCAACTGACTTAAACTTAATTTTGTACATGTTTAAAAATTCTGATGCTCCTAGTTTTGGTGTAATATCATTTGAAACTGCTGTTACGGACGTAACAAGAAAAGTACCTGTTCTCTGAGGTACTCTCGGAATCATTGAAAACTCTGTTAATTATTATTAAAAATCAAGGTTTTCTTATTATTTAACAAAACTATAGATGTGAAGTAATATTAAGCTACAAGTAATTAAATTGGTAATTTTATGTATTTAAATTAAAAAATTATACAGTGCTGTTATGGACGTGACAAGAAAGACAATTAGCCAGTTAAAATAGTAATATTTCAAACATAATATTTATTCTAACATCTTAAGAGCAAATTAAGCTTCAGCAGCCCTCATTAATAAGAAAATATGGAAAAATACTTAAATCGTACTTATATTAAGATACTTTGTACAATTTCTAATATTCTGTTAATTTTATACTATCAATGTTCTGTTAGTATACTATCAATACTTATACTAAAATATCCAATGGACAGTTCATTTGACCAACTAATACTATTAATAACTAAAATAACACAAACTTTCAAAAAAAATTAATGTTCTAAAACATTTACAATGTTGTAGAACTGGTACATTACACTGTCGCCATCATTTATTTGATTTTCTCAAGGACCTGCAAAATGTCTTGATTGACTCAACCCTAGTCCCTTCATTAGTAAGTACTAAAAGTTTTCCACATGTCATTTCATAGATTTAAAACAAAACTCAATTTCACCATTGATTTACTGGCTTGGCACATGCCACATACCGATACTCATATCTTTGACTTAGTAAGCTACTAGACATGTTTCTTGAAAATGATTTGACGATCCTTTGCAAAACTCTTCAGATTTATAGCAGCTCTGGTAATTTTCGTGTTCGTTCTTGGGAAGTCATGTCGAATAGATGAATAAACATTTGAATATCCGATTCTTTCAATGATGAAGTTCTGGTCTCCTTTTTTTCTTTCTTTGTAAAGGCTCCACTGCTAGAATAGCTTTTTTCTCTTAATCCTACTGAGCCCTTCTTATTAGCGCCTTTTAAATAATCAGCTCCACTCCGCAACATTTACAATGTTGTAGAACTGGTACATTACACTGTCGCCAATCATTTTAATTTGATTTTCTTCAAGGACCTGCAAAATGTCTTTGATTGACTCAACCCTATCCTCTTCTTCAGTAAGTATAACAAGTTTTCCACTGTCCTTTCCATAGGATTTAAAAAAAGAAACCTCAATTTCACCATTTGATTTAACCTGGCTTTGGCACACTGCCACATACCGATACTCATATCCTTTTGAACTTAGTAAGCTTACTAGGACAGCTTTCACTTGAAACTGATTTGAGACTTTGCAAAACCTCTTCAGATCTTTTATTAGCAGCTCTGGTATTTTCAGTTTCGTTTTCTTGGGAGTCACTGTCAGAATAGACTGAATAAACATTTGAATATCAGATTTTTTTCAATTGATGAAGTCTCTGTCTCTCTTTTTTTCTTTTTCTTTTAAAAGTGCTCCACTGCTTAGAATAGCTTTTTTCTCATTAATCCTACTGAGCCCCTTTCTTATTAGGCCCTTTTTAAATAATCAGCCACATACCTGCATAATTTTTCTTCTTACCTCTGCATTCGATTTTTACTTGACATATCTGGAAAAAATCAATATATGTTTAATGTTTTATCTGGATTTTAGCATAGCTATACCTGTAAACCTAAAACATTTTAAAGTATAGTTTCTTTCAAGAACATGCCCCAGTATTGAGTTAAAAACTATGAATGATATTAAATGTCACGTCCGTAACACAAATATTTTAGTAAAACATACTTTTTCCATGTTAGCTACATTATATGCTGGTTACAATAGGTTTTGTTCTTTCTTTGTCTAAGTTTCAACTTTTCAGCATAATCTATACAACTGTGAATAAAACTTTGAGTTGTTTTTCGTTACGGACGTGACACTGAGAGTTAGTTTTTTTAGATCACTTTAATAACATGTTTTATCTTACCTATTTTTGAGTTGACAAACTGCTTATTCAGATATCCTTCAACTTCTTGAACATAACCTCAGTTTATTTTGAGGGAAACCAACAATTAACAAATCAGCTGTTTAAAAAACACCAATAATGAGTACCAACTTTAAAGTGAATAATATAAGAAACCTGAAAAAACAACTTCTAAATGTTGATTTCATTAAGTTTGTATGTTTTTGCCATGTTTCATGTAGTTTTCACAGACAAATTTAATAAAACAATTTTCTAATCGTGTATGTTTGAAAAGAATGGCTGTATAATAAGAAATTGTAATGTGGCATGTATACAAAATATTTATAACGTGAGTACATGGGTTTTAACCAGTAGTTTATCTTTTAACACAAAAAAGCTTTAAAAAAGTTATACTTCTTTTATGGAGTTTATTTTGTGTCACCACATTGCACAAAGTTAAAGAAATGTTTTGAAAAAATTATTTAGCAGAAAAAATATTGGTTCTTTTGAAAGTAGTAAGCACTAAGGATAGGATTATTCAGAATGTGATTATGTGAATTCTCAGGTTATCGTAAGTAGATTTAGAGAGTAATAGTTTTTTTTTAATGAGAAGTTAATGATGTAAATTCATTTTAAAACAAAAATTTACTTAACATACTTTTTATGAAAAAATTTTATTACATTACTATAGTGTGAAATTCCATTATGTGTTAGGATGGATTAAGGGCAGTAACTGATCGGTTCCTTTTTTTTCTGCTCGGTTCTTTACTCAAATTGGTACTTGGTTCTTAGTACTTTTAAGTACGGCATATCACATAAAACTCTGTACCTTTATTGTCAGGAACCGGTTATGCATTAACGTATTCAGATTAATTTGCCTAATATGAAGCTAATGAACCCTAAAATCTACGATTTAAAAAAATTAGAGAATTTTCTAACATTTTGAATTTTGTGTTACTAAGTTTAAACACTGTTTCAGGTTGATGTAACAAGGTTTGACATACTGGATGAAGTGGTATCAGACGTGAAGCTAAGACAGCTGTTATGGGACAGCATTGAAGGCTGGGAAAAAATTATAGAGAAGTGGACTAAGGGTGAGTTTTCTACTCTTGCCCCTGAGGAAATGGGACAGACAACAGCCAGATTTATGAAGAATATTGTGCAGTTTGAAAAGGGGCTTCCGGAAAATTTAATTGTTCCCAAGCTGAAGGAAAATGTTGAGAGAATGAAAGATAAGGTATGTTAGTTTTTCATTCCGTATACAATCTATATTTAATTCCTTAAGTGAATCGGTCCCCATGAAAAATCTCGAGCTAGGAAGAAGATGAGATAGCTTGATTAGATTCATTTTAAAGCTTGAAAGCTAAGGATGCTGGGAAAAGTATCAGGTAACTTTGTTACCGAAAGGCCTAACAAAATAAAAAATGTATTTACTGGAGTGTTTGTTACATCTTATAACATTAAATTATATATCCAGTAAGAAAGGAGTTTGAAGAATGATGTATTTTATAATTTACTAGTTAACATGTAATATAGTATTAATCAAATTAATGCTTTTTCATCGTGACTCCATTTTCAGCTACCTGTAATAACAACCCTGAGGAATCCTAATCTGAAACCAAGACATTGGTTGACAATTGAACAACTCCTCAACACAAAATTCTCTCCTGATGAACCCATTACTTTAGAAATGTTAGAACAGTTGGGAGTTTTCCAAGTACCCAGTGAACTGCTTGAAATATCTGGCCAAGCTAGTTCTGAAGCAAGCTTAGAGGCACTTTTGCACAAGGTGAGTTTGAAAATACAATGCCACTTGTAATAAATATACATAGACAGACTGAAGAATTGAACTGCAATAAATTAACTCTTTACTCAGAACATCTGGAGTGCAATATGCAACTGATATATGTGACATGTCATCATATCATTGCGGGTTGGGCTTGGATATTTTGGTTAGTCTATATGTCATCCACAGTGAATGTGCCAAACTATTAACACCCGTTCTCAACATTTTTTTGTAAGCCTTTAACAGTTTTTCCTGGAATTTCATAAACTGGATTATCAGTTGACTTTATCCATAGGTGTATGTCATTTCAATCTAAAGATGCAGGGCTGACCAATCTATAAATCCCCATAACCAATTCAGTGGTTTTTTAAAACTTATTTTCAAAATTGCACATATGTTAGATTTTAAACTTAATGAGGCCCCATCATTCATAAACCACATGCATTTTCATGTAAATAGTTGCAAAATTATATATATAAAAAAAAAAAAAAAACATTTCAGGTAATTCTTAACTGATTTAAATAAGTAACAAGTTTGTTTTACTATTTCATTTCAAACAATTTTCATGGAGACATAATTTTAAAAATCTAATGGTTTTTCGGATCTTATCCTATAATTCACTACCATAACGATAACGTAGATTAACTTAACATAAACAAACCAAACCTAACATAAGATAATATAAAGAAACATAACCAAAGTAATGGTAGTGAATTTAATGGAAAAGGGCCAGTTTTTCTACTAACAACTTTTTATGGTTGCTACAAAAGTGATAACAAAACAGTTTTGATTATATTATTTTCATTTAAAAAGCAGAAAGATAAAGGCTAAACTAATTAAAAAAATAATTGTTCTTCTCTCAGAAACGTATAGACCAGGGATAATCACTACGCGGTCCTCAACACAAATTTTTGCGGCCCTTAAAATGTTTTTATTTTATTTTATAATAATTATTATTTTATAATAATAATTTTATTTTATTATATTTTATAGGTTATTTTATAAGCCAATAAAAATGCACAGAATGGTTCGTCTTTGTTACAATGCACTAAATACTAAATTAATAGCAGAGAAACAGATGAAATGCAAGTTAGAAAACTTAGGAAAAACTGTTGTATATGTACTTGTGGCCCTTAGATTATTTTGAGAAAAGTAATAAGGCTTTTCAAGAAATCCTTGTGAGGAAACCTGTTATAGACAGTTAAAATTTTTTGTAACACACTAACATATTCATATCAATTTTGTATTTTTTAAGTGCTGAGTGTTTCGAGGGTTCTTTCATTAGCGGTTATGATGGCTCAGAAGCTAAGACTTCAGACTACAAAATAGCTCCAAGGTTTGAATCCCCAACCAAGCTATAGTTATCTTAATATTTGCTAATAATCGTTACATTGAATGGCCTGTTGGCCCTTGTGAACTGGAAAGTAAAGTTGTTTTTTAATAATAAATTAAAATTGGCTCTCTTGGATCACTTGCCAATTCTGATAACAAAAATTTTACTAATTCTATAAATTTTAGGTTAGGTGTGTGATTATGTATTTATTTTGTGTATGTTACTACTACTACTCTGGTGTTAGTGAACTTGTCTTCTAAGGTAAGTTTGCTGATGTCCTATCTATCCAATAGTCCAATACAATTCTATAAAACAACTAACTGTATACAGGACTGAAGCACTCAGCTTAAGCTAATTTTGAAGTAACTAAGTTAACAATAAAACCATTGCTTTTATAAGTGAATACTATAACACAAGAAATTTGAGCATGTTTGTAAAATAAAATTGTTTAATGAAAAATATTTGTAAAAAACATCTTTTACTCCGTGTTTTAAAAGGTGGAAGAGTCATGGCGTGCTCTGGAGTTTATAGTACTGCCTCACAAGGAGAGCAAGGACATATTCATCCTGGGCAGTACTGAAGAAGTACAGGTCATTTTAGATGAGAGCAACATCAACATCAATACCATTGCCAGTTCCCGACACGTGGGCCCTATCAAGGGGCGAGTAGATGATTGGATAAAACAGCTCGACCTTTTTTCAAAAACACTGGTAAAACTTCACTTATGTAAATATTTTGAGTTGAAATTTAATATAAATATATTCTTATTTAGCATTTTAAATATTATTTAAAGAAGATAAACATCTACCTCACCATATTCTAATTAAGATAGCCTCGTAAAGCTTGTCGGGGTGCTCTGCGCATCATCTCAGGACTGTGTATTATGCCTACGTTTAGTCTGTGCTGCAGCATGGTATCCTAGCCTGGGCAGTGCCCCACTTAGAGTACTGCAGCTGCTTTCTGTCTCACAGAGGACTTTAATAAAAATAAATTTACATAAGAATAAAAGATATTCAACTAGTTTGCTTTTTGTCTATTAGGCAGCACATTATATTAAAATTCTAATATTACATATACGCAAAAACAAGGCCGACATTTTTGAAGAGTAACCATAAATACTGTACCAGAAACAAGCTAAGCATTGGTTTTCAGAATTCCATGGTTAATCGTAGAATGGATCTAAATAGGTCGTATTTTATTGCACACTCTGTATTGTAAAAACCGCCATAAATAAGAGATACTGAACATGGCAGCGTTGGTATGTTCAAGAAACGAATAGGCGAGTGGTTGTAGTGTACTGGATCTGACGCTGCTGAGGGGCTGAGACTTTCTCCATACATATTCAAGTTTTGCATGGCTTCCAATTTTCTAACATTAGTTTCACTAGTTTATTTATTTATTGTAATACCCATCATTGTTGTGATTATTTGTTTTTCAGTTTTTATTTTTTTTGAATCTAAACTATTTTTTTGTTATTAATAAAAGTATATTTTTTAGTAGAGGCTGATAAACTCTCATCCTGCACTCAGATGGACAGTCTTTGCAAAGTGATTTATTGTTCATCGTAAATTTCAGTAAAAGAGTAGAAACAGTTAACAATAAATGATATATTCTTTGAATAAAATTGTTTTCAAGTACCAGATGATTTTTTAAACCCTTAATGATTATTTTTTAGGACGCATGGATGGAATGTCAAACCAATTGGCTGTACCTTGAATCAATTTTCTCAGCTCCAGATATTCAACGACAACTACCGCTGGAATCAAAGATGTTCTTGCAGGTTGACAAGTCTTGGAAAGAAATCATGAGGCGCACTGCAAAGGTGAAAACTAATTAAGGAACGCTCTAATAGGCAAATAACATGTTTTTAAGAATTATAAATTAAATTATATCTAAATATAAATATAATCTGAAGATTGAGGAATAAAATGACATAACTACAGTAAATATCGCTACTGAAATATCAAAAAATCACTTATATACTAATTATAGAAATGTATTGAATTTTCTCTAAAGTACAAACATTTAATGTGAAATTTATAAAATTGTACAGTACTGACATTGTCAGTTATTGTTTCGTTTTATCTTCATCATTGCTACTTGATTATATTTATTTACAGAACCCCCTGGCCTTTCCAGCCTGCACTTACCCAGGGTTACTGGAGATCCTGAACAACAATAACAATTTGCTTGATCAGATCTTAAAATGCCTGGAAGCATATTTGGAGACAAAAAGAGTAGCTTTTCCACGGTTTTATTTCTTATCAAATGAAGAACTACTTGAGATATTGGCACAGGTTAGTACTAGAAGTTAAGAGGTACAGAGAGATTATAAGTTCAAAATATCACTGAATTATGTCTTAATTTACTTATAAAAACCTAAATGCTTTTTAGTGGAAAGTACATAATGTAATTAATAATTAACATATTTAGAATACTTAACACTAGTGACTGTTTCAGTGTAGCTAACCCCTCCTGTGAATTCTATAATTGCATTGTTTCTCTAAATATCTAATTGATTACTCTATAACCATTCAACAGATGTTAAATTAACTATATGTGACTATGAATTGGTATTTATTTTAATTGTTTTACATGTCTGGATTAGTACTGATTGTAAAATCATAAATGTTTTGGTTTAATCACCTCTTTTTTATCTTAAATGCATACATATAAATAGGGTTTTCATAATAAGATGCAAGAATAAAATCTATGTGACTCATTTCACTGTTATAATTTTTTATAACTGTCATAATTTTTTATAACTGTTATACAGTAATTTTTTACTACTGTTATTATTTTTTATAACTTTGTTGTAATTTTGTTATCAAATTAAAGTCATAATATCAAGAAATTTGGTTTAACTTAAAAACAGGCAAACTCCTTCATTATTTTCTCATTGACATAAAAATAATTTTGATTTTAATGTACTTAAAATAATCAATCTTTTGATTAAAAAAACTCGGCCCTGCGGGCCTCGCCAGGGGGCAAGCCCCCTGGACCCCCGGATCTTTTTGCTTAGAGCCTACGGCTAAAATTCAAGAAACATGGAACATGCTTTAGCTGCGCTTTTTCTGTTTGCTGGCTCCTTTTTAATAATTTCTGCAAATGTAAATTATTATGTAATTATGTAAATTATGTAAATCCAAGAGTTGTCATGGAAACTAAAGATGTACTTTGATCAACGCTTGCAAATAAAATCATTATTGAAGTCAACACTGATATGTCATTGTGTTTTCATGGTTACGCGTCACCCTCCCGCGTAACGTTTTCAGACAGTTAGGTCAAGACTAAAGCATGTTCCATGCTAAAATGTATGCTTCAGAGAGAAATCCATAACTTAACTGACATGTCTGTTCAAAAACATGCACATGTTGTGGGGATTTCAAAATGGTATAATATTTACCACTTTAGAAATAATACCAATATTGGAATTATAATGACAATAATAATTATGATTTTGTGATAAAATTGAAAATTACACTTTTATCTAAAATGACAAATAGCATTATTATACCATTTTGAAATCCCCACAACATGAGTATGTTTTTGAACAGGTATGTCGGTTTAGTAATAGCTTTCTCTTTGAAGCATAAATCGTTGAATCAGAAGATTTATTATTTAAAGTATCTTAAAATCAACATTATTTTTATGTCAATGAGAAAATAGTGAAGGAGTTAGCCTGTTTTTAGGTTAAACCAATTTTTTTCACATTATGGCTTTAATTTGATAGCACAATTATAACAAAACTCCTAGTTCTGTAACAGTAGAGCATGAAACATGTATCTAAAGTAGCAATTTTTATGGTTTTCATGAAAGTGTCAATATCTCAAAACCAAGCAACTTTTACAGAGGTCATGTTTTGTTATTTGACTTAGTCATTCATTGGCTTGTCTATCACCCCTTTGAGTATTATCGCTGACTTACGGGACACCTTGTATAGTTATTGATAAATGAGGGATTAAATAGTGTTCGTTAATAGCATTGATAATAAAAACAAGAAGGCTGTATGCTCATATAGGTTTTGTGAAGCTGGGTTTCCCGTTCTAATAAAGTTCTTGTACTACCTTCACTGGTTGTCTCTATGTGTCTCTCTTCAGCACATGCTGAAATAACAAATAGTCAAGCTAATAATACACAAAACAGTTGTTCAAACCATTCACAGTTAGATAGTTGCATAGGCACGTGTCTACTGCAAATGCATTGCTTTGGTCAATTTGCTTGTTTATTTAGTCAATGTTAATAATTTTGTAAAAATTATTTGATGGCAAAACTAATTACTGGATTATTATGAGTTTTTTATACCTCAATGCCAATTTATTAAATCATTATTTCCTTCCTCTATTTATTTGTTTTTATAAATGGTAATGTTTTGCGCTGATACTGAAAAAGTTTGGAATTCTTAAGTATATTGCATTTTTTGTGGATGACAGTTTATGTATTACCCACTGTAAAACTTTCTCCTCCAAATAAAGTGTTACTTCCTCTAAAATGTAAAGTGTTTAAGTTTGTTAACCACAACTGACTATTACAAGTAATGAGAAATAACTTTGAACTTAATGACTCGCTTAGCTAGTGTAGGAAACCAGGACCTGGAATAACTATTGACACTGGTGAAAGTACAACACATATTTATTATTTTACAGCATTTCATCTTTACAATCCCTTCCAAAATATTACAACTATCTTATCCTATTTTATACTATACACCTCCTTTAAGCTAACCTTCTCATTCAGTATTTAGACAATAAATTATAGAATTACAATTATACGTTTATTAGTCTTCAATCAATTTATTATTAACATTTGCTTTAATATACAGCCCGGGGGAATAAATCCTTTCAAGAATATTATTTACAACAACCGACAACAACTCCTATATTATTAAATCACAATCCTCTAAATTATTATATAACGTCCCATTGATACTCAGCTAAATAAGTTATATGTGCAAAACGTCTACACTAACAAGTGAAAATCATATATTCGATAACAAGCTATCCTCAAGAATGACCAATCAACTATTTCCCATCAAAATTAACAATCAAACACTAATATATAAACCTTACTAACTATGACAACTTAATCAATTTACCGTACAATTTAATTACATTATTTGACAAATATTTCCTAGAGATAAGCCAACCATCCAATGGCCTTAGTCGCTATACTCTATCCCTCGCAAGAATTATCCAATAATTATTGTTTATATACATTCGACGCAATATTTATTCATTTACTCTAGATAGACTATCTACATTAACTCAAATCAATATTCATACGGGACAATGATCATAACATGGAATTACGTATTTATATAGTTATAATTTAAATTTACAATCCAGACTAAATTCCCTCAAACAGTTAATTCTATTATATCATTCAATTACAATTATTATTATGACCGTCTCATCGGACTAATTTACTGCCTGTCGGCATACGTTTTGGTGTAGGCAAACGTAATTGAACCTTACAAAATTCCTTTTCCCCTACAACTTAAATTTTGCTCCCCTCAACCCTTGGAGGTGTTAAACAAACAGTATTAACATACCCCTGGACTCGTCTACCGCAGGTATGGGGTGTCCACGGGCCGTAGTGGAGTCGGCGTCCTCTTATCCCTCCGGGTCAGGTGGGCTGGCTCGGTCTGGAGTTGCTTGTAGTCCCTTGGGGGTGGGTGGAGTCCTTTGCGATCCCTTGAGGTGGTATCTCTGGTCCTCAGGATCGGCTGCAAGTCCGGTCGTCCCTCAGGTTCAGGTTGGCCACTCGTGAAGTCCTCCGGGGGTTGATATCGCCAGGGGTCGGACCGTAGCTCCAAGTCCTCCGTCTAGATCGTCCCGTGTTTGCTCTGCAGGGCGGGTTGACGAAGTCTAGGTAGTTAGACCACCAGGGGCTGGTCCTCCCTATTGATCTAATTCCCGAAGTCCTCTCTCTTGCCCAACTCTCCTTAGACTCCCTTTCTTTTCCAACTCTCTCCCTAGTGTCCCATTCCCCCTGCCACTCACTGGACACGCTTCAATTTCGGAACAACCAATTATTCCCCGTGGTCCTATTACGGATCACCCTATAGGCCCGTTTTCGTGATGGGCGTTACCCCTGGACTCCTTCTGCTGAATCTCCGCCGCATCAGCGTTCATCGGCCTAATTTTGGTGAGTCTCAACTTTATTATTTTGGTCATCCTGTTTACAGTGCTGACCCTGCTTCCTTGACATCCGATCCCTTGCTTTCCCAGTTCACACTCGCCGGATGCCCTACTCAAATTTTACCAACTCCATTTCCTGTACCGCATTTCCTGTTGTAATCTAACCACTGTCTAATTTTCCTGATAATATTCATTTTTAATTTATTATTATTATTATTAATACTTATGAGGGAATTTTATACAAAGTGTAACAATTACGTAAACGTCAAAGGTTTACACCACCCATCCACCCACCCTACAGACATAACTCCTTGGGGTTGGTCCACAAAGCATAAAGGAGTCTCCCAATCACTCTCATATAAAGCCCAATTTTAGTTACTCACTCATAGACGTATGTGCCTCCATCTTAAAGTAACATAGTATACTCTATTACTTTTTACTATTAGGTACTCTTAGTTGTGAATATGAGTAACTATAAATATATAAAAATATTAGTATATTGTTATATTTATAAAAAGATATAGTAAAACCATTCTTTGAAAAATCCTTATATATAATACGTGAAGCCATTTTCATCAATGCAACTCCTCCCTTATTTCTTAACCAATTTAAACGGTTCAGGTGTCAAACAATTTGATCTGTTCGTCTTAATTTTATAATATTTTCATCCTGAAAGGCACGGGAAGCCCTCAAAGTACGTTTATTGGCCATAAGAATAACATGAAGAGAGATTTAAATGAATCAAAAAGTAACAGCTGTTCAAATGTAAATAATGATATACATAAACAATTAACAGCTGTTGTAATGTAAACAATAGTCTTTGTAGTATTGAGGAGGTTATATCTTTCATAATGTTAAACCAGGGAATTTAGTAATTGGTATCCATTATCCATCATTTACCACATTACACCTCATATCACCCTAACTCCCATAAAATGACCGCATACAACAGTATGATTCACAGACTACTAACCATGCCTTTATCAGAAGAAAATTACCAGAATGAAATAAAAATAATTAAGTACATCGCAGTAGCAAATGGATACCAAAGTTCAATAGTTCACAAACTAATAAAAAAAACAGAAAAATAAAAAAGATAACCCTCACAACATCTCTTTGTATGCAGGTATTAAACCCAAATATGTACCCATTGAATATAACGACAAAATAAACTATAGCCTACAACGTGAATTAAAACCCCATGGCATTGTATTAGCTTACAGAACATTGAATAAATTAGGTAAACTGGTTAACCAGTCAAATAAAGAAAAAAAGCCTCTGTCAACATCTACTGGCGTGTACAAACTCAAATGCTCTGACTGTCCGAAATTCTACGTCGGCCAAACAGGCAGAAACTTTGAAACTAGATTTAAAGAACACCTGCCTAAACCCAACCATAGCCAACAGAAATCAACTTTTGCTGAGCATCTAATTAAAAACAATCATAATGCCCATAGTTTCAGTGAAAATCTGGAAATAATACATAAATGCAAAAAAGCCAATTCCTTAACACATTAGAAGAACTGGAAATATACAAATCATACAAATACCATCCAAATGACACCCTTAACGAAAAATTAAACTACGGTTCCCATATATTATTCAATAGAATTATTGAGTTATCATCAGACAGGTCTTTAAACACAGGACAACAAAGAATTGGGGAGGGGTAGTGATAACTGATAACATGCAAACCAGTCAGTTCGGTATCGCAATGCCGGCCGGCAACAAGTTTTAATACGTGTTAAGTGTGCTAAATGTAATAGTATATAGATGTGTATAAGTGTTAATGTGAATATGTGTTACAAGTCCACAGTTTTATCATTCCATTTAAATTACATACAATTGACAAACTTCAAGTCAGAAGTGAGATTGTGAAACTGACGTCTTGTATGATTTGATAATGACCCAATGAGGTCGAAACTATAGTAATCAGCAATTACTAAACATCACTAGAATCGTTGACGGTATCGGGTAAGTAACCCTAGTTAAATTAGTTAGTAAATGATTGTTATACTGTGATTGTACGTTATACTGTTAACCTACTATTATTTGTAGTTAAAAGTCACAGGCCGAGGTGTAACGAGCGCAGCGAGTGACGGGGTTGGCATGCGTATCGTGCAGGGGGTGTCCCCTAGTAGTCTCTAGAACAATATAATATACATGCATAAAAAAGTTAGAGCCTATCTGGCCCAGTTATCTTAACAAATGTACTCTAAATTGGTGATCTCAGCAACTGGATCCCTGCAATGTACTATACATGTGTAATAAAAAAAGAGAAAAAAAGCAATAGATAGTTCATGTACTGTATTTAGTGCGCATATTTTCTTTAGGGAGTATCTATAAGCAAACATAATCAATCTGTGATTGCAGACAAGAAATCCTCATGCCGTGCAGCCTCATCTTCGTAAATGTTTTGATGCAATCTCAAAATTGGAATTTGGCTCCAAAATGGTTTTACCAGAGAATGCTGCTGAGGGTGATGAGAATGTAGAGCTAGTTTCTGTTCTTACAAACGATATTCTGGCAATGATTTCTCCCGAACAGGAAGTCGTGACATTTGCAAAGGTATGGTATTTGCAAGAAAAGTCTTAAAAGTGCAAATATTACTAGAAAATAGTTTCTTTTAAGAAAGATCAGTAAATATGATATGAAGAATTTTTGTTTTGTAGCAGTAGATAGTGTCAGTAGGGTCTAAGGCTTGTTTCACATCAACCCGGTAGCCAGGTAATATGTGCCGGCGTTCAGTTGCAGAGAGATTGGTGCTTATGGAATGTTTCACACTAGTCAGGCCATGGCTGGCCAAATGGCTATCTGGCAGCCGGGTTGTTGTCGACCGAGGCCGGCAATTCCCACCGCAAGTACCCGGCAATGGGTCCATTAAACCAATCTTGCATGCTAGTAAGACAGCAGTCAATGGTAGCATTCATATCTACCCTGTCGCCACTTATTTTTCTGTAATTTGTTCTGGAACTCAGAGCTCAACTCCAGCAATCATTACCATAAGGAACATTTTTAAGTATAATTGAATCATCATTCATTAACTACTGATATCTATATTTACGAATCAATAATCAGTGTGTTGGTGCTGTTTGCAAATTGAGTCAATCAGACCAATTTATTCTGCTCAAATATAGCTGTAAGAGATCAGAAATTTTAAACAAAACTGCTTCATGAAATCTCTTAATATCTTCATAAATTAATTAAACACAGTAAATATGCGGAGTAACCTCTTTTCAATATTTAAAAATAATTCAATTAAATTAAAATATTTTTATCTATATATTCTAAACCTCTCTGTTTTTTAGCAGTCAGGGGGTTCAGAATTACCGTTATAAGTCCGTTACACAGAGGGGGGGGTCCGAGAAGGCCGACTTTAGCAATACGTAAATTAGGGATGGTCCCTTACTTATCTCAATTCTTGAATAAGCCTAAGTAAGCAAGCAGATATTTTATGTAAATATCCAGATGTGAGCCGTCAAATAAAGTTTTATTTTCAACTCAACCATTCAGAAAAATTTAAATCATATGACCCAACAAATTGAGCTACATAACAGTGGTAATATTATATACAAACAATCCTCAAAGCTGCAGCTAACAGTACGTTTGATACTTTACTAAACATTGTGATAAAAACTTAACTGTTCAAATATAGCACAAACCTGTTTGAGGTTAGAATGTGTAACCAAACAGCTGACTAAATACAACAGGAGAGCACTATATAACTGACAAGCATGTTCAAAATCATATACTTGTGTGTTGTAAGGGCCCTACACACGTCCCAATTTGTCGACCCTTACGATCAGAATGTGTAGCGCGGTTGGATCATGATTTCTGTCGGACCCAACTCCAGGGCAGTCAGGTCGGGTGAACCATCTGACCGCCCCACTCACTTCCCCAACAAGTTGGTACGTGTGTAGCGCTGTCGGCCCGACTCCCCGACCAAACCATTCAGTTTGACTTGTTTACTACTCTCTCTTAGATTGTCTTATGCTAACCAAACAGAAAAATTTGTGATGGTAGAGTTAATTGAGTTGTGGAAGGAATTCCGGTGTTTGTGGGATCTAGAAGATAAAAATTACTCTAACCAGGACTGAATAAATTAGTGCTACAAGGCATTATAAGATATTTATTAGTATGGATTCCTGAGCCTACATTGTATATATTTAAAAAGAAACTGGAAAGTATGGAAAACACTTGTTCTAGACTAGTCTGATGGTTTGGTTGGCCTTGTAGTCGGAGTGTGTGTAGGGAAAGCCCCGACACAACAGCTAGGGCCGACTTGTCGGGTAGGGCAGTAGTGCTGGCCCATGTGTAGGTCACTATATAATGTTACAAGTCTACACCCGTTGTCTTCTGGGAGTTGAGTTCTCCATGCTTGCTTAACCTTCTCTCCATGATTCTCTCTAAACCATCACATCAGTATAAAAGCTCAGCCTGCTGCTTTCCGAGATATCAAAATTTTATAGTGTAGAAACCACTATAAGTCTACTTTAGGGGACTCAAAGTAGTGCAATCACGTCAGAGTTAGTAAAAATTACCTGAAACAACTCACAATGAAATCAATCAAGCTTTTTGTCATGTTCAAGTTTTTGTATCGGCTGTTTGAAATAAACTATTAAATTTATGCTAAAGTTACTCTTATGGAGAAAAAAGAGATGTTGAGCTGCTGTTTCCGCGCCTTACGAATGGAATTTCTAGAAATCCTTTCTTAGTGGGTGTCTATGATACAAAAGCTAACTTCCCTCCAAATTTTATGAAAATCTGTTCTGTGATTTTGGAAATTTTGTAATGAGGGATTATAATGTTATTTTAACCATCCATCTGGTAACCGACTACTGAGTACTTGATAAAAAATGTCACCCCAATTGACTACTAAGTAGTCTTTCAGGCAATGTTGTTTTTAATTGCTTATTTACTGAGTTAAAAACATTGAATGATATCACACTGTATATTGTTGTATTTGACACATTGCAATGATTAATTTGGTATATAGTTTATAATTTTCCACGAAATAATAACGACACAATGAATTTATTATAAAGTTACAGAATATAGCGTTCACAATTTGCATTTGGTTAATGTTCCAGTACAATGAAAATTTTGAAAACTTTAGAAATACAAAAAATAGTTTAAACATTTTTATTGTTTTATATACAAAATCCTTTTTGCACAGATTTTGTTTATTTTGATATTTTCATAGAACACAGTTTTATATTTTTCTTAAGTGCGTGATTTTGAAAATTCTATTTTGCAGAATGTAAGCACTTATATAAAAATATAGTAAACAATTTTTGTTTTTCATAGAATACTAATTTTTCTATGTCATTATGTCCAGCATACTTTTCTGAACAAGAAAATATACATTAGTATATACTTTATTATTATGGTTATTACGGCACAGATTTTTAAATTATATAGTGCATTAATATCAAGAAATGGTCTGCCACTATAGGAATTAGTAACAGCCGGATGTAGGGTTAAGATTATAGTTATATAAATTGTACTGTGTATTTATTTTTATCAGTATTAGAATGTCATTTATCGTATCATGTGTAGGGATTAAGAGCACGAGGTAATGTTGAAGATTGGTTGGGAAAAGTAGAAGAAGCAATGTTTTCAAGCCTGAGGAGGCTTATGAAAGAAGCACTTCTTGATTATGCAAAGAAGTCTCGTACGGATTGGGTTTTACTTCACTCATCTCAGGTTTGTGTAACAACTGCCCAGTAGAATTAGTTAAAAGTTTAGCTATTAGAAAGATGAATTGAAGTTCTACTTTATGTAAGTTTGAAGTGCTACTTTGAACTTTCTTATAAATAAATGTTTGTGGCAAAAATATTTTCAGATAAGGAAAAATATTTCAGTATGATAATTATATTTTATTTCTGTTTATTTCATAAGTTTTATTGACTTACTACTTTTGCTCGCTGGGATGTCTGCTCTAAACCCTCAGCAGTGTTGCTAGTAATCCAGAGGTAATAAGGGTAATGAGAGCGTCACTGAGAGTTGCAAAGAAACTCCACCTAAAGTCAGGTTTGAGGTTTGGCCTCTCAGACAGGTCTTGAGTCATGTGTTTGGCTTCTAAGAGGAAGTCACCCTTAGGCCTAATGGAAATATGAATACTTAATTTAACCTTTATTACTCATAAATCTGATTACAAAATCATAAGTCTAAGTCTGTCGTGGTAAAATTACATTGATGATAGTTTTACAAAATGCCAAAAGGAATTTGAAATTTGAAAGCTGTAGAAAATCTTATGCTTAAAATATCTGTAGTTTTAGAATAAAACGTTTGCAAATCTAAAAATTAATAAGTAAAAAAATTACATTTCTCCGTTTATTCCTTCATTCTGTATGATATTTTGACATGATTTTTCAATGATCAACAATTAAAAAACATTTTATGTATACAATATTTCTTGCGAGACAGAGCAACTACCCCCAGGTCCTATGCTTAAGAAAAATATAAACGTAGTGTATTTTCTGAACATAAAGAAACATATCTGGAAAATTTCAAATTGATTGGCATTGTAATTCAAAAATTTATTGTTATATTTGTCATAGTCTGCAAATTTCATAATATTACCACAGACTCCAACAAATTCAGCAATAACTTTAGAATGACCATTCCAGTCAATTTTACAACCCAACCATAGCCAGTAAAGATTATGGCACTTTCTGGCATAATTTCTTGTGTAACCCATTGTAATAAAGTAATTATATATATATTTTTTTGCAGATAACATTAACTGTGTCCCAAACCATGTGGTGTAAACATGTTCATAAAGCATTAGAGTCTGAAAATCCATTGAGTTTAAACAAATTTGAAAAAGAATGCTTTTCTGTAAGTATCTGTTACATTTTTCAATTCTAAAAACTGACCTAAATGCTTGTTTTAACATCATTATCTATATCTATATAAAACAAAGTCCTGGTTGGTTCATTGACTCCCCATGTAGGTAGAGAGCTGAAATGTTGTACAATGTTTCTTTAGGTATTAAATAGAAGAACTAAAGTATTTTCATCTTGAAAAAAACACTCATAAGAGGTAGAAATCCCCTAAAAGATTGTTCTATAAGGATAATATTGGGTTGATTTTAGTAAATAAATAACAGCTGTAATGTAAATAAATAAACATGTTTGTTTTGTATGTTTGGCATTATTCTATTGATGCATTAAGAGTTTAATCTTCAGCTGTTAATAAAAAACAAATTATATTAACACGTTTGAAATAGGCTAAGTAATACCATTGGTTATTTATACTAATAAATCGGTAGCAACACCAGTAGTCTGATTGAGATACTGTAAATAAATTCATTTTTGTGATTTTACGTCATACAGTTAATCTACTTATATCACGCACATAAATCCTTTGTTGCGTATTCAAAAATGTTTTATTAGAATAATTAGAAGGAAACGTATGCGAACTGAGTCTCTACCATTATTTGTTGACCTTGGTATATTACCCCTGAGATACTTGTTTGTTTTCAAAGTGCTCTTTTTATTTTTTAAAGTAAGTGGAAATTTTGGTGCAACTATTGATCTTCCTGTAAATAGACCTAACACTAGGCAAAGTGATTTTATTAGACCACCTAAAGCAAATAGTGCGTTTTTTCAAAAAAGTTTGTTTTTAGGACCAAAATTTTATAACCAAGTACCACGTATGGTAAAAGATTCTCGAACTTTACAATCAATTAAGAATAATTTAAAACGGTGGTTGCTGAAATTGTCTAAGGCATATGTTGAAGACCTATTTTTAGTGCTACAGTAGGCTAAGAAAAAAAAAAAAAAAATGTATTCTTTATTATCAAAGTCTTGTGTGAATCGGTGCATGTCGTAAGAGCCTGTGAGAAAGTGAGCGTGTGTGTGCGCGTATGTGTTCAAGTTCAAGTCCAAATAACTTTATTTATTAATATTCAATACAATTTGTACAACTATAACCATGTGTTGTACAAACACACATACGATTACCAAAACGTTATGCTAAGTTATAATTAACTATCCTAATCAGTCTTGAATGAATAGTGACAAACTTAAAAATAAATGGGTTCTTCTAACTCTCAATGTGTGTGCGGGAGTGGGATAGTATGTGGGTGTGCGAGTGTGTTTAGGTGCGTGAGAGAGTGAGCGTGCGCGGGTGTAGGTGTGCGAGTGTGTGTAGGTGCGCGAGATAGTGAGTGTGCGTAAGTGTGTGGATGTACGTGAGCGCGCGTGAGTGTAGGCGTGCGAGTGTGTGTAGGTGCGCGAGAGTATGTGTGGGCGTGCGTGCGTGTGAGAATGTTTGTATGTGGGGGGGGATGTGTGTGTGGGTGTGTGTGAGCGTGTGTGTGCGTGTGGGTGTGCGTGTGCGCGAGCGCTCGTGTATGTGTATGTAGGCTTACCTGGCAATGACTGCATGCAAGTTATTTTTGTTTTCCTTTAAATAATATTATATTTTTACAGTCTAAGTCCAACTGAGCTCCTGCATGCAGACAGGGGACATTTCTGATCCCCTTGCATGTCAGTATATTTCCCTGCAGCAGTTTTGGTAGTTTTTAGTTTAGTTAAGATAAATTGCAATGGTACATATATATAGTTTTTATCTTGAGCGCCTTTTTTTTTATACTGTTAAAATAAGGAAAACATGTAAATTTTGTATGCTGTATGGGAAAATAAACAATTTTCAATTTTCTACTATTATTTGTGGTTGAAAGTCACAAGCCGAGGTGTATCGAGCGCAGCAAGTCGGAGTTGGCATGCGAAGCATGCAGGGGTGTCCTATACTGTAGTTATCAGTATAGTGATTATCATAAGTATCAATATATGAATGGAAAGTAATTGTGAAGAAATCAACGTTTTTCATAAGCTTTATTTAAAAAATTGTTTTATAACTCTTTGCTGCCACCTGTTACAGAGAAGGCCCAATCGATTCATTTAATCAGGACTGTTCACATGTCCACGGTCAGAATCTTCAACTCTAATTAAACTTTAGAGAATCTAGAAAATTAAGTTAAATACTCTAAACTTGCCGTTATAAGTTCAGATGTGGCTCTGAAGCAGAGTCATGTCATCCCCATACTATGTAATCTTTCCTTTTTATATTGAAAATTCAAAGTTAATAAGGAAAAGTGCTTGTCTGCTAACTGGGACTAATACCATGTGGAACCAAAACAATAACTCGCCCAATCATGGCGTTCATCCTATAAACTATTTCTATAGTGTAATAAAATTAAAATGAGATATTCTCTCCAATATATTCACACAGCGGACCTTTTAGGATCTCAAAACCAAATCAGAAAATTTTCAGTGTAAAGAATTTATTATAAAATAACAATAGTATAAACGCCTTCAAACCGCCTCGAAAGGTCTCGACGTGTAGCCTGATGCGACTGGCAAAGCGCCTTCAATTTATTTATGAACGCCCGTTCCACCTGTTAGCGGCTATAGAAACTTATTTCGGTTCAATGTATCATCAATATTGTAATCCAATTAGTGCTGCTACCTACGGGCATTATTTTAAACATGTTTTAGCTGTGATATCGACAGTATTATTGCATTATTACTTAGTTTTTGTAAGAGCACTTGTTTTGTGCTGCTACCTTAAAAAATAATTAAAACTATCTTTAGTTTAAGATCAACAGACCATATGTCAATTATTGTTGGCGGGAATATTATGTTGTGATTATTACCAAACAAAGTGTTTGTTTTCTATAAATTAAACAAAGTCAAGAAAGTATTCTAAGCGGCTGAGTGGCTGGAATTAATACTGCCTAGTAGCGTTAAGGTCACGCCGTGGCAATTGAAACAAGAGAGGGTTAAGGATTTTCAAAATTTCAGTGACAGTAGTTAATTAAAGTGTCAAATTAAGGCTATTTTAAAACAGCTTTAATATTGAACAAATGTACAGAAATTCGAGTTAATATTATAAAAATATTTGCTATACGAAGACTTTTGTACATAAACATTGCATTTTCCTGTTTAGCTTACTTTATAATGTTATGTAATCTTTATTTATAAACTGTTATAAAGGTTAAAGGTATTAGTTGTATTACTAACAGTTTTAAAATACTTTTAAACAAAAAATAAAAAGATTAAGCATTTAAATGTGTTCAATAAGTTATATTTGAACTAAAATGTAAGATAAAAATAGTTAACCTACGTAAAAAACATTAATAACATATGACCTTGTACATCTCGAACAAATATGTTTAATTTAATGTTATCGATGAAACAAAACTATTTACTGGAGTGTTTGTTTCATCTATAACATTAAATTTTAAATCCAGTAAGAAAGAGCTTGAAGAATGAAATATGTTTAAGTTATAACTGGTGTCCTTTTTTTTTTGCTTTTCACACACAGAATATATTTGATAATTTAATTTTTTTACCACCTGATTTGGTACAACAACAATAAAACATTCAGCAAACAATACATAACCGCACAAGTAAACAATACCATGTTGTGAGACGAACAGCTCACTGACGAATCTAGTAGTGCATGCCACAGCCACTTAAATTGACTTTAGTTCTTGCACACATGCTACAATAATTGACTTTGGAAGTTGGATAAATTACAATAAAAGTCAAAATGATATAGACAATAACACTGCACAACAAAAAAATATTTTTTCAATGTTTCCTACACTAAATTAGTCAATTTCTACTAATTTTGGGGTGATAAAAACGAAAATAACAATGAAACATTTTTGTTTGCTCTGGTTTTTGAGATACACAGTACTTAATCTTAAAGAGTAGTTATACTATACGTGAAAAGTGAAAGTACATGAAACAATATTGTTATGTTTCTTTTAGAATATTGTAAGTACAAAATTGATAAAAAAAACATTATTCTTAGTGTTTTGACAAATAAAAGAAGTTTTTACCACCAAATTTCAATTAAGTCAATCCGATTCATTGTAAGATCGCTGTCGTTTAGCTTGTCTTTTATAACACACTTCTGGAGCATCCCTACACATAGACCAGCAGTAGTCTGCAAGCATTGCTTCATTCCAATGGCCCTGATATCTCTGTTCCATTAAGGCAATGTCTTGATGGAATCTTTCTCCATGTTCGTCACTCACAGCTCCACAGTTTTGTGGGAAGAAATTAAGATGAGAGTGAAGAAAATGAATTTTTAATGACATGTTGCATCCAAGTTGGTGGTAAGCTTGAAGAAGCTCTTTAACTAATGCTGTGAAGTTATCATCTCTTTTGTTACCTAAAAACCCATGTAAAACTCCCTTAAAGGCTTCCCAGGCTCTTTTTTCATTTCCTGTTAAAATCATGTCAAAAGCAGGATCATTTACGATTTCACGGATTTGAGGCCCAATAAAGATGCCTTCCTTGACTTTAGCATCACTTAACCTGTGAAACTTTGCTCTCAAGTACTTAAAAGCTTGTCCTTCCTGGTCCATGGCCTTGACAAAGTTCTTCATTAGTCCCAACTTAATATGTAATGGAGGAAGGAGAACATCCTTAGGATCTACAAGAGGCTCGGCAACTACATTTTTCTCATTAGGGTTTAGGTCTCGTGTAGGCCAGTTCACTTTTTTATAGTGAGATTTTCTATCCCGACTATCCCACATACACAAAAAACAACAGTACTTGGTAAACCCTAATTGCATTCCTAGGAGTATAGCAATGACTTTCAGATCACCACAGATTTGCCACTTGTGTTGTTCATATTTGATTGATTGGAGAAGTGTTTTCATATTTATATAAGTTTCCTTCATGTGAACTGCATGACCTATAGGAATAGAAGGTAGCTGATTTCCATTATGCAGAAGTACAGCTTTTAAGCTTAGTTTTGAAGAGTCTATAAACAGTCTCCATTCAGATGGAGTGTGATCCAAATTCAAGCAGTCCATCAAACCATTAACATCAGAACAAACTACGAGGTTTTCTTTTTTCTCAAAAAAAGGAAGCAAATCTTTTTGACGCTGTCTGTACTGAGATATTCTCACATCATGTTTTAGAAGATTCCACTGTTGTAGTCTTGACCCTAAAAGCTCAGCCTTTTCCTTAGACAAGCCAAGATCTCTTATAAGGTCACTCAACTCTGCTTGACCAATTCTGTGCGGGTCACTAGACCTATCTCTGACCTCAAAATCAGGGTCATAAGATGTAGAAGGATGGGTTGCTCCTTCTAAACAGTCTTCATCACCTTCCTCTGAAATTTCATAGTTTTGGGGTGGAGAAGGGACTGGCAAAGTGTCTGAGTGTGGTACAGGCCGAAGAGCAGATGGGAGATTAGGGTATTTAACCGTTCCTCTTTTCTTCATAGATAAACCTTGCTTAATGGCAGGAGTTAAGCAGAAATAACAGTCGTCTATATGATTGGTAGGCTCACGCCAAACCATAGGTACTGCAAAAGCCATTGCCCGGTTTTTATTTTTCAGCCACTCTCTCAATATGACGGAACAAGAATTGCAACATATATGAGGAGCCCATGATTTATCTTGGTCCCCAACTTTCACACCAAAATAATGTTCATAGGCAGTCTTAACGATAGGTGTCATTTTACGTTTCTGAGCCAAAAATGTTATTTCACCACATATATAGCAGAAGCTATCGACAGAATTTACACACTTTCGAGGCATTTCAGATCAGCACTTAAATTAATTTTAAAATCAACTTCACACAATAATTTCAATAGCAACAACGCGCGTACAACTGACAAAATCACATAGGTTATGTTTATTACTTATGAACAGCTGAAGAGAGAGAAATTATGTAAACAAACATGTGTACCAACTGTTGGTGATGAAATATTTCATTTGTTGAAAACTTCATATATATATAATATAATGATACTATATCTTGAAAACAAGAGCTAATATATAATTTTTATGGTCATTTTCGGTTTTAACACGTGGAAATACATTAAAATCAGCTAATTTCAACCCCGAAACAAAACCTTTGTTGTTCAGTGTAATCAAAAAGAGAAATTCAGATGTCAGGAGCGAAAGCGTTAATTTGATTGTTTTTTTAGATTATTTTGACACTTTAATTAATTATTGTAACTGAAATTTTGAATATCCTGAAATTTGGAAGCACTATATTTTCTCGTATAATATTGGTGTTTTAAATATTTTTTCTGTCTACCCTTTTGAGATATTTGTAATATTGTTATCTACTCTAACCCCTCAAGGCCCTAAGAATTTTATATTACTAGTCTTTCATCAATACTTGTCAGTGCCAGCACTTGTGGCTGATGGACATTGCTTGTATTGCTCCGCAACTTAACCTAAAACCACCCCAGTTACTGTTTACTTTCACATATTCTATTCTTGTGAAGTTGTATTGCAGTAAATTGAAATTTGAAAAGAAATGCTTGGAGATGTCTTCATGTGTGTAAAGGTAAGACGGCTAAGCCAACTGGCAGTGTTCAAATCCCTGATAAGGGTCTCTCAGGCAAGAGTGATTATCAGTTACTTAAGGAACTTGTAATGAAGCTAGCAAGTACAGAAACGGCATTGGGAACAGTGCAACACAGTCAGCAGTTTATGTCTGACGACCAACTAATAAAGAATATAAATATACTAACTGATGAAAATAAAGCTCTTGTCAACGAGGTAAAAGGTTTGAAGCATCAGCTGACGGAAAAGAACAATGAGATAAAAGCATTACAAACTAGGCTTAACAATCTTGACCAGTATGGACGAAGAGTTAATTTTTCAAAAATTGGTCCTGGAGTGAACTCATCAGAAATCACAGTTAATTATCTGCGAAGATGGTGTAGACGCTGATTTTGAAGCAGATTTAACAGATACAGAAGTGCTCAAAGATGTTAGAGCTGCATACAACAATGAAGAAAATGTCTGTGATCCAAAATAAGTGCCTCTGAACTTACAGTAAACAATAATGAAGCTGTCACTGCAGCCAGCACATTGTCGCACTGTTCTACAAAGAAAGGGGTAGCATTTAACATTTCTTTATTAAAAAAATTGAAAATCAAACCATAACTGATCACTGCTTAAATATCAATATTACACCTTGTATTGCTTTTTATATTAGAAAACTTATGAAGAAATATCGTTTAAATTGTTTTTCTATCTAGCCCACTATAATCTAGCCACTCTACAATTGACAGGGGTCCAGTGGTACAAGTGTTGTACTAGAGCTATTGTAATAATTAGTTGTAGAATTAATAATTAAAGTATATTTTTTATATATGTAATAGACTAAATTGTTGTATTACAGGATTTAAATTTCATCGCTGCGATGGTACGAGGAGAACTTCCCAAACTGAGGAGGTCAATATTGTGCTCCCTCATCACAATTGATGTTCACGCTCGTGATATTGTGTCAATGTTAGTGCAAAACGAGGTGCACTCCAGGTATTTAGATCATTCAACGGTAGTTAAAACTTATGTGAAGTGAAGTAGTTATTCATATACTGTAGCAGAGTAAAAATGTGATATGAAACTTCTTAATATTTTTTCAACCAACGTACTGTGGGAAGGTAAAGTGAATCCAAAAATTCCAAAGCAAATGTTAGGGTGTAACAAAAATGTTGCATACATTTCAGTTATGTATGAAAAAGACTATACATCTTCAGTTTATAATTAAACTATAACAAAAAATTTTTGATTTTTGCTTTATTTAGTTTATAATTGTATATTTGTTTGTAAATAGTCATATTCACAATTTATATTTTATGTTTGCTTTACAAGTCAGTATTAATTTTAAATTCATCAACAGACAGTACAGAAAACTTAAAAAACATATTTTAATTTTATGTTTGAAAATATTGCATGTACAAAGTTCTCAAAGGCAATTTTTTTTTTTAATTAATGAAAACTAAGTAATTTAATATATGTGTACACTAAGAAAAGTCATTTTGAAATTTTGTTAGAAATAGCCTATAAAAATCCCCTTGTATCTCTTAGGAACATGAAAAATAGATTAACATTAAATTACAAAACAGTTAGTACACTAAAACAATACTAAATATTTTTTGTTGCTATTGATTTTCTTAAAGTACAGTCCTACCAATTATTATAGACTGAGGATAAATACCACTTGGTGTCAAGAGCACAGTCAGTGAGACTTACAACCAACCAGCATCACCGATGAAGATCGAGATGAAGAGTATAGCAACTGACAGAATTGGCACACAAAGTGTGTTAGGGAGTTCCTATTAGTAATTATATGAGCTTACATATCCAGAGAAAGAAATTGATCACCAGTTCTTGACATTAAATGTTATAGATGACTCACAATGTATTATTGTTTAATCAGCTCCAGTTTTGATTGGCTGAAGCAGCTGAGATACTACTGGCAGACTGACATTGATGACTGTGTTGCACGCATGTCCAACGCCTGTTACATCTATGGCTACGAGTACTTGGGTGCCTCCCCTCGCTTGGTCATCACGCCCCTCACAGACAAGTGCTATCTCTGCCTGATGGGAGCTCTCCAGCTTGACCTAGGTAGAACATTCAACGTGTTTTTAATAATTATCTTGCGATATTGATTGTTATCTTTATTTTTGGGAATATGACATTTAGTCAGTCTATTCTAATGTATTCTAATCAAAATTTAGTAAACTGTACCAAAATGTGTAATTCTTTAAATAATATTAAGGGTGCCAGTGCTTACTTATAAAGCCATTAAACAAAAACAACGTTTTTGTTCATTTTGTAAGATTTTGATAAGGCTTGCACATTAAATAGTGTTCCTAACATAAAAAATACAGTGTGAAATCTAGTAAAGACATGAGTTCATCTAGCCTGCTTTAATAATCTAAAACTAAATGACTTTGAATAAAGGGTTTAACAAGTTTAAACAGTTTATGTTAGGTTAAAGGCCACCAGAGCAGGAATTAGTTTACTAGGAGGAATTAGTAGGGAGTAGACTCACCTGAGGATAGTGCTAGTGGCACTGAACATTTGTGTTATGTATTGTGTCTCTAATTTTTGTACTACTGCAAGTTGTTGATGGACTTGTCTTCTCAGGCAAGTTTGTTGATGCCCTATCTCTCCCAATATACTAATATGAGGCTTTCAGCGATATTTATAAAAATTCTCATTTTAAAGATGAGTGTCTATGCTAGGATATTTTAAATGATACCAATCATTTGTTTAACCTGTGTTTATATAAAAAAATATCAATTTACTTTTGCATTTGTTTGTAGGAGGTGCACCGGCTGGACCTGCAGGCACAGGAAAAACTGAAACCACAAAAGATTTGGCAAAGTCTCTTGCAATTCAGTGTGTAGTCTTTAATTGTTCAGAAGGTCTTGACTTTAAAGTAAGTTTTCTAACTTCTTCGCATATAAGGTTTAAGCAATGATTTATTTTCTCATATTTTTGTTGTATATTTGTTATATTTAAAGTGACCTAAAATAATCTGAAAAAATCAACCTAAATTAGCACCTCCCAAAAGACCATACTCAGTTTTATCACCCTTTCTATGGGCCCTGATATATTGTATGGCTTTTTATTTTAAGCCATAAAAAAGACTAAATTAAATAAAAAATTTAAAAGCCAAAAATAAAATCTACACTACAAAAAAGTACTTTTGTAATAGCATTAACAGTTGTCTCCTGTGAATAATTTTATCACAGTCAAACTTCCGTCCCTCTACCTGGTGTTGACTTTGGAACTACTTAAACCTCTTTTGACTATCAGAAGACTGGTTGTTGTCTGTCCCCAAATCATTGTGTGAGTTGAATAATGGTGGCAGTTTATGCTTTCTTCACTGCTTGACCACCAGATATCACGTTTTATTAGTAGTTGAACCTGCGTTTTGCAATTGAACATGATTTCACTTAAAGATATTTCACGCTTACATTTTTCATCAAGTGTATTTAAAATTTTAATATGCTTTATAGGATAAGTGCAACTGGAGCACCATTAGATTTTACTTAGATTGACAGGTAGCCTTTTTGGCGCTGAATGCAGTCCATGCTTACGGAGTGCAACAATATGAATGGAAATACTGATTACAATCTGAACAGTTTGCAGTATCCTTATCCTTGGCACTGTTGAACATAACACTGCACATAACAGTGGCACTAACGAATTACATAAAATATTACTGACAAATAATATAAGAAAACACTACACACAGCACAAATCATATTAATATAAGAAATAAAAATGTAAAATTACTGCCCTAATACAATAATTATGTTGAAAATTGTATTATATTATAGATTTTGCAGGCGGGAATATAGTACGAAACAGGAAAGGACGGGCGAGAGCGAGCAGGAATCAGGCTCGAGCGATTGATAAGAACTGAAAGTATGATGAGTGAATATAAATAATATTCCAAGAAATTAATAAAGTTGAACAAGATATGTTGTCTAGGAGTACAATTCAAAGAATAAACATATACAAGAAGTAAAAAGCCAGAGTTCAAAAGTCAGACTACTTTTTTTTTAATTTTGAGATCTTTGCGCAGCTGCCTTTAGGGTTCTGCCTGCTTGTTCCACAGCAGCGCAAGTGAGATAAAAAATGACAGAGAGGGCAGCTGGCTGACTGGAGGGAGAGAGGGGACTACAAATTGTCATAAAGAATGAGAGAGATAGAAAAAGATGGAGAGTGGAACATGACAGTAAATCTCAGTCAGCGCTGCATATCAGCAGCTGTGCTAAGCTCGTTTTGTTTGCACAGAAGTCTGACTATTTCCCTATCTCTTTAATCTTATTATAGTCGCTTATTCATTGTAGGTATGCAAAAATAAAGCTTGCATACTTTACTATTTTCCATTTATTCAGCCATGCATTTTAATAAAGTTTCATGCAGATTTTTTAGCTATTTTTCGATGTTGGAATATTCTGGAGTGATATAACTTGCTCATTTCTTTTATTAATACCCAGTTTCTTACAACTTCTATTTTTCAGATGATGGGAAGATTTTTCTCTGGATTGGCTCAATCTGGTGCTTGGTGTTGTTTTGATGAATTTAATCGCATTGATATTGAAGTTTTATCTGTGATTGCTCAGCAGTTGATAACTATTCGGAATGCCAAAGTTGCTAAAGCTGCTAGGTAAGAATCAGTAGTAACATATATTATTGTTTTGCTGCACTCTAAGGCTGGTTTTATGCAGCTAGTTCGGCAATGTGGGATACTATTGGATCAACAAGGAACTAGGAATAAACTGCATTAACGCACAACAAATTGTGTCGTCGGAGGAACGCACATTCTCTAGATACGTGCAACAGTCTCTAAAAACACACGTTCAAAGATTGACGCTCTAAATACATTGAATCAATTGGGATTTCTCTTATTCAGACTCTTAACATTTTGTAAACTTGATACTTTAAAACTGGTTTATTTTGCTTTTATTCGTTTTTGCTTTCTTCATTCCTATTACCTTTTAGAATTTTTATCTACGGTGGATCCTCTACAAAAAATATAGATAGATTATTAATTTTATAAAAATTAGCGATATGAATCACGCTACATTTGAACTGGCAAGAATCTGTGAAAGATAAATTTAGGGAATTGAACATATTTACAAAAGTCATATCTTTAAGTGTATTTTGTATATATTCACGAACTCCAATTCTATCTCTCGAGTAGGAGATAACCACCAGTACTCTACAAGGAATAAAAGTAATTTTTACTATACCTACTCATAGATTACAATTCTTTGAAGAGAAAACAATTTTCAAGAGAGTGAAACGTTTTAATGAACTACCAAGTGAATAAAAAGTATAACTAAATTTGAATATTAACTGTCAAAGCCTCTGTATTTAATAGATGAATTTGTTGAATGATTGTTATTTCGAATGTTATGTATAATGACATCTTTAAGTTTTTAGACTAAATTGGGTTAATGGGTACCACAAACATGTATATAAGTAGCCCAACATTACTCTAATATTCTTAGGTTTAAGCTACCATGACATCATTCATTGTTTTATGTACAATCTGTTAAAAAAAGAATATTTGTTTTGATTGGGTGCATTTAAACAACACGTTTGGTGTACTACAGCAACTGTTCTGTAGCAGGTCTCAGCTCCTCTTGAAATTGGGAGATGGTGGGTTATAGTTGTTCAACAGCATTGTGATGCGGTAATATGTTCTTCATTTCTACAATTTTAAATCAATCCCTTTGTACCTTGTGTTATGTTCAGTTTGACGGCAATCACCAAAATAGTCTCATGACTTGTTTGGATGCCACTTTGGAGATGCCATAATTAAAATGGTCAACCAGTAGTCAGCACTACACGAGCACAACTACACAAAGGACAAAGAATGGCATAGTTTAAGCTCCCCCACCAATTCAATTTGGGAATGTGGTAGTAAAAATTGACCGAAATGTTACACATGTGTCTCGAGCAAATGCGCAACATCCAACACCATGGCAACGTGTAACCGATTAAGGATGTTCTAACGCCCATGTTCCGAAACTCGATCCCTAACATAGTGCATAAAACCAGCTTAAGTATTCTCAAATTAACCACCTCTACACACTTGCAACTGCTTTTGATAATTTTCATAGATAATTATTTATGTAATGTGCTTTATTATTATTGATTTGAACATGTTAAATGATAAATAACAATTATTGCAATTAATAACAAATTAATATTATTTGAATAAAAAAGAGGTTTTTGTGGTAATACAATTTGCTTGAACCAAGGTAGAAAGACTACAAAGGTCAGGAAGCTACATTCTAATGTCACTCACTGTAAACATTTATTAACAACTAAGTGACATCTTTCTATTTTGATGGCAATTCTTATACCATTTTTTTCTGATGCTTTGTTTTTCTCATATAAATAATCGTAATATTTTGATTGCTCTTGTTAAACAGCCCCCATGTGTTCATCCATTGTCCTGAGATTCCGCTGTGTATTTACAAGTTTTATAGACCATTATGTTAAAAGAAAATATATTTCTAATAAAATTCAAGTATTTGTCATACACTATTTTATTAAAAACTAGCTAAAATAGAAGAATAACGTATTTTACTTGTCTAAGTTTGTCTTTATAGAAGACCTATTTGTATACAAATACAATACAATAATTGAATACACACAAATATTTTTTTTACATGCTAAATATATAAATTAAAAACTTCTTAAATAGCCATTTTATTCAAGTTTTAATGTACTTAAATAGTACAAATTCATATAATTCAACAAATCAACAGTAAGACAATAAGCAACTTCTACACAAGTGGTTTAAAGATGTACAATTGTAGGATAAATTCTAACAGCTGATAAAACAACATCCTTTAAAGTATCAAACAATTATTACAGATTCAAAGATCTAGTATAATTTTTGAAAGCTCTTCTTATTGGAAATATAGTCTAAAACAAATGAAATAAATAAATAATAAACTTCATGATTCCAATAATTTTATTAAATGAGGCCTTGCATTGCCAAAGACAACATTATCAGACTTTGTTGACTCTGTTGAAGTAGTCTGTTAGAGGCCTATTAGAGATAGCGTACGTTCGTACCCTGGCCATGTCTGGAAGTTGTCTGTTAGAGGCCTAATAGAGATAGCGTACGTTCGTACCCTGGCCATGTCTGGAAGTTGTCTGTAAGAGGCCTATTAGAGATAGCGTACGTTCGTACCCTGGCCATGTCTGGAAGTTTTTCTGAGTAATGTTCACGATGTTTTGTAGTGGTTCTCTCCTTACTCTGTCTCAGTTCCCCGTACAGATCATACTCTATGAGGTATTGGCAGAGTAAGATTGAAAAGAAGATCGGTCCCTTAAAAATATTTGTATAAAATACTTCTCTGTACATGTAAGATTATTATTGTGTAACAATCTGCTATAATTATAACAACTAATCTAAACTTCTGTGCTAATATGATATTGATCACTTATACTTACAATACAAAATACTGTGTGATTTATAAAAAAATAAAAGTGAGACAGTGTCCATATCCTGTAAAATCTATACAGTTGATCATGACAGGTTACTACAAGTTGTAACTTTTAATAGGTTCATGTTTGAAGGACGTGAAATAAAACTGGTCAAAACATGTGCTGCTTTTATAACTATGAATCCTGGATATGCCGGACGTACAGAACTGCCTGACAATCTCAAGTCACTGTTCCGACCAATGGCTATGATGGTACCTGATTATGGTGAGTTACTGTAAAGATCTAGTGTAGCTTCCCCAATTTCACTTTGATTTATTACGTTCTTCAAATGCATGGTATTTGAGAATTTAAATAATAATATTTTAAAAAGGTTGAGAGGTTTATTATTTTGAAAATAAAAATTAGCAAGTTGAAGATGGAGCTGTATTGGTTTTTTTACTTTCTATCATGTGGGTTAGCATAGAGGAAGTATTGTGATTGTCCAAAAAAAAAAAAAATTTACAAGTTAGTCTAAAAATTCATTTTAGGGTCCCCTGAACCAAAAAAGTGGGTTTTTCAAAAACAATTTTTGATTTGTGAATGTGCACTTCGCTGGAGACCAAACGGGTGGATATATTTTTATGAAATTAGGAATGTGGGTGTTTTTAGCCAATATCTTCAGACCATTTTTTCAATTTTTTGAAATTTATTTTTATGGGCAAAAAACATACAAAAATAAATTTTTTTCAAAAACAGCTCTAACGGTTTTGATTAAATTTTCAGGAACATTGTGAAGTACAATTTAAAATATTTCAGTAAAAACTGCATGTCTCTAACTTGACTAGTTTTTGAGTTATGGCAAAAAACATTTTGGAATCAAACTGGTAATTTTCAAAGTTTTGATTTTGTAGTGATTAACATGGAGGAACGTTTATGCCAATTACTTGGAACCATTTATTAAATGTAGTATTGTCAAATGACATACAATGTTTTATATATCAGTTGAAAATTGTGCTTTCTTTTGACAATAGTATAATATACTAATATTTACTCTCTATTTCATCGACTTAGTGACCTTTTATTAGCTAGTCATTGACTTAGTGATCTATATTATTCATCACATAATATAGCTTATATTATTTCATACTTCAGTTCTATTTTGGAATGGTTGCCGATTCAGGACTTTTATCAAACTACTCATCAGTTCTTTGTATGTGCTTAAAACATTCATAACAGGCTTCTTTAGTTAATAATTTTGTCGCATTTGAAACTCCACCCCTCTATATAGTGTCCATTTTGGAACTACTTGCAACTCTGTTGACTATCAGAAGACCGGTTGTTGTCTCTCTGTGCATCCCCAAACAATTGTGTAATTTGAACACCTGTGACAGTTGACTCTCCTTTCCCACTTTGCCACCAGGCAGCGCCAGTTACAGTTGAACATTACTTCACTTGAAAATGTTTCATGCTTACATATTTTAACATACGTATTTAAAATATTTACATGCTTTTTAGGACAATTGTGGCTAGTGCCTCCTGATTAATTTTCTAACGGCTGAATCATGTATATACATTTAGAAATAGATCCAGGATTAACTTAAATATCAAAGATAAAAGTTAAAATTATCTTTCAAGAACACCAAATGTCATCACTTACTTGTGTTCCTTACTTGTGTTCTGCTACAAATATACATTTTCACTGGAACATTAATCTTTAGGTACTGTTGTAGTTCAGGTAATCATAAAAAAAGTTTATACAAGATCTAGAATTCGATTCTAATGATCATGTTTGCTTTGTAGGCTTAATTGCTGAAGTCATATTGTATTCAGAAGGATTCGAGTCATCAAAGGGCCTTGCCCAGAAAATGGTCAACATGTACAAACTTTGCAGTGAACAACTCTCTCAACAAGATCATTATGATTTTGGCATGAGGTAAGTTTTACACTGAGAAGGGAATGACGTGTGTAAAACCATTGACTATAGAAACAATCAAACTGTCCAAGGCATTGCATTTGCTGTTGACGGATACTTGTGCTGCTATCTAACGGTGATTTGTTTCAAATTAGTGCTCAGAAGACTTTTTGGTGTACTATCATCTCAGCTGTTATCACTTCAGCGTGTGCTTGAGAGAGAGGAAGACCACCGGCACTACCTGTGAAAACCAAACATGAACTATTTTCACATAACAGGAAAATCAACCACATGGGATCCATATGAGCGGACAGTTTTCTTATTTCTGTAGTCTATGGTAAAACTTGGAATTATGTTTATTAGTTTATTTCAACGAAAACAATTATTTTCTGTTATACATAAAGAAGTACCACTGTATGTATCTAGGCAGGTGGGTGAGTCAGTACCACCTTATAAGCCTGGGTGGGTGGGTGGTTCAATACCAATCTATGTGCCTGGGTGGGTCAATACCATCGTAGGCATACTCTTTACTAAAAGAATTTGTAAAGAATCAGCAGAAAATATAAAAATTGCAATGAAAGGTGTTGCAGAAATTATGGTAAATAAAATCTACAATGTTTTTCCTGTCGGAAAACACACTTAAATTAAAGGCGTAGCACTTTATTTGAATTGCAAATCACAATGGATAATGCGTTGTATGTAATGCATAAGTTTCACAAAAGAATTAATTTGCTATGTTCCGAGTCATCAACATTATTATTGTATTGTATTATTATTAAAGTTATTGTACTTTTGGAACAATAAATTATTTTGTAGTAAATTATAACCTTATTAATTGTTGATTGTAAAAGCTTTATATTAAGAGTTCAAAAGAATGCTGGCGTTTAAACATTTTTTGTAATATATCTGAAAGGTGTTGTGTTTATGTGTAATATTTATTTATTTTTAGAGCAGTCAAGAGTGTACTGGTTATGGCAGGGTCTTTAAAGCGTGAAAATCCAGACAAGCCCGAAAATGTTGTTCTGATAAGAGCATTAAAAGATAGTAATCTTCCTAAATTTCTTAAAGATGATGCAATATTATTCCAGGTAAGATGTAATTTTTCTCAGTGTACTAAGAATATGACTTAAAACATATCCTCTTTTTATACGAATAATAGAGGTCATCAAGGTAAACAAAAACATTATTATAGCAGGAATAAGTAATCATAGTAGAAGTTATTTTTTAAAAAACAAAATAAAAAAATTTTGTTTAATAAAAAGGATATGTTAATCTCCTCTTTAAACCTTACTCTACTATATGCCACAGACTCTATCTGTGTGGGGAACTTATCAGATAGAGTAAAAGTGAGAACAAGTACAGTGCAAGGTGAATATTACTGGTAAAAACTATGGCCAGGGTGTGAATATGCGCTATCTCTAACTCAAGTAGAAAGTCCTAATGCCTTAGACTGCTCAGCCACTGGCTCTCCTAACGTCGGCTAAAAACAGCTTAAGTTCCTTTTATTATGAACTTATTTTTCTATATTATAGGGCTGGTTAACATTTTTTATATCAATACATTGTATGTATATTTTAAGAATGTAATCAATACCCTAGGTTTTGATTAAGATTGAAGAAGGTACATAATTTTATTTTACCTACAATAATTTAAAATTAATAAATAAATCCATATATTTAAGTAACATTTCTTAACGTATTGTGCTGTTTGCACATTACGATCCTCTCCCTCGGACAGCTCAGACTTCCTCTGTGTTTAATTTACCTTCTGTGTCTGTGTCCATTTTCTGTGTTCCGTGATTTTGTTTTCTGTGTTCCTTGGTGTCGACGGCAAGCTCGCCATTCTAGCTTTGCAGCCGACGAGTAATGTATTGCGACTAGAAACTTTAGGTAAGTGTTCGTCCAAATTGTTCGCTTTTGTAATTGTTTGGTTAAAAATATTGTTTATTAATTTCTTGTTCTCTAATGTGTATTGTTCCAGTAATAATGAAGCTGTTGCCTGTTTGTGAAAAGGTTTTTATTTTCAGCAGTTCTAGGTTAGGCCCATGTGCCGATGTAAATGTAACTGTGTATTTCTATTTATTATATTATTTTGTCCTGTTAAAACTGATTTTTAGATGTAATTAAATTTTGCATTTTTATCTATCACTTTAGTTTTATAGTAAAGTCAGTATTCTTTTTCACTTTTTATAACTATTTCATTTGTTCGGTCTAGCAAACTGTTTATGCAAAAGCCTGCCTCTGCAGGAAATTTTCTTTGTAATGCCTAGTCATGTAAAATTGTCTTCCATTTTTCATATTTTTGCTTAATTAATTTGTTTAAAACCAGTTGTACGAGGGCCGTTCGGAAAGTAACCTCCGGTGTGCTTTAAATAAAACTCAGACATAATTAAAAATATTTTATTATATACATCTTAAAACTACATCTTTCAGCTATTTTTCAAAATAATTTCCAAAAACATTCAAACACTTATCATATCTTTCCACTAACTTACAAATCCCTTCAGAATAAAAATCGACCGCCTGTGCCTTGAGCCAGCCAGAGACTGCATTCTTGAGTTCCTCATCGTCCTCAAATTTCTGAGAACCCAGCCATTTCTTCAAGTGCATGAACAGATGAAAGTCACTGGGAGCTAAATCTGGGCTGTATGGTGGATGGCTAAAAACATCCCATTGAAATTGTTCAAGAAGGTCTTTGGTTTTTCGAGCACTGTGGGGTCGGGCGTTGTCATAAAGGAAAATGACGCCAGACGACAATAAACCGCGTCGTTTGTTCTGAATTGCCCTTCGTAGGTTTTTTAAAGTTTCAACGTATGAATCTGCGTTGATTGTTTGATCCATACACAGTGCACAATTCTCTATGAATGGCTGCCGCTGAATACTGCTTGGCTGTAAAAAATCGAAAGACAGATCGCACCTTACATTTGGCGGGACTTTCTATGACAGACGCCATTTTCACAAGCTACAGAAAACGAACTAGCACTCAGACGACCTTCACAGTACCACGGCTGGATGCCGACTGAAGAGACCTGCGCATCAACGCTACTATGGTGGCACTATCCCCTCCACTTCCTATTCTATGAGCAACCGGAGGTTACTTTCTGAACGGCCCTCGTACTTAGTTTCTTTTACTTTGGATAAAAAAAATTCTCTTTTTAGTAATTGTGAACTTTCTGCTCTTTTTAAAAAACTTATCTTTTGTTGATACAGTAGAACCTCTTTAATCCGAACTAATTGGGACCGGGGGTAGTTCGGACTAAGGAATAGTTCGGATTACAGAACATATGTTGCGGGAAAAGTGAAAAATGCTTTATAAAGTAAAGTGTTTATAAAGCATTTTCAGCACGGTGTTTATTTAATACAGTAGTAAATATAGTGAATAAACAGTACTGTACATTACAGTAGAAACAATTACGGTGTGTATATCAATAAAATACAGTATATGATCACAATGAGTTAATCAGACAAAGTCGTTAAAATAGTCACTCATTTTCCTTTGAACTAATGTGGAAGTGCGTTTTTTGGCTGCCGATTCTCGAATTTTCTTTAAGACCATCAATTGTGGTAAAGAGCATTCGGATTGATTTTCGTACCAGTTCATTGCCGTATTTAATGCAGTAAACGCATCGGCATGGGATGGTCCACCAGAATCAAAAGTTTCTTCATCATCACTGTTGTCATCAGATTCATTTTCCTCGGTGACGACGGAAAGAATCTCATCTTCGCTATAAATTTGGTATCCTGGATCATCCTTGTCACTGTTGATCCACTCTGTTGCATCAGCCACGTCACACTCCTCAAACCCAGGAAGAGCCTGACAAAGATTTACAATATCATCGACGATCTCAGAGTCTTCTTGTTCTTCAATACAGTTTGTATTTCCAACTTCATTGTTCAAAGGCTTAGGCCATAGCTTATTCCAGGCGTTCGCCAGATTGTCCCCTGTTACATTTGCCCAAGAATCCACCAGAATATAGCAACAGTCCTTAAGTTTTAATTTCTTTGTAAACGCAATTACACTTTCTTCGTTTCTCTCTGCTAAAAGTAGTCGCCGAAGCAATTCTTTCCTGTACATTCTCTTCGTTTTCGCAATAACACCCTGCTCCATTGGCTTGAGGAGGTCTGTTACGTTTGGTGGAAGGAACATAACTGAGAAGTCTTCATTAATGCTGTTCAAAGTGTCAATGTCAGGATGAGTGGGGGCATTGTCGATTAATAACAAGACTTTTACTGGTTTGGATTCTTTCTCTCTGAACTTTTTTACTTCTGGAATAAATGTGTTCGAATACCAATCAAGAAAAATATCTGATGACATCCAAGAGTTTTTTTGTGCCCTATAAGTTACTGGTAGACATGTCACATTTTTGAAACAACGGGGTTTCATACTTTTACCAATAAGCAGCAATGGAAGAGAGTGAGTACCACTTGCATTTGCACAAACAATAGCCGTTACCCTGTCTTTGCTCACTTTGTATCCGGGAGCTCGGGTTTCATTTCGGGATGCAAGAGATTTTCTTGGCAATGAGCGCCAATTCACACCGGTCTCATCAGCATTATAAACATCATCCCGTGAAAACCCCTTATCAGCTACAGTTTTTTGAAATGTTTTAACGAATGCTTCTGCAGCCATAGTGTCACCAGATAAGCTTTCCCCTTGAACATCGAGTTGTCTTATTCCATGCCGTTGCTTAAATTTACTCAGCCAGCCACTGCTAGCCTTAAAGTCAATAGGCCCATTGAGTTTTACATTGAATTCAAGAGCCTTTTCACAAAGAAGTGGACCCGATATTGGTTCACCCAAGCTCCTTCTTTGTGTAAACCACAAATACAGTGCATTGTCGAGAGCCTCATTATTGCCTGTTTTTAAGGTTTTCCTATTTTTAGGCCCTTCATTACTGTCTTGTTTACTAGAGTATTGCATTATGGCATCTTGTTTGTTTTTAATGTCGGTAATTGTTGACTTACCTACACCATACTCTCTAGCTAACGACGCACCACTTTCACCTTTCTTAAGTCTTTCTATGATTTCTATTTTCTTTTCAATGTTTAAAGTGTTATTTTTCCGTTTCAGGGACGTTTTTGATGACATTTTAGTTTACTGTACTCTGTCACTGTTATCACAAACAATCCTAACACTGATGCTGTACGTAGTCTATAACCAAGGTACTGTACCAAACAGTAGACTAACACTAACAAGACTAACTAACACTAAGACTAACTAACACGTTATACTCGTTCCAATAAACAACACATGTAGTTCTCTGTGTCAACGGAGAGCGACTGAGCGCGGTAACAGTAATGTACACTGTAGTGTCATGAGTGGGGGAGGGGAGAGTTCGCGCGCATTCCATTGTAGTTCATTCAACGACCAACGTTAAACGGCTCCTGCGGCGGCGTTCGGATTAGTGGACGTTCGGATTACGGGGGTTCGGATTAAAGAGGTTCTACTGTAATTAAAGTTATTTTTTTTTCTTTCTCGCCCATTTATTTGTTTATTTTGTTTTCTCGCTTTTTGTGGAGCCGTACTAAAATATGTTTTGTGATGTGCTGTTACTTTAGCCCTGGCTCTGGACGGGCACCTGCATGGCTACTGACTGCGTCTTCTTGGAGGCACAGTGCGGAACCTATGGGCTGGGACTAGCCTCTACTATGCGTCCCAGAGGGGCAGCCACTTTTTCACCCTTTCCGCACTGTGCATCCAATGGCCTCCAGTATGAAGACTTTGACATGCAGGTGACCCAAACCCAGTTTATTTTCTGGCCTCCATATTTGAACATTTTTTGAAGAATGTGCTATTGAATCTTTTTGTAGAAGAACGTCTGCAGGTTTGTCACCAGTGCAAAGTCTTGCTTTTTTTTATAACAGTGAAATTTTCTATTATAAAGCGAGATACATATTTAGATTTAAAAAAATTTATCCAGTTTATATTTTTTTATGGAGGTGTTTTTGGTAATTTTCTTTTAAAGAATGGGGTTCTCGGGTAATTCTTCACTTTGTTGTTCCTATTAAGAGCCAGTTTAGCCTTCTAGATTTTGGCGTAATTATTAATTTAATTCTTTTGGTTAGTTTGTTTTTAACTTTTCCAAATTGGCCAAAACTTCCAAATTTCTTTTGTTGCCCGAGGCCCCATAAGTTCAGCTGCCAATTTAAGTTTTGTTCTTTTGTTTACTTAGTTCTGTATTAATTTATTTGTAGTTAATGTTTTCTTGTTTTAGTTTTTTCATTCATGTATTTTGTTATTTAATTATTCTTATATATATATATTCATTGTTTTATTTATTATTGTAAAATTTTTTCAGAGATATATTTATGATGCTATAAAAAATGTTAGACCTAACCTATTTTTGGTATATGTTTAGTTTGATACTATTTTCCACTTTTGCTGATATCGGTAAATCTTATCTTGTTGCTTTTTTTTTTAATTTATTTCTTGTACCTCGAGGTCATATATACATATAAATATATTTGTAATTTTTGATAATGATTTAAAGCAACTTTTCACTAACGGTCAACAGCCTGTGTTGTCCGTAAATGTTTTAATTTTTATTGTAACAATATACAGTATTTTATTAATACTTTTGAATTTATTGTTTTTTAAATATTCATACAATAAACAATATTTTTGCCATTCAACTTGTGTTTTTTTTTTTGTTCTGTGTCGTCCTCCTGAGTCCGGTGCCTTCGCATCCACTCTCGATGGGTCCAGTAATGTCTTGATAGTACGAGAGTGGGTTGCTGTGTGTACTTTTAAGAGGACTTTAATTTCTTCAAAATCAAAGTGAAATGAATTGTTAATGTAAAAGTGTATACAATTTCAATGGTGTCACAAATATTTATATATAAAATTCATAAATATACAAAAAATACAAACAATATTTGTAACAAAATCCTAATAATAACAATATCCATAATAAATATGGACAAGAGATAGACAAATCTAATTTTGTCATATAAAATCGAATACTTAGGTTATTTAATAGTTAACGTAACTAGAATTAGTTTAAAGTTTGTGACCAACTAAGTCATACTGAACCACTAACTGTTAGTGATGTATTTTTAACAAATATGCTATGTGAGGTACGGCACTACAATTATATGTTTACAACACTTATATTTAAATACTGATAAATGTTTCAGGGTATACTGAATGACCTGTTCCCCGGAGTGGTGTTGCCGGAGCAAGACTACGGAGTAATGTATCAGGCTATTGAGCATGTGATCCAGGAGAGTGGATTGCAGCCTGAGCCATGCACGTTCGTTAAAGTTGTCCAGCTCTATGAAACCATGATTGTGAGGCATGGAGTCATGGCTGTTGGTCCCACTGGAGGAGGAAAGACTACAGTCCTCAATGTATGTCGTTTCTCGGTATCGCTTTGACAGATTAGTTTTCTTTGATTTATTGAGACAGTAGGATGTGTATGCTGCAGGTTGTCATCGTGGCAGGATCTTCTATATTTCAAACTCAGTGCTGAGAAAGTCAGGTTATGTCCTGAACAAGCACCTTATTATTATTATTATGAATATTCACTATTCATCATTATTAAAACACCGGTTGTAGAAATGTGGATAAATATGAGGAATGAATTAGTGTAGATAAAGGAGTGTAGTCATTGTTACTAGCTTAGGCTGACTATTTCTTAGCCATTTATTAATAGCAAGGGCATTTAAAGGACCTACAGCTTTACGTAGAATCTGAATTGGTCTTATTTTTAGTTAGCTGACAAGCTTGATAATCAGTTCTATTACCTACACAACATCTGGACTCTGACTACGACCTAACACGGACACCCCAGACTTCTTTAGTAGTGTTTACGTCCAATGGCAACTGTTGAGCACTGTGTCAGTATTAACCTATTGCCTACAATCTTCACATCATTTTGTCCCATATTAGCTAGGTTACAGAACTGCGCTACTAGTGCTGACATATATTTGTATTTCTACATGGTTCTCTAGCATTAGGATGGAGAAAAACTTTGAACAGTACTAATTTATTTGGTTCTGGAATACAGTCAAACTTTGATAACTCGAACTTGTTTAACTCGAATTCCTCGAGAAATGGAATTTTTATCGATCCCCTTGAGAAAACTTGCATAAATTGAATAAAACTACTGTTTGTATCTCGAAAAAAATCTCCTGGAAAAATTTGACCTCTATAAGTTGAACTCCAGGATAATTTATCTCTATAACTCGAAGTTTTTTGTCCTACCTTGATAATTCAAAAATTGGTAAAATACAAAGAAAGGTTAGAGACGCATGTTGTGACGTGTCGAAGAGTCATCTGTCCGCCGATAACCACTATGAATTGTTTTTTCTGCTAGTCACATACTACAACCACTTGTGTTATTCTTGTGCTTGTGTTCATATGAGTGACAATGGTGCTCAAAGAAAGAACAAAACTTTGATTACGGCGAAAAGTTAAAGATAATCAAGACAGTGAAGGGTCACGCAAAAAGAAGGAAATAGCTGCTGAATTTAATATCCCGATTAGTACACTGTCAACCATTTTGAGGAAACACTGTCAACCATAGTCATTGAAGCACATGCTACTGAAGATAACATTAAATGTAAGAGACAGAGGGGCGCTGAATTTCCTGATACTGTATTGAAGAATGCATGACAAAGTGGTTTAAACTATGCAGGGGAAAAACATAACTTTGGGTGGTCCTTTGCTAAAAGAAAAGGCAGAAAGCTTTGCTAAATCTTTAGGTCACGAAAACTTATACCTCGTTTCCTTCTGTAAGTTGAATTGCGTAAAAATATAACCTCCATAACACGAACTATTCATATCTCGAACTATACGTAACTCGAAGAAATAAGGATATCCTTTGATATTCGAGCTATCAAAGTTTGACTGTATTTGTGTCATGTTTATCAGAATCTCAATTACAGCAATTTTACCATTCTTAAAAGTTAATAGAGGATTACCAAATGGTAAATAAAATTGCATTTTTATATTCAAAACCAAACTTTCTCCCAAATTCAATGTTAACTTTTACTTTAGTTTATTTTTGTTCAGGTTCTATACAGTGCTAAATAAAATAATAATGATAAATTATAATACTGAAACAAATAACAATATTTATTCCAATCAAACAATACATCTTGTATAGTAAACAAGCAAGAACTTGTAATATAATTTATGTGTTTTTAATTTTTGTTTAAACTCCTTAAAAAAAATTAAAATATTTTAGATTCTGAAGGGAACTTTGACTGAGTTACATTCCCGTGGTGTGGAAGGACCTTACTACCGACCTGTGAACGTCTACACGATGAACCCCAAATCTGTTACCATGGGCGAACTGTACGGAGAAGTCAATTTGCTAACTATGGAATGGAAAGATGGATTGTTGGGAATTTTTGTTCGCTTGGCTGTTCAGGTGATTTTCTGATTCATAAGTCAATGTTATAAACAGTTTATCAGTTTGCATATTACGTGTTAGTTTTAATATTACAATACAAGTGAATGTCAGAAAAGACATATGTTATACAGTGTAAGTCCAAAATGTACAAATACTATGGTGATCAATTTTGGTTAACTAAGTTCCAACTGTGTTCATCTCTTTTAATAAGGTAATTTAATAAATTTCTATTTTCTGACATTCTCTTGTATTGTAATATTAACCCTTTGCGATCAACATTGAAATATATGGGTTGTCCTCTGCGGACGCGTGGCCTGGCTCACGGCCCACAGCCATTTTTGCGCCAACTCATATTAGTTTCGACTTGTGTTGTCCTCAGCGCACGCGTGGCCCGGCTGACTGACTGTATAGTTGTTTACATCCTTTTTATGCTGTTTTGTGGTTAGTTAGTGAGTTGTTTGTTGTAAGTGAGGACTGTAGCTTCCATATTTGTGCACTACTTGAACATTGAGTAAGTCCATAGTAAATGAATCATGAAAACAATTACTTTTGTGTTGTAATACATAATTTTGTATTTTAATAATTTCTTATTTGTAGTTACACCAACACAACAGTTACTTAAGGATATAAACAATCATCATAATAATTATTTATTCATAAAACGTTGGTAAACTATTTTTATTCACGATAAAGTAATGAGACAAATCCATTGTGAGTGCATAGGTAACAAATATATTTATAGAGAATTTCGTTATTAAATAAATAGCAAGGTAAACTTTTTTAATTTTATCGAATACTAATAACTTTCAATATAAATGTTATGTACAAAATAGACAGTCAGGATATTAATTATTATAATAAAATAGCAAATTTTAATAGTGACTGCACAAGTAGATCTGCAAACTATCATTTATTTAATTTTTTTAAATAAGTAACCAATGAAACTAGTATTTTACAATTAAATTGATGTTCATATTTATTAAATGGTCTGTTTAGATGTATAATTGATAATAGTTTTATAAAGTATCGGGTACTAGTTTTTTAAGTTTTAAATATCCGATGTCAATATTGCCGCTTGTAGCAGTAAATAATTCTGAGTTGATGGGAGGTAGCCGCCATGTTAAATACCGAGCTGGTGCTGAGAACGGCACGGCCCGGGAGACGGGCCACGCGAGCGGCGAAGACAACTCACCAATAAATTATTCCGAGCTGTCTGGAATTTGTTGTGGCCCGGCAGCCAGGCCGCATGATCGCAAAGGGTTAAAAACCATAAAAGAACCCTACATATATTTTTTTTAAATTTATTGCTATAAAGCACTAATTTTAAGGTATGGTATGGTATTTTAGTATGGGTGTAATGGCATAGGTCTGGTGTGCCTATAGCTTAAGCTTCAGAAGTTAACTGACTTTCATATAAAACTTAATTACACAAATTACTTAACAATTATTTAGGGTTTTTATTATTAAAAATTAATTTAGCATAGAAGTTTATAATTATGTTACCACTGCCTATGTATGGGTATGGGTAGGTGGGTGGTTAGGTCATCACTACTGCATGTGTATTGTAGAATGTACAGTGCTACAGCCCTTGCCCAGTTAGTACAACCATAACTTTCATTGCTTCCTTCCTAGATCAGATGGATAATCTCAAACCTAATACCTGTACAGTTTGATTGTAAAAGTGGATTCTGTCAATATTTTTACATCACCTAAGCCATTGTGATAGAAAAACTAGAGGTGCGCCGGACTTCAGCAATCGGAGTTATTAGCCGCGCCAGCCAGTCCTGTGAATGGTTCTGCTATCATTCACTGCATATCTGTATTACTTCATAAAAGTCATGTATTGATTTATAACTTTTAGATACAATTATTAGGTACAAATATTTATAAAATTAAAATAAATTTATTTGTGAACTTAAATTGTTCCCTATAGGGAACAACTGTTTCTCGTTAACAGAAACAAACAAAACTGACAAAAAACACAGTGTACAGTTAGGATCCCTATCTACTAGAGTCGAATATAATTACTGTGCAAATAATGTAACTGAGTGACTGCAATCAAACTCGTTCAAGTGGCATCAGTTTGTGTTAAACAAAGACCGATGACGCAGCGTACATGCCTTTCGCCCTTCGATTCCTTGCCTGTGATAACGCATCTACTGCATCTGTCGCCTGCAATGGGTTAACTATATTTTAAGGAGTTATTTTCTTATATTTAAATTATTTTTCAACATTAATGTCAATTTTCACCATTGAAATTTCACACAAAATGTTTTAAAATACATTTTTTCTTAAAGCTTTATTTTCTGATTGACAATGCTAGTGTACAGAAGAAGAACATCAATGGGTGGTATGTGATGGACCAGTAGATGCTGTCTGGATAGAGAACATGAACACAGTATTGGATGACAACAAAATGCTGTGTCTCGCCAACTCTGAACGCATCAAACTTACACAATGGGTAATACTCTTATGATGTATCATAGTGAGAAAATGAATATTAATTTTAAAAAATGTTAACATAATTGTTTAGTATGTTATAAATTAGTAAAGCCGTCATTAAATAAATAAAAAAAATTCAAGGATAATGTTCTGGGTTTATGAAATTTATATAAACAGTTCTAATTGAGAAAACTTTCTCGCTGTTCTTCTGGCTTTATTGTCTGGGACAGTACTTCCCAACCACATGACATCTTCTTGGCACAAAAGAAAGCTTTACGTTAAATTGCAAAAGCAGGGGCTAAAGATCATTGTAGAGGCATTTTAGAGAATGACAAATATTTAACTTTTTCCCCTGTATATTTTACAGAATCTGCTCTTTATAAAGCCAAATCTGGACAAAATTAATGTGAGAACTATCCACGTACATAATAAAACAACTTTTCCTGTTATAAATATTCCTTACAGTAGGCTGTATAAGTTAGAACAGAATCCTCTTGTTATGAGTTTTGAACTATGTAAGAAATTGTCATTGTCTATAAGAAAAATAGAAAATAAGGTCTTTTTAATGAGAGACTACAACATTTTATTCAGGGTGAAGCATTTTACTATCTGTCAGTGTTGTTGTCTGGCCAGTGGACACCTTCAGACTTTGGATATCATTAGATCCAATTTTAATTAATTGTAACATTGATAAGTATTTGTAAAAAGATCTACAGCAAATAAAATCCATTCTACTCTATTCAACTTAAAATAAGCTAACCTATTTCTAATTGACAAAACACAGACTACTTAATATACAGTCCTAGAAGCCATTTTAAAACAAAACTCAAAATTTCAGTTAAAAGAAAGTGGAAATTAAGCTTTTGTTGTTTTGAAAATAATGACAATCTAGCTACAATTTATTGTTTTCACTATCAACCATGACAAAGTGCAGTTTATAAAAACCAAATGTGTCTTCCGTGCCATAGCTCATGACATCCTCAATGATAGACCTATTGTAGTGTGATGGGCAATTTTGGAGTAATATAACTGTGAGTTTCCATCGTACCATGGGCTGGTCTTGTAATGACTATGATATCATCACTACACTTTTCATACTAACCTCTGTTCCAGGTACATATGGTATTTGAGGTCCAGGACCTGGCGCAAGCCTCCCCAGCCACTGTCAGTCGCTGTGGTATGGTATACATAGACCCTGAAGACCTCAAGTGGCTGCCTTACGTCCGTTCTTGGCTTCAAAACATAGAAGATCGAACTTCGATCCAAACTGAATACAAACCGTTTATTTTGGAACTCTTTGAAAAATATGTTGAAAATGGTTTTGTGTTTGTCAAGAAGCAGTGTGTATATCCTATCCATCAGGTAATTTTAGCTGTTTTAGGTAGTTTACTGTTTAATGGCATCATTTAGATGGCAAATTAGATGTTTACTGGCATCATAGTTTTCTCATTTCTGTTTAAGCTGATTATCAGACAAAATTTAATTTTTTTATTTTAATATTAGTTTTTGACGATATTCATAGTCTAATCTAATAGCCCAGTCAATAAAGGTAAAAAAATGCCCTTTGTCGCAACTAATTAGGGGAAAGCTGAATTTTTGCAGGGTGTTAGTATACAAGGTAAACAAGAAAAAATGACAAAGTCCCGACCCCCACCCCTCTTGCTTTCCCCCCCACCCCCTTCCAAACATCGCAAGAGCAGTACTTTTGTTAAATATTCATAGCTTGAAAACTAATAAAGTTACAGACGTGATTCTTTTTTTATTTTACACCTAACAATATGGCAAACAAATTATGTATTTAAAATTTTTATCTGTATAGCTTACTTTAACCGTAATACTGATATACATGCAAAAGAATGCCTCTGTTAATTACAAAAACTTACTTTAACCAATTATATCATTTTATCCTTACATTGTGGAAAGAAACGTCTTTAACAAAACTTATAGATAATTTAATTAGCTTCAATATGATGGATCTAGTCAAGCTATTTATTGACGTAGTTGCTTTATAGAGAGCGATTAAACAGTAGCGGACACTGCACCGCCGGCGCGGTGCCGCTTCTAGCAGTGACTCATCAGGCGCTTGGACATGCCTTCGTTAGAGCTGTGAGAGCATACATATTAACCTATGCTGCTATTGTTGAAAAAGTGACAGAAGATGAAGAGTTACGTTCAAGTGTGTTTTGTAACGAGGTTCAAACAGTTTATGACCAACTTTCTCACTGTGATATTACTCAAGCAACTGCGTGTGATGACAAATCCATTCAATCAGCCTTGGCAAAGCTGACAGACCTCATCAATTTAAAGAAGTCTGAGAGTAGAACATCAAAGCTCTGGCTAAATCTAATTCAGCAAATCGACCTAATGCTAAATTTTATCCTAGCAGAGAGAACGGTGAACTGGAAATTGCACCTAGACACTATCACTGATATTGTTCCTTACTTTCATGCTGCTGGACACATTCCTTATGCAAAATCTGCTCAGATGTATGTCCAAGAAATAAAGAAACTCAAATCAAAGCTGACTGAGGCAGAGTACGATCTTTTTGTGACAAAAGGTCTCTTCACTATTAGAAGAAAAGATGAGTTCTGGTCTGGAAATTGGAGTGACATGTGTTTAGAGCAGTCATTGATGAAATCTTTAAAATCAATAGGAAGTTTAACTCATGGCCGAGGAATAACTGAGAGCACCTTAAATAAATGGGTACTAGAAGCTCCTTCATTCTTACGGATAAGTGAAGCCTTTAGAAGTGTTCTTGGATTAAACTATAATACCCACGAGCAGCATGTAGAATTGAGAGAAAGCCGCAAATCAAGAGACTTACAGGATTTGTCAAAGTTCAAAGACTGGTTAATTCAGCACAATCTTTTTGATTGTGGAACTAGTGGATTAATATCACTTTCTTCTGGGCTGGTATGCGACTCCTCTGTAAATTGTGATGAATCATATGAAGTTGGCTTGGAAGCAATGAAAAATATGGTGGGAAAATCGTTCAGTGAAATAAAGTTACACAGGAAGGATATGGTTACAATACAGGCGAGTTTTAGGTCTATCAAAGTTAGGTCTAAAGAGGTTACAATAAACTCCCAGCAGATATTCAATAGAATACTATGCGTCTGTGATAGCTCTGTTAAGTTGAAATCTTATTTTGAGTTCGAATTAGGATCCCACCCATCCTCATTATTTGACAAGACATTACTACGAAAAGGTACAAAAGCATCGTTTATGAAGGTATTTGAAGGTGGAATTGTTCAAGAAAACTTCAAGGCAAATGAAGCTGTTCTGTGATAGATGGTGGATATTTGTTACACGCAGCGGTTTGGGGAAAAAAACATTACTTTTAAAGAAATTGTAGGGTCCTATTTAAGCTATGTAATTTGTAGATATGGAAATAGAGTGACAGTGGTATTTGATGGGTATTCCAACTCTACAACTACGAAATGGCAAGAACAGGAAAGAAGAGCATCGAAGAAATTTTCTCACACAATTTTGTTTGATGAAAATACAGTTTGCACAACACAACAAGCAGATTTCTTAGCAAACCATCAGAACAAAAAGAGATTAATAGAAGCAGTTACAACAAGGTGTGCTGTTGAAGGTATAAATGTTGTTGTTGCGGAAGATGACGCCGACACTGTCATTGTCGGTCAGGCAATTAAATATGCGCAAACTGTTAATACCACTGTTGTAGTGGGAACTGATACAGATCTTCTAGTTTTACTTGTGGCATTAGCTCCCCAACATGACGGCAAAATTTTCTACTTAAAGCCATCTTCAGTGTCGAAAGTATACTCTGTAGATTTTCTTATTCATCAACATGTTGAGCAGCGAACTTCACTGCTTTTTGCGCATTCCATAACTGGTTGCGACACAACATCTTCTTTCTATGGACTAGGGAAGTTAAAAGCAGCTGACCTAATACGTAAATCAACTGAATCTAAAGCTCAGGCTGAGATTTTTACAAAGCAAGATATTGACAAAGAAATCCTTCTGAAAAGTGGAGAACAGTTCATTCTAACTAACCGGAAAAATGTCGATTAAGTCAAACTTTGATTTGGCAAAACTTCCACCTACTTCAGACGCTGCTCATCAGCATCTTTTGAGGGTTTACCACCAGATTCAAGCTTGGTTGGGTTTTAAACTTCCAGCAGAAGAGTGGGGTTGGCAGTATACATCAAATAATAGACTGATACCTAAGCCCATGACGAATCCCCCTGCTCCAAGTGAACTTCTACTATTAATATATTGCAACTGTAAGACATTGTGTGTTACAAACTGTAGCTGCCGAAAAGCCGGGTTTAATTGCACATCTATGTGTGGACAATGCAGTGAAATACATTGTAACAATATTTCGGACCAAACCGATGACATGTTGGCAACCGATTCTTTGTAATTGACTTAAAAAGAAAATTATTAAACATATTATTTGCTGTGCAGGAAATAAGAAGCTATAAAAATACTATACTGGTTTTGATATATATAGAAAATACTATCGTGCATTTATTGTATCACAAAACTAAGATTTTTAAACTAAACAACAGAGTCTAGACAGTGAAATTTGGTTATTTATCAGTGATACAAGTGAACTAAATCTTTATTTTCTTATGGACCCTTAAGTGAAAATTATTATATTGCTGCTCTAAATAACTTAAGACTACGGATACGAGTACACAAATACGAGATACAAGTACGATGCCCCTCAGCCGCGAGTGTCAACAGCGGCAGCGGCACTGCTATGAGCAGCGTGGGGGGCGGCACAGCGCTATACCCGCTACTGTTTAATCGCTCTCTATGAAGCCATAATGTCAACGGTAAACAATGTTAGATGCATCATTTTAAAGCTAATTAAATTATCTATAATTTTTGTTAAAGACGTTTCTTTCCACAATGTAAGGATAAAATGATATAATTGGTTAAAGTAAGTTTTTGTAATTAACAGATGCATTCTTTTGCATGTATATCAGTATTACGGTTGATCTAAGCTATACAGATAAAAATTTTAAATACATAATTTGTTTGCCATATTGTTAGGTGTAATATAAAAAAAGAACCACGTCTGTAACTTTATTAGTTTTCAAGCTATGAGTATTTAACTAAAGTACTGTTCTTGCGATGTTTGGGAGGGGGTGGGGGGAAAAGCAAGAGGGGTGGGGGTCGGGACTTAGTCGTTTTTTATTGTTTAACTTGTATACTAACACCCTGCAAAAATTCAGCTTTCCCCTAATTAGTTGCGACACAAAACCTTCATTGACTGGGCTATAACATTTTTATTTAAAATTGACTATTTACATTTTAATTATCTGTTAAAATTTATCTACAGAGATTTCCTTGCAGATTTTACAATATATTAGCAGCAAGGTCACAAAGCAGACGGGTGACAACAATACAAGTCTCCAGTTCAGTCCGTGTTGTTAAGTCAAGTCATTATAGAGGTAACTAGTAGCTCAGTGAACAGTTGACTTTGTTACAGAACCGTCCCTGTTAGACCATACTAACCAAATTGTGAAATACTTCATATAAAGCCAGTATATTGATATGTGTGTTAATTGAAAAAAAGGTTCAACCAGTAAACATAATATAGTATAATTTATTTTATATTATTAAATACAATATGTATATTGTAATAAATAAATACACAGAGCTAATAATAATAAAAATAAAATGATTAGGCACTTTTCAGAGTCCAAAACTTTGATATTTAAACTTGAAATTAGCTCTTAGCTTGAAATATACAGAAGAATCCACAACAGTTATATCATAAAAGAGGTGGCAGCCATTGAAGATGGAAACCAAAGGACTGTGCATGATTCAAGCTTTTGGGCTATAACGTTAAAATAGTTGATGAAATTTCAAATCTGATAAAAATATCATGGTAAGGAAATTACTTTAATAGCTCTTTCTGAGGAACAGTTAATAACAATGGCAACACTCGTTCATCTACACTCATCATCACACTCATTAACCCCTCATATTGATGATTGGCGTCTTACTAATGAATAAAGTCTTACTTAACATTTTTCTCCATGTTATTCCACACTTGAAGAAATATGATGCTAACTGGAAATCGGTACAAATTAGGTTTTTTCTGTACGGTGACAAATTAAAAAAAAGCTTGGATTTAAAATCTCATGAACAGTGATGAGCTGACAAAGTGATAATTCTGTATACAAGCTGGCCATCCAAGCGCAACGGGTTAAACTAAGTATTGACTCTGTGAACAAAACCAAAGGATTACTTTTTTGTTCAGCAAAGTTAAATAATTGATTTGCCAATTTTAATTTTTCTAACGGCAACCACCAATGTCTTAATAATTGCCTCAGATTTTTAATGATAATGAATTGTCAAACAATTTTGTAGGAAATTGAATAAAGAGATCATGAACAATTTTGTTGTGCTTGATTGTACAGTAAAGTATGGCTTAGTCAACTGTTACCATTGGCATTGACCAGAGGTTTCCAACATTATCAAGTCAAGCAACATCAAATGTGGCTTTTCATTGGATAGGTGAACAGCTGAGGAATCCTGTCCTTGTACACAACCCGCCTGCCCAATCTCTGTTGGTGGTTTGGAAGTCGTTGGTCTTCAAGTTAAGTGTAGAGAGGGCTTATTATACTAACCCTAACTTCACCTAGCTAAACAATTTTTTTTTTAACTTTTTTGACCGTACAGTTATAATAAATTTTAGTTTAATATCTTTTTATAAGCTCAGTCTACTCAATATAGGGTACAAATTAATTTGTGATGTAACGTACAAGTGCAGAAAAATAAGTCTTGACTATAAGAATAAACTAAAGAGGAATTCCATCACATATCACATGCTTGTGTACATGGATTTATTTTTGACATTCTTCATAATTTGTTTTGAAATCAACAAGGTTTTAATTAAATTATAATTTTTATTTCAGGTCGAAATAAGCAAGGCAAAAATGATTTGCAGTCTTATGGAAAGTCTTATAAATGAGCCAGGCCTTCTGGAAAAGACTATGGACAGAAAACGAGCACGAATCATTTTGTGTCAGACATTTATTTTTTCTTACCTATGGTCAGTAGGTGGGAACTTAATAGATTCTTCTCGAGACAAATTTGAAACATTTGCACATGAACAATTTGAAGAAAATCCTGAGGCTCAGTAAGTCATGAATTAAATCCATATTGTAAATGAATGAACGAGTTTGTAGGTGAACTAATCTGATATAGTTCTAGGCTCTATCACAAATACAGTAGGGCCTCACTTATCCAACGTAAACATGTCGTGATGGCGTCGGATTAGTAAAAAGGATGGATAAAAGGAAATAATAATAAAAACTACATAGTACTAGTAAATTAATTTTATTAAGAATTAACACAACATTATCACATAAACAATAACTCCAGCTCAGTTTTTATAGCAAAAACAATTGATGTATTGTGAAAATGTTTTGAAAACGAACTATCCGAGTACATTGCCCTATTAAAATTACTTAATGATATTATTAATATAATTGCAAAGTAATAAAACTACTTTAGTACAACAACCTAATATGTGTGACCGTAAGGAAACTACTTAATAAGACTGTATGAGTCACATGATCGCTATCCCATTCTCCATACAAGCGTTATTTGTCCTCTAATATACTACCATTTTTAGACTCTCGACTTATTGACAATAGTGGTGTAGTCTGCTCACATGTGACGTAGTCTGCTCAAACATAAAGTCAAGTACAGTAAACGACAGAACAGCGGTTTGGTTGGGAAAATACTTCACCGAGGTACATAGAGTTTTTGTTATTATGGTACAGTAGTAAATTACATTATTTTCAGACAAGTTTTGTTACAATATTATTTTTAGGAGGAGTACAGAGGTTAAAACGGAATGTCGGATAACAAAGCTCTACTGTACTAGATTTACTATCACGATAACATAAGTAGTTTAAGATTCCAAATTGCAGCGTATAGGGATCCCAGTTTAAAAAGACCTTTAACAAAAACTTTATTGTCCATTTTTACTAACCTTAATAAGTTACCAAATCAATCTGTAAGTAATACGTATATACCTTAAGCTAATCTTTAATCATATAAGTGTATTTTGTTCTGTGAATACAGGTGTTAAGAAGCATTAAAAAAAATTAATTTTGAAATTTAAATTCTTTGTTCATTGCATTGGAGTATAGTTTTGATCCTTATCCCCGTTATGTTGATGAGAACTTTTAAGATTATATTTATTAGGGAGTTACATTTTCTCAGTTAACTATTGAATTTGTTTTAACCAGAACACATTCCAACACACACAAAAAAAGACACCGGCCCACCTGGTGAGAACCACCTAATGAGAAACCAAAACAAACCTAAATAGATTTTAAACCTAAGATTACAATAATGTGGTGATTTCAGTAAAAATTGATGGGAAAAAAAGCAGCATAGTAAAAAGTAGAGAGAAATACAACCCAAAAACAGTACTGGTTAAAGAAATATTTCGGGGCACTGGCCCCTTTTTCAGTCACTAAACAACTCAAGTGACCAGTTTACCAGGTTTTGCTGTTTTCCTTTCCTTAATTTTTTTCTGAAGTCCTAGGCCTAGTGCAGCAGATTCATAGTTTATTACATCTTAGCTGTTCAACTCACCATAATAACAACAGGCCAAATTAGCAAAATAGGAGAAACTGGTCTGAATTGTTCAGCCTGCTACTGTATGGATAATGGATTTGATTAACAGTAAAGGTGGATTACTGCAACTTAATTATTTTTATTATTGCAGACTTCCGCCAGGATCTGACTTGTGGGAATTATACATAAATGCTTCTCAAAGACGTCTGGAACCATGGATCCGCATAGTTCCCAATTTCAAATATGATCCTGAATTGCCATTTTTTGATATGTTGGTCCCAACAATCGACACAGTGCGTTTTGGGTATATCATGGAAAAACTCCTTGCTGTCAGTCACGCAGTTCTCTTCACGGGCATTACAGGTTTCATCAAATGTTATAATTGATTCTAAGTATTCTTTAGACAACTCAATATGTATGATATTCGTAGTTTGAGTTGTGAAAATAACTACTGTAACTACTAGTAGATTTAGTTAAAAGCAACAAAAGGTTCATCTAAAGTTCTTAATGTAAAAAGTAATTAAAATAAATGGTACCAGATAACTGGCACAAACTTTCTTCCTTTCCTTTTTTCATGTTCTGACAAAAATTGTGTTGTTTAAAAAATGTTAAAAGAAATAATAATTGAAATTAAAGTTGATAGGCCTAAATGTACCGTGGAAAGATATTCAGTTAAACTAAACTAGCCATAGCATCCAGAGGTAATGTTTTGAACAGTAAACATAAGTATTATTCAAAAGTAACACTATTTCAAACAATAAAAACAAAAAAAACTGATATTAACAAATCAAATTAAACAATATAAACAACGCAAATCAGTGCATAAACTATCCATTGTAATGAACAGTAATATCAATCACACACTAATGTTTATATTTATTTTATAATTATTAACAATTTATTTTATTTATTTATAAAAATGGAACTGGTAATCAGTCACCCAACCAATGCTAAAAAATCTCACCACTAAACTATATAGTAATATATGAAAGTAGCTACTGTTATCTAACTATTCACCATATCATATAGAACAGTTAATTGATTTTCATTCGGGACATGCAGGTGTGGGCAAGTCTGTGGTAGCCAAGTCAGTACTAAACAAGCTGGGAGCATCTGGTCAGTGGGTCACTGCCACACTCAATTTCTCAGCACAAACAAGTTCTTCACGTACACAAGAGATTTTTGAGTCAAAACTTGAAAAGAAGAAAAAGACTTTATTAGGAGCACCAGCTAGAAAGAAGTTTGTATTTTTTGTGGATGATGTAAACATGCCAAAAGTTGAGATATACGGCGCTCAACCTCCCATCGAACTGTTGAGGTAAGTTTTAAATCTTAGGCTTAAGCGGCATCCTCAGTTGTAATGTGAGTCAAACTCATCGTCAGTTAAAAAATAAACCGTTATATAGCTATAGACAATAGACAATAGACAAGAATCTTTATTTGTAGTTTCTTCAAGAAATACAATGGCGTCAACAGAAATGAAATGATGTTTTATGTCTCTTGCTTTACAATATTGTAAAATTCGTTTATAGTGTAGACAGGTCGTTCCACTAGCCAGTCCTGGAGAGGTCTCTTCAGTTCATTTCCTCTGAGGTTTTTGAGGTTCTGTGGAAGTGAGTTTAGAACTTTACGGCCCAGGTAGGATGGTTTTTTACTAAAATGTGTTGTCCGATGGGTAGGAAGAGGGTAGTTTAATGCTCCTCGTGTATTGTATAAATGAATGTCTTCATTCCTGGGAAAGTCCATCTGGTCGGTGTAAATGACTGCTGCAAGAAGATAAAGTGCTGTTACGGTTAAGAGCTTCAGTGACTTGAAGGCATCTCTGCAGCTGTCTGTACGATTCAGGTTTGCAAGTACTCTGACTGCTTTTATCTGAAGGACTATCATCATGTTCCAGCTATGATAGTGAATAATAATAATTAAGTTGTTTTCCATTATTTTATAGATTTTCTTTTTGGCTGTGAAATATCATTTAAACCGTAACAAATTAAATTTTAATAATTTTGACCAGTTACTCTCCCACAAGAACAGTCAAGTACTATCGGAATTTAAATTAATTGAATTTAATTCAGAGACACCAACTTTCTTATTACTAGCTTTACCTATATTTGTCCCTCTTTTGACTTATATAAGCATGCTTAGTTTTAACTAAATAAACAAAATATCTGAATCAGAAAATATTCACCCATAGTCTGGCCACTTTCTTATCAGCACGTGAAAAGAGACAGATAACATTAACCCTTATCACGCCATAAGCGCATATATCCACAGATGTTGACTATGCTCTAAACGCTGTAAGTGCATATACGCGTAATAATTACAAAAATAATACTTTCGTAATATTTTTTCTAATTTAATCCGGTAGTGCGTTTGTGTTATGGGTGGTGACTCAAGAGACACATTGTGCGACGTGCAACCTTTTGTTGGCCTGTAAATCACTACGAGACTGGTTTTTGTCTGGTATTGTACATTTCCGATGCGCCGCCTAACGCCACAAGTGCATATATGCGCAGCTACTGTCGAGCCGAGCGGTTGTCATTGTCCACCGCTTCACCTCTTGAAACTATGTATTTATTTCTTTTTATCATTACTTTAGTTTAATATATGTTAGTAATTTATTAGTTTTAAATGTCAATATGAATAATCTGGCCGATTTTGATTTTGTGGAAGGTACTAATTACATCTATCTATCTAACTATAGGCCTTTATTGATCTTACCTTCAATATCAAAGATCTTTGAACGTGCAGTTCATTCTCGGTTATTATAATTCTTAGAGAGTAAGAATCTATTTGATGATGCTCAACATGGGTTCAGGCCAGGTAGATCCGTTACAACAGTGGGTATTGATTTAGTAGAAACAATTATTGATAATGGTGAAAACGCAGTTGGAATATTTATGGATCTTTGCAAGGCTTTCGATAGCGTATCTCATCCTATTTTAATTTCATTACTACAAAAATTTGGTATTGTTAACTGTTCTTTGGAATGGTTCAAATCATATCTTGAAAATAGAACACAACATGTTGAAATGTCTCAGATTACAAAATTTAACAATGTAGAAAATGTTAGGTCATCTTTAAAGAAAAGAACATTTGGAGTGCCTCAAGGATCCATTTTGGGTCCTATTCTGTTTCTATTATGTTTAAAGGGTCTTCAATCAGCAGTTGTTGGAAATAAAAGTAAATTGTGTATTTATGCTGATGACTCAAGTTTCATGACTATCAGGGCCGTAGGTAGGCTGGGGCAACCGGGGCATTGCCCCGGGGCCCCCGGCCAGGGGGGGCCCCCAAATGAAGGTGGAAAAATTGAAAATGAAATTAAAGTTTATGTGAAATTTATTGATTACTGTAGGGATATTTCATCGAATCATCAAAATGTCTTTATAAAAAAATATTTAAATAGCTTTTCAATATAAAATAATGGACAGATATTGTTCTCACAGAGATTTCGTAACAAAAATAGACAGACTATCAATCAACCTGTCAGTTGTCACGCAATTAAAGAAGTGCAGTTTGCACTTTTAGTTCACCTTACTCCCCCATCCCCAACAGTAATAAACTCGTCCTGACGTCGACGTGACGTAGACGGCTCCGTCTGCCGACTGCCTCTGCCACAGCTGACAGACGACAGTGAGAGTGACTACGACTAGTGACAGACAGCCCGGATAAGGTTATGTTATGTTGATGGTAAACTAACACCAAAAACTGACGTTTTGGCGTTCGCGTCCGTTACTCGTTTGTTACGGTGTTATACAATTTGTATTCTTATTCTTGTATTTGTTAAAATGAAAAGAAGCTATCAAAGTGGGGCAAAGAAAAGGCAAGACAAGAAGAAAAGAGAAGAGGATGCTTCAAAGTGTTCTTCCACCCTATCTGCTTGGTTAAGTCCTACTACTAGTACTACTACAACTAAAAGTACTAATGTCACATCTACATCTAGTACTGAAACTAGACCAATAATTGGTGAGTGGTTTGAATTTAGATACGGTATTTAGGCCTAATTAATTAGCTTGGCCAATAACTATATAATTAATATCTTAAAATTTAACTATGTTAAAATTAACTGTGTTAAAATTTAACTAGAGTTTGAGTGTTTGATTGAGTTTAGACCACTGTGTCTGACTCAGACTGCAATCTATTCTAATCTAATAAGCAATGTTTGTTTGTGAATTTATCACTAGTCATATATAGGCTACATATTACCTACTATTGTGTAGTGGTAATTTAATTTTTTATGTGACTTTTATGATTCCTTTGGTTTCTACTTCTTTCTGTGTAGGTATTTTATTTGTTTATACATGCACAGCAGCACAGCATAAATATCTATCATAGTAATTTTATATCTTTCTGTGATAATATGATGTAAAAAATGCACCACACTCGCTTGCACATTCATTATTTATGAGGCCATGTATCTACTCTACTGTATAGGTACATCAGCATCAGCTAGGCTGAGCTAGGCTATGTACTAAAATTGGGCTCGGCAGATTTAGTCCTAATAGTATGTTTTTCCAATGCAGGTGAAAGAGGTTTTGTTATATCTTTACAATGTTATTAAAATTGGCTTTAAATTATATGTTATATGTAACTAAATGATATTTTGACTTGCTATTTTTTATTGCAGCCTCAGTCCCAGGAAATGAGATTGAAAAGGAAGTTACAGCTCAAGATAACGCTGAAGAAAGTATTGATGAAGAAGTAACATGCCTAGGGCTAGGGCATCAACAAGAAAATTGTGCCAAACCTCCAACAAGTCCTACGTCAAGCAGTGAACTGATCGGCGTAAATGATCAAGTAAGTAGACATGCCAAGTACAGAATACTTATATTATATTTTTCAACATAACAACATATGCTGTTTTATCGCCCTAAACATGGAATATTTACGATAAAATATTCCATGGTTACATGGAAGTAAACAGTATTACTTCCATGTAAACATGGAATTACAGTAAGTCCCTATTGTTATGATCATGTTTGTAAGAAAAAAATACTAATGCATTGCAATCTACTTACAGGTGGAATGTAGCCGGACGAATAAAATTAATGAAACTTGTTTAAACACCGGAGAACCCCATTTTCCAGACCAGATCATCGATTCAGAGGTGAAAAAACGAATTATTGAATTAGGACCCTATCAACCAGTTGGCCCATTTCCATATGATGGAAAACAAGGTAGGTCCTTTTCAGACAATTATTTTACCCTGAAGTCAAAGTCTGGGCTCAAACTGAAAAGAACTTGGTTGTGCTATTCGTCCAAATTGGATTGTGTTTATTGCCAACCTTGCTGGTTGTTTCCCCAGAAAGGACCTGTAGGAGGATGGGATTCAGGATTAAGGGACTGGAAACATTTGTCTGATCGCATAAAGACACATGAGAATTCACAGCACCATGCTGATTCCTGCTTGGTTTATGAGCAATGGCGACGTCATGGCTCAATAGACGATGCACTAGAAAAAGGTTTGAAGGAGGAGCGGAATTTTTGGAGGAAAGTTTTGAAGAGGGTCTTAGATGTCTCCCTTATGTTGGCATCATGCAACCTTCCTTTTCGTGGAGACAGTTGGCATATCACTGATAGAAATGAAGGTAATTTTCTATCATTGATTGAATTGCTGTCAAAATATGACACTATCCTAGAAGATCTAATTACAAGGCCTAGTGGTACTGTTAATTATCTCAGTCCAACAATTCAGAATGAAATTATTTCTCTGATGGCTAGTGAAGTGCTTAGTGGAATTAAAGAAGAGCTTTTGAGGGCGCCTTTTTTCTCCATAATTTACGACACAACACAAGATGTAAGTAAAGTAGATCAGCTAAGCGAAGTTTTTCGCTATGTAAAGATTGACCATGACCAACTCGGAAAACCTTGTGAGTTGAGAATTTGTGAAACGTTTACATCTTTCACAGCAGTTACTGACCAAACCGCTTCGGGGCTAGAAGACGTCATCATAAAATCAATTTCAGAAAAAGGCCTTGACATAACAAAATGCAGAGGACAAGGATACGATGGTGCATCGGTCATGAGTGGTGTGTATAATGGAGTACAAAAGAGAATCCAAGAACTTGCACCCCATGCCTATTTCATTCACTGTGCCAGCCATAATTTGAATCTGGTTCTTAAAGATGCCGTTGAATGCAATCGAGAAATAGCACAATTTTTTGAGACGGTGCAAAATATTTACAGTTTTTTTGGCCACAGCATTGTTCGGTGGCAAGAACTAAAAGTCGTTTCTGGTTGTACAGAGAATCAGAAGGCTCCTGGTCCTAAAGACAAGGTAACATTAAAGACTTTAAACCCTACACGTTGGGCAGGGAGATATGAAGCTGTGTACGCTTTAAAGGAAAGGTTCGGTGATGTAATGAAAGCCTTAAATAAAATAATTTTGACAAGCAAAAAGCCAAAGGAAAGGAATGAAGCTGAGGGGCTCAAAAAAAGGTTAGAATCTTTTAGTTTTGTTTTGGTCTTGACTGTCCAGTGCAAAGTATTAGGGGAAATAAACATTGCCTCAAAATCCTTGCAAACGGAATCTATTGATTTAATGACAGCGTACGATCTCCTAGGCAATGCTTTATTGAAAGTAACCGAACTTCGTTGGTCCTTTGAAGAAGTCTGTAGTGAAGCAGAAGAAGTATGTTCAAAATGGGGGATTACGATTACCCATGAATTTATTAGCCAACGTGCAAGAAAGGTAAAAAAGCACTTTGATGAACTTTGTGAAGACCAAAGACTGACAGATCCTAAAAGCAATTTCAGAGTGACAATATTCTTCCCAATGGTTGATACTATAGTGTCACAAATTGACAACCGTTTTAAAGGCATGAAGCAAGTGATTGATGCCTATAAAATTGTTCACCCTTCTTTCCTGGCCTCATGTTCAGATGAAGAACTGCGTTGTGAAGCTGATAATTTTGTAAGCAGATTTTCAGATGATGTAACGCCATTGTTCAAAGCTCAGATTTTATCAGTAAGGAATGCTTTTCAATCCAAATTAAAGGATTTCAAAGAAGTAAAAGAAGTTGCAAATCTCCTACTCATTGAAAACAGTTCCCTAGCATCAACCTACCCGGATGTACTAACAGCATGCTTTATGTACCTCACAGTCCCTGTGACAGTAGCCAAAGCAGAGAGATCATTCTCAAAATTAAAACTCATCAAAAACTACCTGCGAAGCTCCATGTCCCAACAACGTCTCACTGATTTGGCTCTTTTGTCTATTGAAAATGACAGAGCCCGAAAAATAGATTTTGACCGAATTATTGATGTTTTTGCTAGTGTCAAGTCAAGAAGAAAGTCTTTTTAGTAAGTTCAGTTGCATTCTCACTATCAAACTAGTTGGGCAATTTTAAACTTGAGAATGAGTGGGTATTACCACCATTGATCATATATAATCAATGGTATTACCAGTATTACCATAAACACCATAAATAAATATACAATTTATTGTGTATTCAAAGGTATTACATAATTAATGATATTACTTGTATGTTTATCTACTAAACTATATTGCTTGGATGTAGGCCTAAGAAGAGACTAAAAAGTTTTAAGACATCAGCACTTATGTCTTTATATATTTATTATCTATTGTGAATAAAATTTGAAAAAATAATTATGTTTTTAATTTTCCTTTCAGCACTATAAATAGAATACCAATCACAATGGTAAGCTGAAAAAATAATGGTTCTAAAAACCAAACTAATGGCACCAGGGCCAGGAGTCATACAAATTTGCATATAAAATCATTACCAGTTTATGACTTACCGTAGAAATTTGTAAACATAGTTTATGCAAACAATTAAGTATTATAGATTTAATAAGAAAAAAAGGTAATAATAATAATAATAGGATAATAATAAAAAAAATGCACATAAATTCTAAGCCTAAAGATCCAATTACTGTATGCTTATATCTATTAATTAAAAAAAGTGCGAAATATATAACAAAGGGGGGCCCCGAATGGACTTTCTGCCCCGGGGCCTCCAAGGGCCTAGCTACGGGCCTGATGACTATCAACCAGACGTTAGGTGAAATTGAAGCTTCTGTTGCAAATAATCTTTTATCAATTCAAAATTATTTCAATAGTATCAACTTAAAATTAAATTTTAGTAAAACTAATATTATGTCTTTTGGTACTCATCGAAGAGGAAGTTTAACACGTTGACTGCGGACTACTTCTTTATACGTAGTGGTGGCGCTGCGCGCGTAGCGGACTACTTCTAAAGAAGTACCCCTCCCGCTTCAACGATATTGGTTCAGTGTGAGGCTACCCGTTGCCCGGGAACCTTGTGCCACTCACCGCTTGTTGTGCCGTTCTTTGTGTGCATTTTGGTGTTTATCGTTTTCAGATACCGCCATTTTTGTGTGAGTTGTGCCTGTTGTTAGTGATAGTGTTTTTAGTTAGTCATTTAGTAGTTTTAAGTAATTATTGAACAATGGATGACAATGAAGTGTTGGAGGATGAGTTTTCGATCATTGACGGCGAATCATCAGACGGCTCTGACAGCTCGGACGATAATGACCTTGAGGCGGATCCAGCATGGCAGCCTACGCTTTCTGCTCTTGGGATGCGTGACATAAACTTCACAGGGAATTCTGGACTGAGGGTGCCAATTCCTGGTAATAATACACCAATTGATTGGTTTAACTTACTTGTAGATGTAGTATTTTTGGACAGAGTAGTTACTGAAACAAATCTATATGCTGTGGAATTGTACTGTGGTCCTAACACGACTCCTAAATCACGAATTGGACATTGGAAAGATTTGACTAGGGAGGAACTTCTAACTTTCATAGGACTATTGTTGCATACTGGTACCATTCGTATGAACAGGCTTAGTGATTACTGGAAAACACACCACCTTTTCAACCAAAATATATTTAGTCAACACATGAGCCGGGACCGTTTTCAAGTTATTCTAAGATGTTTACATGTATCAAGAGTAGAAACAGCAGAACATCAAGAACCGGCTGAAGATAGATCATACAAAATTACGCCTATTGTAGATTATGTGAATAATAAGATGAGGGAAATATACTATCCATCCCGAGAACTGACAATAGACGAAGAAATGGTACTATGGCGGTGTACCACTTTGGATACCACTGGACGTGTATGGACGTGCGGGTGGGTCAATGCCACTGTACGTGTATGGATGGGTGGGTGGGTCATTACCAATGTGTGTGTGTGTGTGTGTGTGTGTGTGTGTGTGTGTGTGTGTGTGTGTGTGTGTGTGTGTGTGTGTGTGTGTGTGTGTGTGTGTGTGTGTGTGAGTGTGTGTGAGTGTGTGTGAGTGTGTGTGAGTGTGTGTGAGTGTGTGTGAGTGTGTGTGAGTGTGTGTGAGTGTGTGTGAGTGTGTGTGAGTGTGTGTGAGTGTGTGTGTGTGAGTGTGTGTGAGTGTGTGTGAGTGTGTGTGAGTGAGTGTGTGTGAGTGTGTGTGAGTGTGTGTGAGTGTGTGTGAGTGTGTGTGAGTGTGTGTGAGTGTGTGTGAGTGTGTGTGAGTGTGTGTGAGTGTGTGTGAGTGTGTGTGAGTGTGTGTGTGTGTGTGTGTGTGTGTGTGTGTGTGTGTGTGTGTGTGTGTGTGTGTGTGTGTGTGTGTGTGTGTGTGTGTGTGTGTGTGTGTGTGTGTGTGTGTGTGTGTGTGGTGTGTGTGGTGTGTGTGGTGTGTGTGGTGTGTGTGGTGTGTGTGGTGTGTGTGGTGTGTGTGGTGTGTGTGGTGTGTGTGGTGTGTGTGGTGTGTGTGGTGTGTGTGGTGTGTGTGGTGTGTGTGGTGTGTGTGGTGTGTGTGGTGTGTGTGGTGTGTGTGGTGTGTGTGGTGTGTGTGGTGTGTGTGGTGTGTGTGGTGTGTGTGGTGTGTGTGGTGTGTGTGGTGTGTGTGGTGTGTGTGGTGTGTGTGGTGTGTGTGGTGTGTGTGGTGTGTGTGGTGTGTGTGGTGTGTGTGGTGTGTGTGGTGTGTGTGGTGTGTGTGGTGTGTGTGGTGTGTGTGGTGTGTGTGGTGTGTGTGGTGTGTGTGGTGTGTGTGGTGTGTGTGGTGTGTGTGGTGTGTGTGGTGTGTGTGGTGTGTGTGGTGTGTGTGGTGTGTGTGGTGTGTGTGGTGTGTGTGGTGTGTGTGGTGTGTGTGGTGTGTGTGGTGTGTGTGGTGTGTGTGGTGTGTGTGGTGTGTGTGGTGTGTGTGGTGTGTGTGGTGTGTGTGGTGTGTGTGGTGTGTGTGGTGTGTGTGGTGTGTGTGGTGTGTGTGGTGTGTGTGGTGTGTGTGGTGTGTGTGGTGTGTGTGGTGTGTGTGGTGTGTGTGGTGTGTGTGGTGTGTGTGGTGTGTGTGGTGTGTGTGGTGTGTGTGGTGTGTGTGGTGTGTGTGGTGTGTGTGGTGTGTGTGGTGTGTGTGGTGTGTGTGGTGTGTGTGGTGTGTGTGGTGTGTGTGGTGTGTGTGGTGTGTGTGGTGTGTGTGGTGTGTGTGGTGTGTGTGGTGTGTGTGGTGTGTGTGGTGTGTGTGGTGTGTGTGGTGTGTGTGGTGTGTGTGGTGTGTGTGGTGTGTGTGGTGTGTGTGGTGTGTGTGGTGTGTGTGGTGTGTGTGGTGTGTGTGTGTGTGTGTGTGTGTGTGTGTGTGTGTGTGTGTGTGTGTGTGTGTGTGTGTGTGTGTGTGTGTGTGTGTGTGTGTGTGTGTGTGTGTGTGTGTGTGTGTGTGTGTGTGTGTGTGTGTGTGTGTGTGTGTGTGTGTGTGTGTGTGTGTGTGTGTGTGTGTGTGTGTGTGTGTGTGTGTGTGTGTGTGTGTGTGTGTGTGTGTGTGTGTGTGTGTGTGTGTGTGTGTGTGTGTGTGTGTGTGTGTGTGTGTGTGTGTGTGTGTGTGTGTGTGTGTGTGTGTGTGTGTGTGTGTGTGTGTGTGTGTGTGTGTGTGTGTGTGTGTGTGTGTGTGTGTGTGTGTGTGTGTGTGTGTGTGTGTGTGTGTGTGTGTGTGTGTGTGTGTGTGTGTGTGTGTGTGTGTGTGTGTGTGTGTGTGTGTGTGTGTGTGTGTGTGTGTGTGTGTGTGTGTGTGTGTGTGTGTGTGTGTGTGTGTGTGTGTGTGTGTGTGTGTGTGTGTGTGTGTGTGTGTGTGTGTGTGTGTGTGTGTGTGTGTGTGTGTGTGTGTGTGTGTGTGTGTGTGTGTGTGTGTGTGTGTGTGTGTGTGTGTGTGTGTGTGTGTGTGTGTGTGTGTGTGTGTGTGTGTGTGTGTGTGTGTGTGTGTGTGTGTGTGTGTGTGTGTGTGTGTGTGTGTGTGTGTGTGTGTGTGTGTGTGTGTGTGTGTGTGTGTGTGTGTGTGTGTGTGTGTGTGTGTGTGTGTGTGTGTGTGTGTGTGTGTGTGTGTGTGTGTGTGTGTGTGTGTGTGTGTGTGTGTGTGTGTGTGTGTGTGTGTGTGTGTGTGTGTGTGTGTGTGTGTGTGTGTGTGTGTGTGTGTGTGTGTGTGTGTGTGTGTGTGTGTGTGTGTGTGTGTGTGTGTGTGTGTGTGTGTGTGTGTGTGTGTGTGTGTGTGTGTGTGTGTGTGTGTGTGTGTGTGTGTGTGTGTGTGTGTGTGTGTGTGTGTGTGTGTGTGTGTGTGTGTGTGTGTGTGTGTGTGTGTGTGTGTGTGTGTGTGTGTGTGTGTGTGTGTGTGTGTGTGTGTGTGTGTGTGTGTGTGTGTGTGTGTGTGTGTGTGTGTGTGTGTGTGTGTGTGTGTGTGTGTGTGTGTGTGTGTGTGTGTGTGTGTGTGTGTGTGTGTGTGTGTGTGTGTGTGTGTGTGTGTGTGTGTGTGTGTGTGTGTGTGTGTGTGTGTGTGTGTGTGTGTGTGTGTGTGTGTGTGTGTGTGTGTGTGTGTGTGTGTGTGTGTGTGTGTGTGTGTGTGTGTGTGTGTGTGTGTGTGTGTGTGTGTGTGTGTGTGTGTGTGTGTGTGTGTGTGTGTGTGTGTGTGTGTGTGTGTGTGTGTGTGTGTGTGTGTGTGTGTGTGTGTGTGTGTGTGTGTGTGTGTGTGTGTGTGTGTGTGTGTGTGTGTGTGTGTGTGTGTGTGTGTGTGTGTGTGTGTGTGTGTGTGTGTGTGTGTGTGTGTGTGTGTGTGTGTGTGTGTGTGTGTGTGTGTGTGTGTGTGTGTGTGTGTGTGTGTGTGTGTGTGTGTGTGTGTGTGTGTGTGTGTGTGTGTGTGTGTGTGTGTGTGTGTGTGTGTGTGTGTGTGTGTGTGTGTGTGTGTGTGTGTGTGTGTGTGTGTGTGTGTGTGTGTGTGTGTGTGTGTGTGTGTGTGTGTGTGTGTGTGTGTGTGTGTGTGTGTGTGTGTGTGTGTGTGTGTGTGTGTGTGTGTGTGTGTGTGTGTGTGTGTGTGTGTGTGTGTGTGTGTGTGTGTGTGTGTGTGTGTGTGTGTGTGTGTGTGTGTGTGTGTGTGTGTGTGTGTGTGTGTGTGTGTGTGTGTGTGTGTGTGTGTGTGTGTGTGTGTGTGTGTGTGTGTGTGTGTGTGTGTGTGTGTGTGTGTGTGTGTGTGTGTGTGTGTGTGTGTGTGTGTGTGTGTGTGTGTGTGTGTGTGTGTGTGTGTGTGTGTGTGTGTGTGTGTGTGTGTGTGTGTGTGTGTGTGTGTGTGTGTGTGTGTGTGTGTGTGTGTGTGTGTGTGTGTGTGTGTGTGTGTGTGTGTGTGTGTGTGTGTGTGTGTGTGTGTGTGTGTGTGTGTGTGTGTGTGTGTGTGTGTGTGTGTGTGTGTGTGTGTGTGTGTGTGTGTGTGTGTGTGTGTGTGTGTGTGTGTGTGTGTGTGTGTGTGTGTGTGTGTGTGTGTGTGTGTGTGTGTGTGTGTGTGTGTGTGTGTGTGTGTGTGTGTGTGTGTGTGTGTGTGTGTGTGTGTGTGTGTGTGTGTGTGTGTGTGTGTGTGTGTGTGTGTGTGTGTGTGTGTGTGTGTGTGTGTGTGTGTGTGTGTGTGTGTGTGTGTGTGTGTGTGTGTGTGTGTGTGTGTGTGTGTGTGTGTGTGTGTGTGTGTGTGTGTGTGTGTGTGTGTGTGTGTGTGTGTGTGTGTGTGTGTGTGTGTGTGTGTGTGTGTGTGTGTGTGTGTGTGTGTGTGTGTGTGTGTGTGTGTGTGTGTGTGTGTGTGTGTGTGTGTGTGTGTGTGTGTGTGTGTGTGTGTGTGTGTGTGTGTGTGTGTGTGTGTGTGTGTGTGTGTGTGTGTGTGTGTGTGTGTGTGTGTGTGTGTGTGTGTGTGTGTGTGTGTGTGTGTGTGTGTGTGTGTGTGTGTGTGTGTGTGTGTGTGTGTGTGTGTGTGTGTGTGTGTGTGTGTGTGTGTGTGTGTGTGTGTGTGTGTGTGTGTGTGTGTGTGTGTGTGTGTGTGTGTGTGTGTGTGTGTGTGTGTGTGTGTGTGTGTGTGTGTGTGTGTGTGTGTGTGTGTGTGTGTGTGTGTGTGTGTGTGTGTGTGTGTGTGTGTGTGTGTGTGTGTGTGTGTGTGTGTGTGTGTGTGTGTGTGTGTGTGTATTTGAGATCATGCACGCCACCACTCCAATATAGGCTAGTGCAGGGACAGCCCTTGATTTAGCGGTAGATGGTTACGTCAGTACATCAAAGGGAAGCGCCATAAATATGGTATCAAAGTCTACTCACTCAATGAACCAGAGGGGCTACTACTAAGATGCCATGTTAACACAGGCAGCACCGATCCTTGCGCAGGCACTGGACACACACAGAAAATTGTTATGATGTTGATGCATGATTTTTTGGAGAAAGGGCACTCATTATTCATGGACAATTTTTACAACTCTTTCGCTCTGTCATCCAAACTCTTACGTCACCTGACCTTACTCTACAGGCATCCTGCGTATCGACCGAAGAAATAACCCGCCAGCAGTAAAGTCGGCCCAGTTGCCAGTGGGGGGTACCATTGCTAACTATGCAGAGAGCATAATGATTGGGAAATGGAGAGACAAGAGGACCGTCAGCTACGTATCAAGCCAATTCGACAACGAGATGGTAAACAACAGGAATAAAAGGAATCAAGTGAAAATAATGCCCAAACCACTAATGCAATACAATGCTCACATGAAGGGGGTAGATCGCTTAGACCAGATGATGTCTTACTACCCATGTGAACGCAAGACACTTAGATGGCATAAAAAGATCTTTGTACACTTCATACAAGTCCTTATGGTAAATGCTTTTTACTTGCATAACATGTATAACATGAACAATAGACTGAGCCTCTATGACTTCCGTTTGAAAGTGATCGAAAATCTGCTGCCACCCAAACCAGCCCCAATTATGATGACTCCCACTTGAAATAGTATGCACTGGCTTTCTAAAAATGAAAGAAGAAGGTCAAATGGCAATCGAGTGCAAAAGATTTGTCGAGTTTGTACTAAAGACGGCCACAGAAAACAGATTACATACATTTGCGCGGTATGCCCAGGTGAACCCGGCCTCTGTGAAGTACAGTGCTTCGATAAGTTCCATGAGGACATGGCTAACTAAAATATAGTTTGAATATGGTGGTGGGTGGGGTTGTATATAGTTTCCTTTATTTTTTTCTATTTTACAATTTATTGCAGTACCGTAGGACTTATTTTTTATGTAATTCAAAAACATTGTAATTCAACTAATTTTTATCATGGCTAAACATTATATTTCCAAAATAAAAGTGTTATTTTATGTTATAAGGGAAATTTTAGTGTTTGTGTGTAGTAATAAACAGTGGCACTTTACTTATTGATGACTGGAGTGTCAACAACGCCCAGATGACTCATGCAAACAGGCACGCCAGGCGGACTACTTCTTTTTAAGTACCGGAAATGGTGTCACTGGAAATGGCCTAAATTAATATCTAGACAACTTCTGATAACACTTTGGATACAATGAAACTATTTAGAAGGTGAGTAATAATTATTTATATTTCAGCAATAGGGGTGCGCAATTATGTACTGTTTCAGCATTCAACGTGTTAACCCCTATTATTAATATAAACAACAATCAGATTGAACAGGTTAAACAAACTAAATTTTTAGGATTATATTATTAATTATTAATCAACTAATAAAATATCATCAGGTTTTTATGTGTTGAAAAATTTATCAAAATACTTTTCATTAGAAATGTTATTAAAGGTTTACCATGCCCACATACATTCTCATGTATCCTTTGGTATAAAGCTGTATGGAGCAACAAGTATTAAGAATTTAGATAACATTTTAACTCTCCAAAAAAGAGCAATCAGGACAATGTTGAACTTGGATTATAATCAGTCTGTTAAACATTATTTTACCAATTAAAAAATGTCTACTGTTTATGGACTATATATATATATATATATATATATATATATATATATATATATATATATATATATTACAAACTATTATGCATATTAAGACATCTGAAAGTGATATACCAACTTTAGGATTAACCCATGAGTATAATACACGCTATAGAAACTATCCATCATTTCAAAAACATAGATTGAATATTTTTAAGAAAAAGCCATCAACTGCAGGTATTAGATTTATGCATAGTCTACCAAATCACTTTCATTTAATTAAAGATTCAAAATTGTTTAAAAGAAAGTTAAAAGTATATTTAATCGATAAAGCTCTATTCTCTAAATGAATTCTTTGAGAATAGTTTTAATTAGTTATTAGCTTTAAATTAGATTTAATACTTTTGTAAATTGTGACACCATTCTGTATTTACTTATGTAAATCTTGAATAAATAAATAAATAAATAAAACATCGTATTCAAGTGCTATATGTATTTACTTATTTTTTATTATATGTGCTATGTGCAGGCCTTGTCTTTATCAGTAAATGTAATCAATTATACATTTTTTATTAATAGGTAATAATACTTTGTATTGATTCATACTGTATAAGTGATTTAAGCCTGAGGCTTACTTTTAAGTAAAAGTTTGCCTATTTACATATTCATATATAAGAAAAAAGGTAAAGTAAGCTAATAAAAGTTTCAAAATGTTATCATATCTTTTATATTCTTGTACTGAACAATAAAAAAAATGTGCTGCTAAAAATATTATTTTGATTTTTTTACAATAAATTAGCGCTTAATGGAAAATAAACATTGTATAAATGGCGCTTTAAGGATTAATGAATAGGAATTCACACGCAAAGGCCCGTAAAGGAATTCACAAAAATTAAAGCCATTCAGTTTTTGTTTAAGAGTCCAGTCATCCTTTTCGCCTGAGCTCCACCCTTGTTTACTGTATCGTGACCCTTTCTTATCACTTCCTGCCTGATAAAAACACCTTGTGGAAACTAGGGGTGTGCGAGTTCTCGAAACGTCGAGTATTTGATCGAGTATTTTACTACGCGAACTCGGCTCAAAGCTTCAGAAACTACTCAACGATCGAGTAGTTGTATTTTACGAAATATCAGATTTCCAACTTAATTTAGTTTTAAGAGTAAACAGTTTTACAAGTTATGAATAAAAAATGTGCGCTTTCTTGTGTTTTACTTTACTGCCAGTTCTCTTCATACGCTATCAGTTTTGTAGGTGTAATTATGAACTAAATAATACGCCTAAGAATACGTGAAAGAGTTTGTTCATTATGATTTGAACTAGTTCAATTCAAAGTGAACAACAGAGCTGGGAAGGTAGCGATCACAGTAAATAGTAGTAGCAATCACACATGTTGGTTGTCCAAGTCTACTAGTCACTTGTAACCTAACCTAAAATAGCATAAATAAAACAGAAGTGCTGGTTAATGTCTTTATGACCCAAGAAAGGAGACGAGAGATCCGGTTCAAGATGCTCAAAAAGACCTGTTACCTATACAAATCTAATGTCTGTACGCCGTGGAAATTATGCATATTTTCGTTCATATCAATAATATTGCTCAATCAAAAGGGTCCTGAGAACGGGTCACTTTACATCCCAAGAATCGAGCTTCCCATCTTTTCTAGGCAAAAGTCCATCTCAGTTGTGGTATACGTACATGCAAGGAACTGTTCACCTCCTTTTTCGAGCTGATATTATCGTATATTTCTCACGAGTCGATTGAGGTCTATTTTGTTTTTAATCTGAGCAGGGAATTGTCCATTGATTTGACGTAAGAAAATGCGTATCATATAAAATATGGTAATGGCGTTCTAGCAGTGTGTGAGACAACATTATTGATTTATTTTCCATCAAATTAAATATATATATATATATCCGTGGTGAATGTCTATTAATTATTATTCTGTAAACACCTTAGATCACCAAAACTGTGTGTAACATTTGCACATACGATATTTTTTCCTGTCAAATTGTTGAACGGTTTTCTGACTGGGTTAAACAATAACACAGTTTGAATGTAAATGGTGGTAAAGTACGATAATTTAGATTCATAAACTCACTTAACGGTTCCCTGTTCACATTGATGTCGATGTAAACTCTAAAACAATCACAAATGAACCCAAGTGAGGGAGAAACATGTTACGTCTATACAAAATACGACAAATTTAGACATCAGAAAATAATTTTTATTGAACCAAAGCCTTATCAAACATCCCGTTTTTTATTCATTAGTTTACAATTTAGCTGCCCACAAACTTCACTGTATAACTAGTTGGCTCTTAGCTGATATTTCAGCCTCGAAGTAGTTTCAAGTTGCACATATTTCATTACCGATCATAATTTAAAAACTAATTCATCCTAAGCGACTTTAAAATTTATTTTTAGTAAACCTGCTTGGTTATTATTATCAATCGAATGAACTACAGTCTTTGTCATCCAGATTTTCAAATTTTATTATGTAATTCAGAGCTTATTTCTGGTTAGTTGTAACCTTGTTATTATTTAATACCCACAGAATACAGATCCACTCTTCTTGGTGTGTACACAATCAATGTCTTGTTGATAGGAGGCAATTATGAAAGCAAACCACTCTGCATTTGGTGATGATGCCTGAATTTTGTTATCAGTTTGGTTGGATGCAGCTTTTGCCAACAAGCTTTGCTACGTTTTTGCGGTCACTTTGAACTGAACCACCAGATAAACATATCGGCCTGCTGTGAAACTGTATAATTAGCTTGCATAGAAAATCTGATCTGTGATATGAGTAAACAGATTAAATCTTTATAATCCACGTTGTTTCAATTCATAATATAATTTCTTAGTTTCTTACATCATATTAGTTATGAAAAAAGGTTCAACAAAAAAATGCCTTCCACATAAAAACATCAGAAGGCAGGAAGGGAAAGGTTTTATTTATCAAATGTTACAGTTACAAACAACAAATCAAAATTATTGTGTTCAGTTTAGATGTATTATTTATGAATCTGGCAAAACTTAACATAGGCTTAGGATGGTGTCTGCCTTTTACAGTTGTCTTGAGTGAACAGGAAATCCTTCTGTAAATACTCGCTCAAAAATACTCGATACTCAAAAAGAATGCCAACTACTCGGCTCGACTTGAACTCAAAACTCACTACTTGCAAATCCGTGGTGGAAACATTCCATTTTGTATACAACTCATCTAATATTCGGAAATTAATTATGCTTGTTAACATTTCTGTACCATTTTATGACGCCATTACTGTACTCAATGTTCATGTAAATAAAGAATTTTGATTTGATTTGATTTGATTTTAGTTTTATTGTGTATTTTGAAAAATAAAAGGTTTTTATGATGAACTTAAGATATTAAAGTTTATTTAATTAGACTTGTAACGAAAAAACAATGTATACAAAACCTAGGCAATCCATTTACAATATAGGCATATTCTTCATTAGTATGTTTGAGTAGGCAGTTGTTTCCGATGGACTAAGTCCGTTTTAGTTGGCTGCAGTCCGCTACATGTGTTCATTTCTGTAGGCAGGTGGGCTGTTGTCTGGTGTATGTTCAGTGGGGAACTGGGGTACTGAAAGCCATGTATGTCCATTTGAGTGGGTGATTGGCTACGGTATTGTTATATTTCCCCAACTCACTGCTGATAACATTCACCCATGTATAGTCATCCATGTACTTATATTTTGTAACTGTAAAATTAAATTAGTTTTATGTTTACAGACAATACCTGGATTTCAAAGGCTTCTTTGATAGAGATAAATTGTTTTGGAAAGATGTGCAAGATGTTGTGGTTTCTGCAGCTTGTGCTCCTCCTGGGGGTGGCCGCAACCCCCTTACTCCTAGGTTTGTGCGCCACTTTGGAATTCTCCTCATTCCATCACCCTCTGAAATAACACTTAAGGTTATATTCAAAGTAAGTAAAACTTTCCTAGAATGTTATTCAAACAAAACCACTCTTCATATTTAAAGTTTTACTTTAAATCCAATTGTTAAATTTAAATTTTGTTTTATTAGACAATAAACAAAGGTTATCTGTAATACTACAAGGCCAGATTTTTAAGGCCAATAAACCAGTCATTTTATATAAATAGCAGTAAACAGTTTATTTATATATTAAGGGGAAAACAGTTAAGCCAGTCTACCGGGCATTAACAAGTAGTGTAGCTTCATAATAGATTAATATGGATAGAAACACAAAAGTCTGATATTTCCCTCCAGATTTGTAACTAGTCAGGATTTTTATGATTTCGGATTGAAAGCTGTACCTGAGTGGAGTCTTTCAAGAGCCCAAGGGGAAAATACGCCAAAATTGTATGCTTGAAAATGTTGTGATACAACAAAATTATTTACTTTTCCTGTTAATATACAACAACAAACAGTAACTTTTAGAACAAAAAGTGTCTTATTATTAATTTTTTTTAATTATCAAATCAAAACATTTATTGCCAATGGACAATCATTGTTGCATGAAATAGGCTTATTCAAACAGTTATATAATGGTGATACAAATAAAACAAACAATACAAGGAAATAGCAAAATAAAACCATATTAATACAAGTATAACATGAGTCCAGCTAACTTTAAAACAGTTTAAAATTTCACAATTATATAATAAAACACAGTCGTTTGGGAATTAAAATGTTACACAAGACAATATACGGTTAAAAAACAAATAAACACATGAACTATACATGTCACATAATTAAAACCAGCAAACAAGCTCCAATTGTAATGAAATCATATTTCTTTGTTAAATTTTAGATCAAATCAATTTCTGATGTTAAAAGCTCTTGGATAGAGTAAAGAGGGTGGTTTTGAAGCCAAACCTTTAATTTATTTTTAATAACAAAAAAAGCACATAACCTATACATGTTAAATGATTAAAACCAGCAAACAAGCACAAATTATAATGAAATCATAGTTCTTTGTTTTAAAAGATCAAATCAATTTCTGATGTTAGAAACTCCTGGATAGAGTAAACTGGGTGGTTTTGAGGCCAAATCTTTAATTTATTCTTAAAATTACTAAATGGAGTACAATTGGCAGAGATATGGAGTTTATTAAAAAATTTGATGCAGCAAGTCTTATGTGATGATGCAGTTTTAAATAATCGGATGAAGCATGTCCCCAAAGTATCACATCATATTATATATGAGACTGAAAAGCTGTCCTTAAGTATTCAACTAAGATGTAAGTAATCCCTAAGTTTCCAGATTAAATAGCTGACTCAAGAAATCCTTAAATGCTATTGATTTTTCATTGTTTCAGTCAATATTGAGAGGATTCTTGACGGACTTCTCCAAAGGTATTAGTGACTTGGCAGAGCAGTTGGTGGTAGCATCAGTAGAAATATACAACCGAGTGGCTGTGGACCTGCTGCCCACTCCTGCTAAGTCCCACTATGTCTTCAACCTTCGAGACCTATCAAAGTGTGTCCAGGGATTGTTGCAAGCAGATTCCAGCACCATGAGAGAAACCAACGAAATGTTAAGGTATAACTCTAAACCTAATAAATGAAAGTTTTGAGAGTCACCAAGTCATTGGCCGTTTTTGAAGGTTTTGAAAGTCACCAAAACAGAAGTCAGTAGTAATGGAAGGAAAGGAAAGCAGCATACCTGATAAACTTGGTAGACTGGTACACTGTAAATAGACACAATCACATAACAAAGAATTGAATAGTGAAATATTTCGGGGCCACTGGCCTCTTCTTCAGTCACTTAATAACTGGATACACAGTCACATTTGAGTTAGGTGGATGAAGTAGGTGGATGGACCACATACCTCATCCACCTACCACAATCTAAAATTCTTGGTTAGATTGTTTTTATTTACTCAGTGATTCAGGAATGTTTATGTACCTTCTTCATTAGTCAACGCTTGTGGCGCAGTGCTGTAACCCAGCTACTTGGGGCAAAGTACAGTATTATGAAGATTATAGGCGATAAGTTCCGTTCTTGGTTCTCTTACAACACAGTGTCCATTCAATGGTTGCCATCAATGTTGACACTATTAGAGTGTCCATGTTGGGTGGTTGTCAGGGACAGATTGTTTGTGTAGGGAAGATAACTGTCTGAAATCAGACCAATAATATGTGGTTCAGATTCCACACAAAGCTGTAAGTCCCTTAGTTGTCCTGGCTATTGGGCTATTAATAAATGGTTCGTTCTAAATGCTTCTGTTTAGTAACAATGACTATACTCATTCATCGACACACATCACACTCATTCACCCCTCATATTTGCCCATATCTTTACGATCAGTGTTTTAATGGTAACAAACAAGAGGTTAGTTACCAGTAATGATGATAACTAACAAAAGGTTTTTATTTTTATCCTAATCAAAGTTAAAAAGATTTTTAAACATAATCAGGTGATTCCTGACTCTATATGAGTGAGATATTTTAAGTTTATAATAAAGACCGTATTAAAGATATTCACATTGTAAATTCACTTATTGAAATCTTGAGAGTAAATAAGTTTAAAATTAAAATTTTCTTTATACTTATAAATCTACAATTTGAGACTATAACCCCTACATTTTTTCTTATAAAACCTAAAATTTATATTACTAAACTGCTTCATACAGAACATTTCTTAAGTAGTAAAACTAAAAAATATATCCTTTTGTTTGATCCAAAGGCTATTCTATCACGAGTGCTTGAGAGTGTTTCATGACCGTTTGATCAATGTTGAAGACAAAACCTATTTCTACCAATTATTGCAAGACGTGTGTCAACGAGTTTTTGGCACACCTGTCGTTGCATTGCCAGAATCAAAAGAGCCTCCAGTGCTGCTGTTTGGTGACTTCATGTCACAAGCGGCCCAGGAAGAGCGTCCATACGAAGAAATAAAAGACATAGACAAACTGAAAGGAATTTTACAGGTAATCTAAACTAAAACCTAAATGTAAGGAAGAACAGTTTTTAAAGTTAAGTTAGTTTGGAAATAAATTTAGAGTTATTATGTCTAACGGATAATTACTAATCCTTACGTTTTTAAATATACAAAGTTAAACCCAAAAACATAGCTAAATTTTCATCGAATTCAGTTTTAGATTGTTCGGAATTAGCCAGCGTGGTGACTCTAGCTTCGGACTTTGGAGGGGAATTCCCAAGGTTCGAATACCCAATTGAGCCAACGGTCGGTACCGTACTTCACTTGTTGAATAAGTATAAGCACAGGCCTGCAGGTCCATGTAAACAGACAAATGAAGTTTTAACAAATAAAAATATGCTGCCATTGAAACTTATTACATTTTTGGGGGATTAGCCTCCGGATCACTGTTCAATACTTAAAGTGGTTTATATACTGCATTCAAGTAATCCAAGTCGTTGCTTCTGCAACCGGTTTCAACTCTTCATGAGAGTCATCTTCAGGCCGTACAAGGATGTAATAAAATGTGATCACTTCATATGAAGGTCGTCACGAACACATAACGAATAACGGACACTACGAATATACGAACACATATTACGAAACTTATTACAGTAGAAACTCATTTTATCAAACTTTAGTACAACAAATTCTTTTATTTAACAAATACTTAAAATTCCCTTTTACGATCTAAGCTAAACAAATAGTTATTAAATCAAATTAATTTAATCCTTTCTGGTTACAGACCACAGAGTACAGCTAAATAATGTGTATTGCCATGGCTGCAGAAGAAGAAGAAAATCGGCTTTTCTTCGTGGCTAAAGGGCTGTGATTTATTAAAATAAGTCATTTTAGTCCTAGACAGAGATTACATATGTGTATTATGCGGTCAATCTGTCCACAATAGAGAACTAGACGACGCTTTTCAAATCAACAGATTCATCAGGTTGTTTGTCTGTATTAAGTTAAACTTGAAACTTATTTTGTACAAAGTTCACACACGTAAAAACATATTCTGGCATGCACTTATATATTGTGGGCAATCGACGGACAAGAACTGGAGTATATTTCAGTTATCCTTCACATCTATCATTGTTTTCATTAAGATCAGCTGTGACATTGATCTTCTTTTGTATATGAAAGTGTTGAATAATATGTCAGGTTCAAAATGTATCCGGTCATTGAGTAAATTCAGATTATTTTTAGATTTGTAAATTTTGTATTTTTCTAGTATGTTTAACAGTTTAGTTTTGTGGCAAAAATGAATTATCTGTACATTTTCATGTACTGATTGAAGAGAATGATTGGTATCAAGGAGGTGCTAAGCAAGGTGTGACTTCTGTTTGTTGTGCTTGGGATCTGGATGGTTTTCTTTAAATTATGTGCGAAAAGATCTTCCTGTCTGTCCTATATGATAACAATATGATAACAAATATGATAAAACTAAGATCTCATGCACTGATTGTCCAAGATCCTATATAGGACAGACAACATATTATTCAACACTCTCATACACAAGCAAGAACAATGGTCACTGCTGATCTTAACGAAATCAATGATAGATGTGAAGGAGGGGGATAGCTAAATTGTACTCCAGTTCTTGTCCGTCGATCGCCCACAGGACTATATAAGTGCTTGCCAGAATATGTTTTTACGTGTGTGAACTTTGTATAAAATAAGTTTCAAGTCCAACTTAATAGAGACAAATGATGATGTATCTGATGATTTGAAACGTGTCGTCTAGTTCTCTCTTGTGGACAGATTGACTGCATAATACACGTAAGTAATAGTTAATCCTCAGGAACTATGGATTAAAGGAATGTCACAATAGTGGATTTGTAGGAAACATTTTTGCACTGCATTTCATTTTTAACAAGCTACTCTTGATCACGCTGCGGTTTTTAGCTTCATCACACGCCTAAAAAATATAGGAAAACTTATATTAAGAGCTTTTGTGAGATACAGTCATGTATTAAGTATTTTTTAATGTTATAGATGAATTAAACACTCCAGTAATTATAGTTTTTTATTTTCTAAGGCCTTTCAGTAACGATGTTACTATCTTCAGACATAAAAAACATTATTTTTACGAAAAAAAAAAAATATATATAAATCCAGTAAGGAAAGAGCTTGAAGAATGTTGTATTAGGTAGTTTTCTAATCTGTATAGAGGTGACATGATATTCAGTACGGCAAACGTTAACATTGACATGTAAAACTGTAAGTTCCATTAGTTCAGTCTTAAATCATCATTAGTGTATATTGTAGGACTATCTGATGGATTTCAACCTCATCACTTCAAAAGAAATGAGACTGATATTTTTCATGGATGCTATTGAGCACATCTGCAGGTTGGCACGACTGTTACGAGCTGAAAGAGGCAATGGCTTGTTGGTAGGCGTTGGTGGTATGGGCAAGCAGAGTCTTACCAAACTTGGAGCCCACCTCAACAGTTACCGGTAATACATATAATTGTTTACGTATCTGTAGCTAATGTACCTTTTTATATTAAAGTTGAACCTTTACAAATACTTACAAAAATAGATACAATTTTATACTTATTAAGTCATTCTAAGAACTGTATCGCCTCCATTATCTATTTACACAAACGTACAAGATGTGTGTGTGTTAACCCTTTTAAGACCGGCCTAAAATACAACAGATTAGCAAGATACACCAAGCCATTTTTAAATATTTTGCAGACCTTCACGTAAACGGCTATAATTTGATACCCATCAATCATATTATATTGAATCTTTTTCTGTTAGATATAATATAAAATGGGGTTTCAGATTATTTGCATTTTAGCTGGAAATAAGTGTAGGTAAAAATTATACACAAAATAACTTTAAAATAAATTTGAAATTAAAAAAAAATGTTTTTCAAAGCACCATAACTTGTGTTGAAAAATTACCATGAGATAAAAACCTGCATTTTTTGTGGGAAATACGTTTCAAAACAACTAGAAAATGTTTCATTCAGGCGAAAATTTGTATTTAGGAACAACTGACATCAATTCATAGTTCAAGATAGTTCAAGAAAACCCAAAAGAACCATAACTTTCAAGCAATTTTGTCATGCTGAGCATGAAGAACATATCTAATCTTCATTTCAAGTATAAACAGATGACACAAAGGACAGTTTAAACAATTAAATTAGCAGACTATTTACAAACAAAACAATGTTAAGATAAATGTTCCAAGCATTTCAGACTTTGTTTTTGATGAGGACTTTGTTTCTGAAGATCAATCCATAGCCAGTTTTTTCAATAATTTATTTGTAAATGTCTCTGAATCAGTAAATGTGAAACCAAACAAATGTAAGGCTTCAAATTTGATGTCAGATCGGAATACTCCTTTTGCGGAATTTAACTTTGAAAAAGTTTCAGCTGAAACAATAAAAAGAATTATTTCTTCTTTGCATGACAAAAAGTCTGCAGGATGGGATGAAATTCCCTTACACATAGTTAAAAAAGTGGCAAATCATATTTCAAATCCTATTTGGACAATTATTAATCAGAGTTTTAGGGACGGATTTTTTCCCAACCAGTCAAAATTTGCTGAGGTCAAACCTTTATTTAAAAAAGGAGACAAAAAGAATCCAGCTAACTATCGTACAGTTGAAATTTTACCAGCTTTTTTAAAGATTTATGAAAAAATTACGTATAGACAGATTGAACTTTCTTTGAAACTAATGAAGTATTCACAAGTAATCAATTTGGTTTCCGAACTGGACAAAATACGATATCAGCCATTTCTTCCTTTGTGAACCAAGTTAGGGAGAGCTTGGATAGTTCGCAGAGTACAGCTGCAATATTTTGTGATCTAGCTAAGGCTTTTTAATGTATTAATCATGAAATTTTATTGGAAAAACTAAAGTGGCAATAAAGAATTATTCTATTCTAATCAATGTAAATAGCACAGAATACAACTTAGTGTCTGACAAAAACAGCTGTTGTCTATACATGGCTGTAGTAGGCTGACTACAGCAATGTACGACTAAATAGATAGAGTATATGAATATAATGTAACAAATTACGATGAAATCTATTATGCTTAGTCACCTTGTTTACTATGTAAGCATTTTTGTGAAAATTTAATCAAAATATTTTATATGAAAAACATTATTGCTTAACTTACGATATATTGTAAGTTTGTCGTCTTCACTACAACTACGACTTATGATATATCAGAAGTTGGTCTCCAAAGGGTTAAGTATGTATATTAATAAATTTATTATTAGTAAAAATAGGAAAACTTAAGATCTTAATGTATACTGAATTGCAATCTTCCATAACCAACCGGAATTATTTTGTTGTAGTTTTTGTATTTTTGAAAAAATTTCTTGTTTTTAGACATTAATTCTTTTTGGAGTGTAAAAGTAGTAAGTCTGTTATGTTATACACTGGACAAAGGTGTATTGCTGTCCACTGGACAAAGGTGTATTGCTGTCCGCTGGACAAAGGTGTATTGCTGTCCACTGGACAAAGGTGTATTGCTGTCCACTGGACAAAGGTGTATTGCTGTCTGCTGGACAAAGGTGTATTGCTGTCCACTGAACAAAGGTGTATTGCTGTCCACTGGACAAAGGTGTATTGCTGTCCACTGGACAAAGGTGTATTGCTGTCCACTGGACAAAGGTGTATTGCTGTCCACTGGACAAAGGTGTATTGCTGTCCACTGGACAAAGGTGTATTGCTGTCCGCTGGACAAAGGTGTATTGCTGTCCGCTGGACAAAGGTGTATTGCTGTCCGCTGGACAAAGGTGTATTGCTGTCCGCTGGACAAAGGTGTATTGCTGTCCGCTGGACAAAGGTGTATTGCTGTCCACTGGACAAAGGTGTATTGCTGTCCACTGGACAAAGGTGTATTGCTGTCCACTGGACAAAGGTGTATTGCTGTCCACTGGACAAAGGTGTATTGCTGTCCACTGGACAAAGGTGTATTGCTGTCCACTGGACAAAGGTGTATTGCTGTCCACTGGACAAAGGTGTATTGCTGTCCACTGGACAAAGGTGTATTGCTGTCCACTGGACAAAGGTGTATTGCTGTCCACTGGACAAAGGTGTATTGCTGTCCACTGGACAAAGGTGTATTGCTGTCCACTGGACAAAGGTGTATTGCTGTCTGCAAAAGTTTGCTGATGACACAGGATCAAAATAGTGTTTAAATATCTGTAAACAATAATGTTATTACCAATATGTACCAACATTAATTGGTCGGTAGCGTTGTTGGTTAAAGCCCAGCTTCATAAAATAAAGATTCTCAGATCGATCCCAATCAAAGTCATAATAAATTTTGAAAGAGATCATCTAATAATCACTGGCTGTTCATTTATCATTGGGATATTAATAAACGACACTTTCTAATGAATGTTCGGCATTAGTTAGTAACAAACACTACATTCACTCATCACACTCATTTGAAATCCATATCTTGATGATCGGCGTCTTAAGAATAAGTAGAAAAATATGAATAAATAAATATAATTGAGAGAGCCATTTAGCAAAAGAAAACCTCATAAACAAATATTAGTCTTATTCATCAAACAATAATTAGATGACGCAATGTCTCATATTAAGCGACAGCAGTTTGGTTCTGCTGTTACAGTCATCAGCTATTCTACACTGTCAAACAGATACTTTACTCTGAAAAAGATTTACTCAATACGTATTTGTTCAAACTAATTGTTGATTTCTAGATCTAACCCAAATTTGTAAATGTTTCAGGTGCTCTCAAATTGAGCTCACTAGCTCGTATGACTATAATTCTTTCCACGATGATTTGCGTAAAATGTATTTTGCAACTGGTGCTCAAAATGAAAACACAGTCTTTCTATTTACTGATACTCAGATTGTAGTAGAAGAGTTTTTGGAAGATATAAATAATATACTTAATTCAGGTATATTTAAAAAATATTTTTATCTGTAGTAAATAGAATAGCTTTGTTTTCAGAGGAAACTGTTGTGATAATTTTTATTTGTTAATTAACTTTATTGACTTTACATTTTGGATTACAATCCTGAAAATCATTTATCTCTCCATTAATTTATATAAACAGTATCATTATCATAACCGTAAAAAGTTAATCTATACTGGGTGAACCAGATGTGTTCAACTTTGTTTGAAGTATAATCTTATTAGTGATATAATTATGCAAGTAAAATCTTTCTTTTCTATTGTAATGTACATGATTTTACTGAGTTATCATTCTTTTTTTATATTGTGGTGATTTCGATCAGTTGAACACGTTAAGCTCTAAACAGGATCCTGACCCAAGTACACTGACCAATTAGCATGTCTCTACTCTGTATTCATGATTGATTTACCCTTATATTGAGAATGAATGTGATATTGGAGTATACATAGTCTATGATTACCAATATTCTTCAAACTAGCGGATACCCCAGCACGCTTCATGTGCCTATCCTGTCGTCACTCGCTACGCTCATGATGTAAGCTTAGCCTGCGGCCTCGCCTGGGAACTATACCATTAGCCATTTGTGGAACTCGGCCTGTGGCCTGGTGGTGGGCTCGGCCTACGCCCTCGCAGGGGAAAGTTCGGCTGCAGCCTCACCAAGGCATTCTGCTACAATTCCATTAGTGGATCTCAGCATGTCGCCTTGTTAGGAAGATCAGCTTTCGGCTTAGCCAGGGTTTTTAAGCAATACGACCATGAATTTTGGTTTTTGGGGCAGTGGAGCCCATAAACATAGTATTTTATAAAATCTGATGGTATACTAGTAATTAATAAAAGAAAACCTTTAATATGATACCCCACTTGTTTGTTTTAGTTCAACATTACCCAATTTTGGGTTTTTGAGCATATTTTTTATTTTGAGGGGGAGCCCTTAAATGTTGTCTCTTGCTAAATTTAATGGTATTAAGTGATTTAAGAGATAAATATCTAACGTTAGATACCTCACTTTGGTATTTTATTATTACCCATTTTTTTTTTTTTTGGTGATTGTATTTTTTTTTTTTTTTTTTTTTTTTTTTAATATGTCCCATATTATTTGCCCTTTTCACAATCTAAAGGTATATTTGGATTCAGGACAAAAATACTTATAGTTTGATACTTGATACCCTACTTGAGTGGATAACATCAGTATTAAACAATTTTACATTTTCAAAAATTGTGGTTTTTGGGCCCCCGATATCCCAAATCTTTGAGCTATTAAGCTAAAATTCTTATAAATGGTGTACGTTTGTTACACATGTAGAGCTGTAAAGGTTTGAACATTTTACTCGAGCTTTTACTCAAGTTAGGCCATTAAAACTAATTTTTTTGTGATTTTTCCATAAGAAATACATTTGGGCAGTTTTGGGGTAAAAAAAGCCACCATCTTGTTTACGAATGAAAAAAGTAAACTTTTGTGAATTTTTCCGGAGGTTTCAGACCGAGAGCTTCAATTCAAGTATACACTTTATGGGGGTAGGATGCCGGGAAGTGCCTCAACATTTATGTCAGTCAGCGAGTGATCCCAATCCAGCTATATATAAGATTGCATTAACCCTCCCGATGTTAGTTGTCGGTTACGTCACAGCATTACGCGTATTATGGATGTTAGTTGTTGCAAAAACGACAACTACGTAGTGGTTCGTTTAAACTACCAGTGTTACTAACAGTAATTTTGCTATACATATTTGATATCGTTTTAATTGTCATTTCTCCACGCATTTCCGAATATCTGTGAGTAGATGGTTATTGTTTGTATGTGGAAGAGAGATTATCATGCGATAATCAACAACACTGGAACAGCTGGTGCTAGAACAGCTGTAAATGGTGTGTACAACGATTTTCTCATTATAGGCTTTTGTTTACGTAAATATTCTTTATATAACTTACATTTTTGTAATTGATTGAAATTAGCTATTTCAGAATTTTAGCATTGTAAATTTAAACATTTCTCAAGGTAGCGTGGACTTGGAAATATGTTATGAAAAAATATTTTTTATTTTCTCTTGACCTCAACGACATTTCAAAATAAATACATCAACTTATCTTTTGCATGTACAAGTTCTGTATAGTTTTAGAAATAAAGTGATGTATATTATGCTATTGCTATAATATTTTCATTATTTTATATGCATTTTTTAATTTATCCTTACACTAGTGGAAAAAATGGGCTAGCATTATAGAAACACTTAGTGAATAGTGGGAGGCTTAAAACTGCTATTTTTGGGAGTTATGTCTTTATTGTTATTTTTACCTTTAACATTTTCAGGTGAAGTGCCCAATTTATTTGAATCAGATGAGTATGAAAAAGTGATAATAGCTTGCAGACCACCCGCAAAAGAAGCTGGTATTTCCGAGAGCAACCGTGATGGAATCTTTGACTTCTTCATATCGAGAGTAAGAAGTAAACTACACCTTGTCATCTGCATGAGTCCCGTGGGAGATGCATTTAGGTAATTTATTAGGTATTTAGATATTGATTGTTATGATCTAGGCGGTTATGATGTCAAAAGTCGGCACTAGTAGGGCAGTGCTGTAACCCAGCTACTTGGAGACAAAGTGTTGTGGAAATTGTAGGTGATAGTAGAGATGGAAATTATCGTTGTTTCCCGGCAACGTGTTATAACATTTTTCAGAAAGCCCACAACAGGTTGCGGCAACCTGTTATTTTGGCAACTGTTGTCGACTGCACGTTTTCAATCATTGTGGCTGGTGTTGTGTTATTTAACCTTTCACTATTGGTTGCCTGTTGTTTTTAAATTTAGTTAGTGTTGACTATTAGTTGACTTATGTTTAACGGATAATGTTTTTGGATTGAAATTAAATTAAAAGTCAGTTCATAAACAGTTATTTAATTAATGAAATTATGTTACTATAAAATACTCATAGCATAAATTATTATTTGTTAATATTATTTGGAATTAATAAATAAAGAGTTATTAAATTAAGATGGTTATGTAAATGTAATTCATCGTTAAATATAATTCATTTCGACTACACAAATAATTAATTAGGTATAATTTAAATACTACAACAATGTCATATTTCGACAACGCCAAAGACCGGATTGATATACTAAACAGACGAATACCGTTGTACGTTGAAAGGCTGTTATCAAAATAACAGGGAGTTTCCAGCAACATGTTGCGGGGATAGCTGTTGTCATGTGACAACACTGTTATTTACCCTGTTATGTTATATAACGGCCATCTCTAGGTGTTAGTTTTTATACTTTGTACCGGGTCGTTTGACCGGTACATTTCGTTGCTTTCGTCGTTGTCTGCCAGGCTGCCTGAGACCGCTCGTGCCCGGCGATTCGCTTACTTTGGTGGCCGTTGGCTCGGACTTGTTCGTTCCGTGTTCCAGCTCTGGTCTGTCGGGTTGGCCGTCATTCTTCTGGTTTCTCTGCGGCCGATCGTCAAGACATGCTCGGCTAGAGACTCCTTAAACGTAAGTGTTCATTTTGTAATTTCTAATATCTAATCACCCTTTTGGTGAAAATATTTTGTTTTCTTGATAATAAATTAGTTTTGCTCAGCTGCCGAGTTTTATTTTAACCCTCCAACTGCCACCCGTGATCCCATCGCTTGACTTGTTTTGAGCCATCTCCCAGTTGGCACGCTTTCCAGCTTTGGTGGGGGGATGGGTCTCAATTGGTAGCAGAGCGTAGTTCGGCATGCAGTATCATCAGCCTTTCTCTTTTTGAGTCCCTTGACGCCTTAGGACTTGTCAGGCACACCGAGCCTTCTTCTATTACTTGCTGGATGGCATCCCAAACTCCTTTACCTATTCTTCTGAAGGCGTCATTACATTTTAAGATCGAAGGATTTTCCTGGAGGTGGGGTTTTCTTGTTGCCAAGGACCTGGCGGTTTCTTGTATCATAGGGGCAGACTTTATTTCTAAGAGTGGTATGGTGCTTGACCTCCAGAAGCGCCAGATGTTTTTCAAGTTCAATCGGCGAGTTTTGGTGCCTCTAGTAGGTGGTTCTGACTGCCCACCTGCAGTCACAGAGGTGGGTTGTGAGCCCGAACAACCCAAGGTGGATCCAGTTGGTCATCTCCCCCCTGAGCAGGCGGAGGCCATTAGGGGGCTGTGTTTGCGGTTTCCTGATGTGCTTACGCCTGAGCTTGGGGTCACTTCTCTTCTGGAGTATGAGATCCACCTCACCGATTCTCAGCCTGTTAGAAGTCATCCGTACAAACTTGCTCCCCCAAAGATGGAGGTTATGAGGGCTATGATTGAAGATCTTCTGAGCAAGGGTGTGATTGAACCGTCTCGTTCCGCTTATGCCAGTCCAGCTTTTCTTGTGCCCAAGCCTAATGGTAAGTCTAGGCTTGTGATGGATTATCGGAGGCTCAACGCTAAGGTCGCTGTTGACTCGGTACCTCTGCCTGATTTGCATTCTGCGTTTGATTGGTTCGGTAAGGCTAAGTTTTTCAGTGTTTTTGATTTGAACCAGGCCTACCATCAGATTCCATTGAAGAAGGAATCACGGCCTATGACTAGCTTCTGTGTTCCCTGGAATCTCTATCAGTTCACTAGGGTTCCTATGGGTCTTGCTGTGGGTGCCCAGACTCTCACTCGTCTGCTTGATTCCATCTTCCATGATGTGAAATTCAAGTTTGTCTTCAATTACCTGGACGACCTTCTTGTCTACAGTGAGACTTTCGGGGAACACATGCAACATCTGGAGGAAGTTCTTAGTCGCCTTAAATCAGCTGGCCTTACCGTCAATCCGGAGAAAGTCACTTTTGCTCGTCCTGAGATTTCTTTTCTGGGTCATCTTATATCTTCTCGAGGCGTCTGCATTGATCCTGCGAGGACCCAGGGCATTCGGGATTTTCCTCCTCCCAGAGATGCCAAGGGGATTGCCCGTTTTGTGGGGATGGTGAATTTTTACCGTAGGTTCATCCCAAACGTGGCCGAGCTTGCTGCCCCGTTGAACGAGTTGCGAAAGAAAGGTGTCCCTTTTGTGTGGGGCCAAGCTCAGCAGACTGCCTTTGATGCTCTCAAGGAGGCTATCATGCAACCTCCTGTCCTGCGTATGCCTGATTTCAGCAGAGAATTCATTCTTCAGACTGATGCCTCCTCCTCCACCATTGCTGCTGTTCTTTCTCAGGAGTTTGATGGGGTCAGGCAGCCCATCGCTTTTGCTTCGAGGACGTTGTCTCACCAGGAAAAGAAAGCTTCTTCCGTCTATGAGTTAGAGTGTCTGGCTGTTGTCTTTGGTACGGACAAGTTTCGGCGTTTCTTGGAACACGCTGAGTTCTTGCTGGAGACGGACAATCAGGCACTGTATTGGCTTCCTGCCCTTCCCAGACAGCTTGGGAAAGTTGGTCGCTGGGTGGTCAAAATTTCTGCTTTTAAGTTCCGAGTCCAACATCTTAGGGGTACCCAGAATGTCATCGCGGATGCTCTTTTCCGCATGTATCACGAACCCAGTGATCCACGTACTGAGGCTGTTGCTCAGTGTGGTGCTGTTCTTCTGGATTTTCCTCTGGCTTTTGACGACCTAATGTCCCATCAGCAGAAAGATCCTGAGCTGTCAGTCATCTTAGGTGAGCTTCAAGAGGGAGGTGCCCACCCTCCCTATTTTCTGTCCAAAGGGGTACTCTGTTGCCGTCCTCGACAGAGGGGTGAACAGAGGGGTGTAGTGCTGCCTACTCATCTAGTACCGATGGTCTTTCAGTATTCACTCTTCTCTTGTGGGCGGTCATCTTGGCATTCATGAGACCATCGCTAAGATTCGTAGGTATTTCATCTGGAAGGGCATGGACCGGGATGTTGCTGGCAGAGTGCGGGCTTGTCGCCTGTGCTCTCTCAGCAAGCCTAGTCGAATGCAAAGTTAGGGTTGTTATCTTCTGAAGTGGCCGAGCGTCCTTTTGAGAAGGTGTTCATCGACTACGTGGGTCCTTTTCCCCGTAGCAAGTCAGGTAGCTCCTACCTACTTGTTTGTGTGGATGCTTTCTCGAAGTTCGTTTGGCTTTTCCCACTTCGGAGTGCTACGGCTAAGCTCACCATCCGTGCTCTCCAGTCCCAACTCTTCCAGCACTTTAGTGTGCCTTCTACTCTTGTGTCCGACAACGGTAGCCAGTTTACCTCACACGAGTTTCGTAGGTTCTGTTTTGGCTATGGTATCAGGCATGTGACTACCTCTCCTTATTACCTACAGCCTTCTCATGCAGAGCGGTTCAACCGCAATCTTCGGTCTGCCCTTATTACTTTCCATGCTGAGAAGCAGAACACCTGGGATGAGAGTCTTTCTTGGCTCCAGCTTGCTTTTAACTCTTCCAAGCATGAGAGTCACAATGCCACTCCCTTCGAAATTCTACATGGCTACCCTCCTAACAACCCTTTGTCCAACTTGTGGAGGCTAGAGGATCTTCTACCTACGCCAGGTGCCACTGACGTAGTGTCCACGTGGCGGGCTGCTCGGCGCAACCTGCTACGTGCTAGGGAGAGAGTAAGGAGGAGGTATGATAAGGGTTGTACTCCTAACCCTTTTCAGGTTGGAGATCTGGTTCTTTGTCAGGCTCACCCGGTCAGTTCGGCCGCGGAACGAAGAGCTGCAAAGTTGTGCTATCGGTGGTCTGGTCCCCACCGCATCGACAGGTTTTTGTCACCGGTGACTGCTCTGCTGGTTGATCCCCAGTCAGGCAGGGTGTTCAGGAAAGCCCATGTGTCCCAGCTTAAGGCTTTCCGGGGAACGGTTGATCCAGGAGTTGGTGTTCCTGGGGGTTTCTTGGGGCAAAGAGATTGATCACCTCTGCGCCCTAGGTGGCTGTTCTGAGAGAGTCTCCTTCTCTCTTTTCTGGTCGGGCCCGACCGTCAGGGTAGTTCGCTCCCTGTTCGAGGGGTTTCCCCTCTTAGATTCTCTTTGGCGTCCTTGGAACACCACTCTTTGGAAGTTTCTTCTTCTTCTGTTTGGTTCCCTGAGGTACCGAGTTTTCTCCCCTGCCTGGGTGTGTTGAGGTTTTGCAGAGGGAGGTTTTACCGGGTCGTTTGACCGGTACATTTCGTTGCTTTCGTCGTTGTCTGCCAGGCTGCCTGAGACCGCTCGTGCCCGGCGATTCGCTTAATTTGGTGGCCGTTGGCTCGGACTCGTTCGTTCCGTGTTCCAGCTCTGGTCTGTCGGGTTGGCCGTCATTCTTCTGGTTTCTCTGCGGCCGATCGTCAAGACATGCTCGGCTAGAGACTCCTTAAACATAAGTGTTCATTTTGTAATTTCTATTATCTAATCACCCTTTTGGTGAAAATATTTTGTTTTCTTGATAATAAATTAGTTTTGCTCAGCTACCGAGTTTTATTTTAACCCTCCAACTGCCACCCGTGATCCCATCGCTTGACTTGTTTTGAGCCATCCCCCAGTTGGCTCGCTTTCCAGCTTTGGTGGGGGGATGGGTCTCAACTTGGTTCTCTTAACACAGACACAGCATCTGTTCAATGATTGCCATCAGTGTGAACACTGTTAGAGAAGGCTGGGGTGTATGTGTTAATGATTGTAGTCAGAGTCCGGATGTTGTGTAGAGAAAAGAGTTATCAGTCTTGTCAGCTAGCTGAAATTCAGACCAACACTACATGATTTGGATTCTATGTCAAGCTGTAGGTCCCTTAGATGCTCTGGACGTTGGGTTGTTATATGACTACACTACTTGTTCATGTACACTCATTCACTTCTCATATTTCCTCATATCTCTTTGATCATTGTCTTAATAATAAATACTGAATAAGTGTGATGAAAGTGTGTAAGCAAATGTAGTCTTTATTACAAACTGAGGTGTAATATTCCTTTAAAAAAAGCAAAGGTCTACTGTAAGTAACAAACAAACGACAAATGAGATTAAAACCAATAGTTATCAGCTAATCGCTTTACAAAATTTGTTTGAATCAGATTGGAATCAAACTGAGGACCTTAAGCTTTATGAAGCTAGGCTTTAATCATCTGACATTCAGAACTAATTAAGTTAAAAGTTAGCATCTATAGTAACAATTCTTCTTAAATGATAGACATACCTTCCCAATATGCAGACAATTAAAAAAATGTTTAAATCATTTAGGTGTTAGACAAATACATAAATTATTCTAATAACTAAAGCTTCGGGTAACAATCGGATCAATGTGTTATTTATAATACAGTAGAGCCTCCTTATCCAACATAGATTTATCTGACATTCCGGTTTAATCAACATACCTGTCCCCATAAAAATACTGTAATAAAAATGTTCTGAAATAATATACTGGATTATTGTTCCGTAATGACGAAAACTCCATGTACCTGGTGATGTTTTATCAACTAGCGCAATGTATGTTGCTTACTGTACTTGTCTTTATGTTGAGCGGGGACTGTACCACGTGAGCATACTACATTACTTTTGAGTGTCTAAAAATAATTTTATTTTGAGGACAGACAGCACTTGTAGGAAGGGGGAACTCTTATTCAGTAGTTTCTTGAACAGTCACACATATTACTTTGTTGTTTTGAAGTTATATTACATAACAGCATCTAATATCATAAAGTAATTTTATTAAGGTAATGCTTTAGGATAGTTCATTTATTAAATATTTCCACTATAAATTCATTGTTTTCCTTATAAAAACTGAACAAGAGTTGTTGTTAAAACGGCATTGTAGTGTAAAACCTTAAAACTTCTTTAATTAGTACTCTTTAAATTTTGTACTATCATTCCTTATAATCGGACATTTTTACCTATCAGATGTTATCACAGCCAATTTACATCACATAAGACTGTTTTTCATAAACATCAACAGAATTTTTAGAAGTCTTTTAAAGTAGAACACATTTTTTAAATTATTCCACAATTTTTTATTTAAAATAGCGCTTTCGCCGGTTAAGGCATCATCAGTTTTTGTAAACAGAAAAAACATATGTTTAAAACAATACAAATTAAAATATGATAAAATATAAATATTTTTAAATGAATTTAAAACTTAAATGGATTAGTAGAAAGTAATTTAAATAAAATATTAAACTGGAAAATATGATTTACAATTAATTATTTTATGTTTGATTTCTTCTTTAACTAAAGGTAAGTATATATTACTAAAATTTATAGATGGTTGTGATATACATTGTTCTTTTATAACAGACATGCAGGCACTTTCAATTTGATTCCTTTTGGTCCATGACGATTCTTTAAATATAATACTGGATGAATCAAATTTGATGTCATGATTTTCGTTTATAGCGTGTTCTACTAATTTTGATTTTTCTTTATTTTGTGTTTTGTAATTATATATATGTTCTTTGACTCTTGTACTTATAGGTCTAGAGGTTTGACCAATGTAAGTTTTATTACATTCACAATCAATTTTGTAAATTATATTTTTAGATTCTTGAATTTTGTTCTTGGGTTTTAATTTTGTTAAATGACTACGAAGGTTATTAAATGAACTAAAAGAAGTACGAATATTGAATTTTGAGTTGATTTTTCTAATTTTTTCTGAAACTCCTTTTATATATGGAATTGTAACTGTAGTAAGAGAGTTGGTATTTTCATTGTGTCTTCTAGGTTGAATTTTATTTTTTAATTTCGCCTTTTCAATTATGTTTGTAGGGTAGTTATTATTTATTAATAGTTGTGTAGTATCTTGTTCTGCCTTTAATTTATCTTCATCATTTGTTACTAAATTATCTATTTTCTTAAATAAACTTTGAATCATTCCAATCTTCACATGTTGAGGGTGATTTGAAAAATAATTCATGTATTGGCCACTGAACGTTTTTTTATGGTATAGTGATGTAATAAGTTTATTTTCTGTTGATTTTGAAACTAACACATCTAGAAAAGGAATTTGTCCATTATTTTCATTTTCTAATGTAAATTTTATAGTTGGTCTCAAGTTATTTATATGATTTAAAAATTTGTTTTGAATATCAGTTTGATCTTCCCATATGCAAAAAATGTCATCAACATATCTGAGCCAGATTTTTGGTTTGGGATTCCAGTTAGCAAATGCAATTTTTTCAAAATTATCCATGAAAATGTTACTTAGTATTGGACTTAATACTCCACCCATAGGTAAACCTGAAATTTGGCTATAAAATTTTTCTTCATATTGAAAGTAGTTGTTAGTAACACATACAGTCAGAAGTTCTAATATACAACAAACTGATAATTTTGTTCTCTCTTTGAGATTATCATCTTGTTCTAATAAATTCTTTGTTATTCTTAACACTTCTGGAATAGGTACATTTGTAAATAAACTAGTTACATCATAGCTGACTAGAATATCATGACAATTAATTTGTATTTTGTTTAATTTCTCAATAAAGTCTTCTGAATTTTTTAAATAAGATGTAGAATTGCCAAATAAGGGATTTAGGATGGACAGCAAAAATTTTGATAGTTTATATGTAGGTGAATCAATCGAACTTACTATGGGTCTCAAAGGAATAAAATCCTTGTGAAGTTTAGGAAGTCCATAAAGATGAGGGGGTTTAGAATATTGTGGACTTAGTTTTATGAGAAGAGGTTTTCCAAGTTCATTTTCAAAATCTCTAAGTTTAATTTTAATAGTTCTTTCAATTTTCGTTGTAGGATCTTTTTTTAATTGGGAATATTCACCAGAATTTATTAGTTGTTTAACTTTTTTATCATAGTCTTCTTTATCTAAAATGACTGTAATTTTACCTTTATCTGCTGGAAGAATCACTATAGATTCATCAGATCGAAGAGATTTTAGAGCATTTAATTCAAGTTTCGAAATGTTACTTTTAGGTTTCTTTGTATTTTCAAGAGTTTGTCTAATCATTGCTCGATAGTAATCTCTTTGATCAGTTGGTAAAAGATTAGCAGCAGAGTCTGTTGGCATGACGATATCAATATTTGAAAAATGTGTTTTTGAAATTGAAAAATTTAAACCTTTATTTAATAAACTCAATTCTTCATTATTTAATGCCTTTTTGGAGAGGTTAACTACAAAAGGATTATCACAAGTATTTTCATTTGATTCAGAATTTTGATTATTTTCATAAAAAGGACAAGGTACATTTTGTTTTGAGCAAAGCTTTTTAATTTTCTTTACTTGTTTGGTATATACGTTGTAAATCATGTCATTGATCGTTTCAAAAGTATCACTTAACAATATGTCAAATTGTATTGAATGTAATTTAATAGTTAAAAGTTCATAAATAATTTTGAGACATACGCTTACATTGTCTCTTAACTTATACCAATATTTAATTTCTTCATTTAACCAAGTTTGTTTCGCTTTTTTTAATGCATATTTTGAGGAATGAGATTTACTGTTAATTTTGATTTGTATATAGTTTTTTAGAAGTCCTCACAACTGTCATCAACATATGTGTATTTGCTTAAAATGTTAACTGATAAATTTTGTATTATCTACATTATCTTAATCAATAAAAAATTGTGGTTCACTAATTTGTTGTATCTATAGGAGAAGATGCAGAATGTTTCCTTCACTGGTGAACTGCTGTACCATAGATTGGTTCGTTGACTGGCCCAAAGAGGCTTTGTTGTCTGTCGCCAAAGATGCTCTTAAAGACATTAAGAGGACGGATTTAGTTGAAAGTGTGTCTGATATGTGCTATACCATTCACAAAGTAGGTATTAAATTACTCATTATTCCCTAAAATTATCGTACACATTATTTCATGTAGTTATTCAGTATTCCTTCTTTTCAATGAAAGTACAATACAAATTTAATTAGTACTCGTATTTTAATTTTTGTTTTATGTGTTTTTTTTAACTTTTGCAAGACAGTCGTAAATGTGTTAAAAAATTTTAAAAAATGTTTCAAGTTTAGTATAAGGATCCGATGATGGTGTAATGCCAAAACGTGTAATCCAACAGGATTTCGAGGATCACTGGCAGATAGCAGGTATTTAACCTCTAATACATTCTTATTTTAACTATTTTTATTAAGTGGTCAATCCCCTCTTTAACCTTACTCTGCCATTCCCCATAGATTACTGATTTGTGGGAAGAACTATCAGACAGAGTAAGGGGTATAACCAGAACAGCCCAAGGTGAATATTACTGATAAAAACTAACAGTCAATGCTAGGATCCAAACCTGCTCTCCCTAACTTCTAACTTGGGTAAAAAGTCCTGACCCCCTCAACCACTGGCAAACCCTAAACTTAACAATTTTTTTTAAAGAATATTTTTTATTTACTATAAATTTTGGAAAAGACCATTTAAATTTAAAGCGACAATAATATGCTCAAAAAGACAGTTAAATCTTGTAGGTAAATAGTTGTCAGATGAATACAATAAATAAGCTTAATTCATTACATTCACTATGCTTATTTTCCATATGTTAATTATCATACTGTACATGTATATTTATTATATGCAGTAGTACTTAACCCTTTGCGATCAACATTGAAATATATGGGTTGTCCTCTGCGGACGCGTGGCCTGGCTCACGGCTCACAGCCATTTTTGCGCCAACTCATATTAGTTTCGACTTGTGTTGTCCTCAGCGCACGCGTGACCCGGCTGACTGGCCACTATAGAATTCCTTCTACGGTCGTATGGCCCGTGTGACTGCCCAATAAATTCATTCTCCATTTAGAAATAATTAGATTGTGCTGGTGTAGTCGTAAAGTGCTGACATCAAACGAGAAACTATTGAACTAAATGAAACACCAGCTGTTTTTATTTTACTGCCAATCAAATCACAGGAGAATATAAAATAACAACGTGTCTTCCACTGCCTATTCATGTAGGCTATTGCAGTGAATGTTTGACAGTTGTCAAACAAAAAGTTTAAAACCCAATAATAACCATGAAACGATTGTAACAGCAATAGCCTAATTAATTGTTTAATTTCATTTTATTTTGCAATAATATTTTAATTTCATTTTATTGTAGTGTATATTGGTTTCAATAAATGTCTTTTCATAATTTTGTATTTTTATAATTTCTTATTTGTAGTTACACCAACACAACAGTTACTTAAAGATATAAACAATCATCATAATAATTATTTATTTATAAAACGTTGGTAAACTATTTGTATTTACGATAAAGTAATGAGACAAATCCATTAATAGGTAACAAATATAGAGAATTTCATTATAAAATAAATAGTAAAATTTTATCGAATACTAATAATTTTCAATAGAAATGTTATGTACAAAATAGACAGTCAGGATATTAATTATTATAATAAAATAGCAAATTTTAATAGTGACTGCACAAGTAGATTTTCAAACTATCATTTATTTAATTTGTTTAAATAAGTAACAAATGAAACTAGTATTTTACAAATAAATTGACGTTCATATTTATTAAATGGTCTGTTTAAATGTATAATTTACAATAGTTTTATAAAGTATCGGGTACTAGTTTTTTAAATTTTAAATATCCGATGTCAATATTGCCGCTTGTAGCAGTAAATAATTCTGAGTTGATGGGAGGTAGCCGCCATGTTAAATACCGAGCTGGTGCTGAGAACGGCACGGCCCGGGAGACGGGCCACGCGAGCGGCGAGGACAACTCACCAATAAATTATTCCCAGCTGTCTGGAATTTGTTGTGGCCCGGCAGCCGGGCCGCACAATCGCAAAGGGTTAAGCATGTGTATCTAAATTTTTTTTGTCATTACTTTTTTACTAAATTAGTCTAGTAATCTAAAAACAATATAAAAAAATCTAATTCTTACACTGTACAATCCTGATACATTGGCTTTCCATTATGACATATTTGAATTGAAAATAGTAGCTTTAATACAAATACAGTAGGTAATTATTTAATAATTATTAACAAATATTAATAATTGTCATGTAAAATATTTTAATATCTAATAACAAAATACAGGTTCAAATCAATTTATTTCTTAATTAAATTTTCAGAGTGTTGGCGATATGACTGTTAGGTATTTTGAGGAAATGAGGAGGCATTACTATGTTACACCTAGCAGTTACCTAGAACTTCTAAAACAATATCTAGCCTTGCTTGAGAAGAAAACGCTACAAACAACACAAATGCGGGATCGAATTCAAAATGGTTTGCATGTAAGTAATCAACTACTTATTCAGTTTTAATTTCTTCTGATAGTTACAAAATTATATTAGTTAGAAATTATTTTAAAATACTTCATTGATCAAGTAGATGGGAATTGAATAATATGTACATTAAAATTACAAATTATAGCATTCAATTTTTACAATATTTTACTTTTGACGGTTTGCTTATTTATAGTTTTTGTGTTTGTTCCTGATTTGAATGAACATTGCAAACGGTAAGGTTGCAGAGAAACTTTCATACTTTCATTTATTTAATTACAGAAACTCCATGAAACTAATGCACTAGTTAGTACAATGAAGGTTCAACTTATTGAAATGGAACCTCAGCTAAAATTGAAGTCTGAAGCTACAACAGCGTTGATGAAGAACTTGGTAAAGGAGAAGGCACAAGCAGACGAAGTGCGGCAGGTTGTTGTTAGTGACGAAGCAGTTGTAAAGGTAAAAATAGACGTCTGTTTGTATTTAAGTTTACTTTGTCACCGTAGTATTTATGGGGGTCAACCTCACACTTGTTAATTAAATTTGCTCATTATCTTCTACCTGCCCCACCCATAATTTTTAGGTAACTCATCATAGGCAAGCAGTTAATAGGTTTGGTCTGTTGATATAATTAGTGATTATATATAAAGTTAATAGGAGGCCCTCAGTTTTCATTTTGTATATATTGTCCGCACTAGTGCCGCAATGGTGTAATCCAGCTATTTGGAAACAAAGTACAGTAGAACTTCGATTAACCGTCACTCGTTTATCCATCAGTCTCTGTTAACCGTCAGGGGTAAAATTTAAAATAGCGATTTTAAATACTGTGCCGCGAAGCAACTGCGCGAATACACACAAATGTCCATTGCCGTCCGGTAGCGACGGCACGTCTATTGCCGCCCGGTAGACGTCCCCATATTGTCCCCATATTTGCAAGCTCATGGGATGATCTCACGGTATCAAATCTGAAGAATGGTTGGAATAAATTGTGGCCTGAACCTACTGCTAATGTTCCTGAAGAAACTCAAAGCGTCAGTGTGGATGAAATTGTTGAACTGTGCAATAGTGGGAGGCAAAATGACTGGTTGGAATGTGATCAATTGGATGGTGGCTTTGAAATGCTAAATGATGAAGAAATTATTCTAGAATGACTCATGACGAAGAAGAAACAAATGAAGACGATGATGAAGACTTAAGTCAGGAGCCAAAACCTACAACAAGCCACTCTGAAGTAGAAACAATACTGACAAAATGTATAGATTGGTTCGAGCTGCAAGAGGAAGCTAATGCCACTCAGCTTCTACTTCTCCGCAAGATTCGTAGCATTGCCGCTCAAAAAGCTAGAGCTTCTAAAAAACAGAAGAAGATGACTGACTTTTTTAAGGCTTAGGCCAATTTTTACATACAGGTGCTGTATTGTAAAATTGTTAACATTACTGTATACATTAATTAGAAATTTTGACAAAGTTTAAAAATATATGTTGTACTGTATATTTTTGTAATACATACTATAGGCCATACTGTATTATTTTTTGTGCAATACAAACTTCTTTATTATTCATTGTAAATGTTTAAATTTATATTTTTATTCCTTTTTCTACCTTAAAATATAGTTTTTTAATGAGTTTACTACATAAAACGTACCATTTTGGTCATTTTAAAGACGATTTTCTGTTATCCGTCTATTCTATTATCCGTCACCGTCCCGGTCCCGACAGTGACGGTTAATAGAAGTTCTACTGTACTGTAGAGATTGTAGGCAATATGTTTTATACTCAGTCCTTTTAATACTGACATGGGGTTCGCTCAATGGTTGCCATTGACGCAGACACTACTAGAGAAGACATGTTGGGTGGTAATCAGTGTCCAGATGTTGTATATGGAATAGAACTGAGTATCCAATTTGTCAGTTTGCTGAAAATCAGACCAATACCACTTGGTTCTGTTTCCACTTAAAGATGTAGGTAATTTAGTTGCCCTGATTAGTAGGCTTTTAATAAATGGCTATTTCAAGGAAACAGTTGACTACTAACAATGAATACACTCATTCATCTACACTACACAATGAATAGTCATTCACCTCTAATATTCACCAATATTTCTATGATCAGCATCTTAATAATGAATAATAACAATAACAATAATACTAGGCATATTTTAAAAGTAATTACCGTATTGGAATCCTACTGTTGTAGTGCCTATGTGGACGGCGTTCGGAATATGCACGCTGTGTACTGCTATCTGTTGGCAAGCCACAGCCACCATTACAGATCTATTTGACAGTGTTTAAGGTTGTTAATCAGTGTTTTAAATACCTCCTTCGATTGAAAATGCTGCCGGCTGTGAAGTATAGGTTGCGATAGGATTTCTTAATGCTAAAGGTGTAAAAGTATCTGACATTCACCGTGAGATCTGTGAAGTTTATGGAGAAAACACAATCAATGATGGGATATATGGAAATGGGTGAGAGCTTTTAAAGATGGTAAATCAAACAAAGGACTGATCTGATCATTTTGGCTGGGAACAAATCGATCATCCACCATTTAGTCCCGACCTTGCACTCAGTGACTTCCATTTATTTTTGAACTCAAAGAAACATCTGCGAGGTCAATGCCATAACAAGGTTGATGATGTCAAAATGACCGTGCTGCAGTGGTTGTCCAGTCAGGTGGCAGATTTCTTTGAGGAAGGTTTTCAAAAGCTGGCTGTAAGATATGACAAGTGCCTAAATATTAATGAAAATTATGTTGAAAAACAATTTAAAGTACAAGCTTTCTTATTAAAATAGTTTCGTTTTTAAAAATCAACTGTTTTTTGTTTATTTGTTTAATTCAAAAAGGTACTTACTTTAAAAACATGCCTTGTACATGAGAGGAACATCACGCAAGGTATATTTTTAAGAATGGATGTGTGAGAGAGAGTTTGTATCAATGTATGTTTATATGTTTATGAGTGCTACAGTTTAGCACTCATGATTTAATTGTAGACTTATATTTTAGTAGAAAACTAACCCAAATTGAAGCATAACTCGAAAATAACATTCTTTGTGCAGGCGAAGGCGGCAGAAATGCAAGTGCTTGCAGATGAGGCACAAGCAGATCTGGACCTGGCTTTACCTGCAATGGAGGCTGCGACGAAAGCACTTGAGTCTCTCAACAAAGCAGACATCAACGAGCTCCGTGTCTTCAACAAACCACCCCATCTGGTCAAATTCGTCATGGAGGCAGTCTGCCTGTTACTTGGTTCCAAGTTAGTTGCTAAACCGACTTTCACACTAATTATGTAACAGATTCACTTATTAGAAATCACAGTATTTTCAAAGAATAACAAAGATGGATGTATTTTTTGTGAATGCCTTATGTACATGACCTCATCGTCTTGTAAGAGTGGTGTTGTGGTTGTGAGAGCTGTCAAACTTGTGCTGTTATATTTAAAACTAACGATTATCATTCTGATAGTATAATAGTATAGTCGGATCAAATACTAGAAGTATATCATCTCTTTTATAAACCCAGTTTCAAGATCTGATTTTACAAATGAAAAATTTTTTTACCTTAGTTTTGCCTGAAGATCTTGAATGTGTTTCTTCACTCCAATGTACATTTCGCCGCTAGGTGCGGCATCTTCAAGGAGATATTGTCCTAAACTATTTAAATTCACTATCACTATTTACACATGTCACAATTCTTATATTACATAGTCACTGTAGTATGCGGCAGTAGTGCACCAGCGGCGGTAAAAAAAAAAAAATTTTTTTCATTTATATCATCTCATTTCTCCTGTGAACTGCTTCATTAATGTTTCAGAACTTGATGTTGATTTTCATAAAATTGTTACATTCAAAATATTAATGGAATTTTAATAATTAAAACAAGTGAATAAAAATTGCTTACCATAATCAAAGAGTACAGATTAACATTTGCCCTAATTTTTATTATTTGTTCAGTTAATGTCTTAAAATGAAAATTACATACTGTTTTTAATTTTAATAAATCACTGTATCAAAAAACATTTTTTATTAATATATATAATTATTATGTTAACATTTGTACCTTACTTGGCAATGATTTATTATGATCACTACCAAATTTTGAATGACAGGACGGACTGGGCATCAGCAAAAGTAATTCTTGGTGATACAAACTTCCTGAAAAGACTTCAGGAATACGACAAGGATCACATACCTGAATCCCTAATGAAGAAGCTAAAGGAGTACATAGACCACCCTGAGTTCATACCTGATTTGGTGGCCACTCAGTCCAAGGTCTGTCGCTCCATGTGCATGTGGGTCCGAGCAATCGACAGCTATGCAGTCACTTTCCGCATTGTGGATCCCAAACGGAAAAAGTCAGTTTAAATATTTGTATTTCGTAGATAATATTAAACATAGCAGCATAGTGACATTTTTAAGTAACTCATTTTTTCTTCTTATACTTTCTAGTTTACAGTATTTGCAGAAACTAATAATAAATTGTGACATTAGGAAAGATTACATTTTTGTTAATCTAACCTGAATGTGCATTTTCAAGCATGTGCATGTAATGCAGTTGAGTTCATATACAAGCATGACATCACTTACATGTCTTCAACATATATAAACAACATAAAGTTGTAAAAATGACATTTGAAAAGTTTTAAGCACAGTACAATCTCGATTATTATGCTCCTATCTAAACTTTATTAAAATGCCTTAAAAGGTAGATAAGGAAAACTATATATTTGTATGTTACTGTGAGTTTAGTAATAAAAAATTAAATATCATTAATTAAATTTCAATTTATAGAGTAATATCAACGAAGATACTCCAGCTCTCTTCACGTGGTCTCAGTCTGTGACTTTTGACTTCAAGTTTTAGTAGATATACTCTAATCAATCATAACCATGATATGTAAATTTATTTACTATAGCACACTCATTGCATTTTCATTGCTACTTATTCATTAATATAAATGCTCAATTTCAGCCTATTTAAAAAGTTTTCATTTTTTTAATGTTTATTTAACAGCTGGTGATTAGCTAAATAAAATAACTCAATTAGATTACCATTGAATCATTAAAGGCTAGTGGAGCGGAGCTCTACAACAACCAAGATTAAAACCTTCCCTTGTAAAAAAATACAACAAGATTCAGTCAAAGTTTTACGACAAACAGAAAGACATTCATTTTTATACTATATAGAACAAACTTCCGCTGAATACAAACTTTCTAACATTATGAAAGGTCTATAACCTCTTGAATAATACAAAAATCATTATTCCAACAGCTGGTACAATTTTAGAAATGTCTTTATTTACATTGGAACAGTTGTTACTTTTAAATCTCCATTTTATTCTTACGGTCATAAAACACAATTTGAAAGCTTCCTGCACCTTTCTGCGTGAAAATGCTGAACAATTAAGATCTTATTGCATAATTGTGAATAGGGGCAAATTTTTTTGATACCTCAATCGTAAAAATTGATCAAGAAATAAGGGAGGAGTTACGTTAAAAAAATCAGATTCATGTATTAGCCTATATATAACGATTATAGTGGGAGGGGTTGATGACAGCATTACGTAATTTCAGAGGAGGTTTAGTATTATTGTTGCAAGTCCGTAACTATTAGAGCTGAACATAGATTTACTTGTTTGTCAGAGTGGCAGCTGCAGAGAAGGAGTTAGGAGTGGTCATGGCGACTCTGCGGCAGAAGCAGCAGAACTTGGCTGAAGTCGAAGCTCACATAGCAAGGCTAGAGGCGACGTATGATGCCAGTTTAGCAGAGAAAGCTAGCCTCCAGGCTACTATGGAACTTTGTAGTGCAAGACTAGATCGTGCTGGACGTCTCACTATGGCTCTCGGCGATGAGCAAGTTCGCTGGGAACAGTCTGTTAAGGTCAGAACAAATAAAACATAGGTAAGATGATACAAAAAAAATTAAATAAAAAAAATAAAAATCAGTCAGAAATAGGGAACTGAAGTATTTATTTTTTTGGGAGGAACTAAAACTTCCATTGCTGGTATTGGAATATTAATATAATTTTAATTCACAATAAATATATTACATTCATTGGAGCAATAGTAAATTTAATAAATAAAGTAACAAGATATGTTTATTAAATTTGTTTGTCGACGAAAGGGTAGGCAATGTATAACTGATATTGATGTCCGTAGTTGGTATGTTTTCGTGCTCCATTAACATTTATACTGACAAGCTTCTACCTGCTGTCAGCAAGTCACTTGCAAGCAATCAATACCACTGAACGTATATCGGTGGGTATATAGGTCGATACCACTATACGTGTGTAGAGGTATGAGTATGCCTTCATTTACCACCCACCTATACACCTAAAGTGGTATTAACCCACCTGCCCAGTCTGACCATTCACCATTTTGAATTTTGACCATTTACGTACAGATACATAAATGTTTATTATTCACAGTACACAGAAATACAGTAAAGTACGTATTGACCCGCCCATATAAACATACTCAAATAGAGGACCCATCCACTCGCTATGGACTAAACTATTAGCAAAGACAAATCCTCAATCTTTAGAATTTTGCTAATCTGTATGGATTTTATTGGATAACTAAGATTAATCAACTACAAAGTCATAATTGATTAAAGTGTTTTAATTGTCAGGCCAAAATTAATCACAATGTAAATAATTTAAAATATGTTATTCTCTTCCTTTTTGGTAAGTTGTCTGATTCTACTTTTTCATTGTTTGTTTATTTTCAGAACTTGGGAGAACAGCTGGTGGCCCTTCTTGGTGATGTGCTGATTGCAGCAGCATGTATGGCTTATTTAGGTGCATTCACCAGTTCCTATAGAGAAGAATTAACCAATCTGTGGACCAAACAGCTGTCTGACCTGAACATACCTGCTTCGGAACATTTCAGGTTGAAAATAATGAAGTATTAGAGTATTAATTTTGTAATATTGTGCCGTAGCACACATCGACCTCGTTGTTTCCAAGTTTGCCTCTCTCCTTTACATATTATGTGTTACACTTTATATATGTCTGTTCTTTTGTTTGTTCTCTGTGTTGGTTTCGTTGGCTGTTGAGTTGGCTCAGCCGTTTTTTGTTTTGTTTTGCTGTTAGCTGGGTTTTCATGGCAGCCTGTCATTTTTCGTAATTGTCTGTTGTTGTAAATTCAGTATTTATCGTAGAGCTGTTGTCCATTTGTGAATTAGTATTTATTGTCAAGTTAAGGCAACCTGTACCATTTCCGATACACATGGTGACCAATTTTATTTCATTTTAAATGTTCTAATTTCTGATAATTTTACATGCTATTTTATGTTTATAATGAAATCAAATTTCTTTATTGACAAAAGTTTCCTTACAGCTAAACAGAAAAGTCAGGATTATAGATACAAATAAATACATCTATAGAATAAATTAAATAGTAATTCATTTCTTTATTTGGTTCTTGGTGGAATTTCGATGGATTTAAATGAAAAATTTTTACTAATTCCACAGTTTTTAATTTTTGATTAATGCATTTTCGCCAGTTACGGCATCTTCAGATCATAATAACCAAATTGTACAAAAATATATAGTTCATTTCGTTTTAAAATGTTATCTCATGTATATAAAAAAATTCCTTTACACGATAAAAAGGATGAGCAAGCAGCCAGCCATAATATTTCATTTTAAACGCCTTTATAGGATATTTGTTGACCATGGGCCCTAGAACATTGTACACCTTGAAAGTTAGAACTCAATGACTGTTGGGAGTTTTACGTAGTAGATAGAGTGGTGTAGCTTTATTCTTTTTGTCTCTAGTAATTTTGAAATGGATGCTATGATTCAGATGTGTAAATGTAGATTGTTAAGTATATAAAACAAATTCAGATTAATGACAGTTGGAAGGCCAAGTTCTTTAAGTAAGGTTTGCATTGATCCATAGGATGGAAGCCTTTTAGCACTCTAATTGCTTTTTTTTAAATGCAAAATAAGTATGTCTTGTATGCTAGGCCTATTTCCTCACAGCACCAAACCATATCTCAGTATTGACTGAAAATAGCCAAAATGAGCTGTTCTCAAATAGCTCTCACGAACTGCAGTTTTGTCAATAAGTAGCAATAAGTAAATCACCGTAGAGAGTCTTTTACTAATGAAATCAATATGTGACTTCCGGTTTAGAGAATTCTCAAAGTAAACTCCTAAAAATTTAACAGACTCAACAAAGTTATTATCATGTGAATTAGAGCTGTTATTGTTTTTTAGACTAAAAGTTATAGCTTGAATTTTGTCATTATTTAATAAAAATTCATTAGATTTAAACTAAGTGTTGGCGAACTCGAGAGAGTCAGCTGCCAAATGTTCAGTTCATCATGGTTATTACTGAGACTAAAAAAAGTTGTGTTTCTGCATAGAGTATAGTTTTTAAGTTTTGTTACAAGATTAGGGTGATCAACACAGTCAACAAACTTTGCTCAGGACACATAGAGTGGCCCGAGCAGGAGATTTATTTTCAAAAGCCTGGTATATTTTCCTAAAGAGATCATCCATAGAAAGAAGTGTAGATTTACCCCTTCTAAATCCGTATCGTTCAGAGCAGAGAAGATTATTGTTTTCAAAAAAATCAAATAACTACTCAAAAACTTTGGATATACCATGAATAATATAAATTGGTCTATAACTACTTGGCTGTTCTTTTAGACCTTTTTAAAAAAATACAAAGAAAAATTGGTTCTTCTGATACCTTGTGTAATGATCTATTAAAATTTAATAAAGCTGCACAAGTTGACTTTCGCTGAAGGACATTTACTAACAATGAGGTGTTAAATGCTATTAAGAAGATTAAACAAATTAAAAAAAATATTTATACTGTCTATCTAATAACATATTAAAAGAAATCGTACTGAGTATAGTTCAACCTCTTACTATGTGTTTTAATTATTGTTTGGGATAAAGATCTGTCCATCTTAATTAACTAAATCTATGTTGTTGATAGCTTGATAGCAGTGCTAGCTGACCCATATGAGATAAGAATGTGGAACAGCTGTGGACTACCCCGAGACAACGTGTCTACAGAGAATGCAATCCTTGTCACACAGGCAGGCCGCTGGCCACTCATGATTGATCCTCAAGAACAGGTTAGTATTGGTAAAACACATAAACTCAAGGTTTTTATTTAAATAAAAAATATATTCTATATCTTGACATACATTTTATTACTGCAGAATACTTTAACAAGTCTTGTTTAAATCTTGCATAAAATAATCAACAATATTTTAAAATAAGGATGGAAGGTACAGTAGACTCTCGGTTGTCTGAGTTAATTGGGACCGGGACCACCTAGGATATGTAAAAACTTGGATAATACGGAGGTTATGTTAAAAATAATATAAAAGCCATGAAAAAAGTACAAAGCTAGTTAATCACAAGAAAAACGCAAAATAGTGCAAATATAGTTACAGTCTTGTAAAAAAGTAGGAACATCGAGTTATGTCTTTTAAAAGTTGTATTACCGCAGGATGACAAGAAGTTGGGAATAAGTATTCCATTTTAAAACTCTACAACAGTCGGTAAAAAACTACAATAATATAATGTAATAGTAAAAATTTAATGTAATGTCCATAGGGAGCATTGTGGATGGGCAATTTCCTCTAACGTTATATTTGTTGACAACAAAACCTTTTGTATTTATTTAATCTATCTACGATCCACAGTAGTATTCGCATCTTGATTTTAAGTGCAGGGTACTGTTCAGTCTGAATACCAAATGAAATTACGTTATTTATCTTATTGTTTAACGCAATCTATTACTCTCTTAACAGTGCAGGGAACCATTTAAAATTTTAACAGAACAAAATTATCGTATCAATACCATATTTGCGAGGAAAACACTGATTGTTTTCCTTTCATTGGGGGAAATTGGGTTTTCATCATTTCAATTTCGTTATAAGTAACTGTCAACCATTTACCACTCATATCAAAACACTTGAATAAAGTATTGAACAATAACAGTAACAACAATAAATTATTTCCAATACTGTATTGTAAAATCATAAAAGTCAACACCCTTAAACAACCACATTTAGTGCGAGAGCAGTCTACTAAGCCGATGGTGTCAGGTGGTGATATGTTATGAGTGAATGCATTTGGGTGGGAAAATTATTCCCATAGTAGAGTCTATTATCATAAATACGACTCGTGACGGCCCAGCAGCACCTTAACCTAGCACCAACAGCCAGTAGAGACACTGATTACTTGTCAAACGATTATATGATGTGTCACGCTATAGTTTTCCTTTTATTAATAGCTTTATGTTTAGTTTTCATCGTCTGATGACTAGCTCGGTTAACCCGGAGGCTCGGTTAATCGGGGCTTGGATAACCGAGATTCTGCTGTATTGGAAATTTGTACTCCAACAACATTTAAAAAAATCACAAACAATATGCACAAATATACTACAATACAAGTACAAAATGCACAATTATTATGGTGATCGATTTCAGCGAACCATGCTCACCTTCCTCAGACCAGAGGGATTCACAAAGAGAACCTATGCTATAGTGGATCATAAAGAGTTACTGTGGAATAGGTAACAAAAATATAAAAACATATTTAGGCACTCTTATTTTTTCATAATTACAAAAATAAAAAAAATTAAATATCAAAAGTTATTTATTTTTTTATAAATAAATAATACTTTTATATGCATTTTCTTGTAATAGTGCTATTCTCTGTTTACTGTGTTACAATAGAAAACAAAAGGTATGAAGATATGGTAACAAATATATGAGCGTTTTACCAAAACTCTACATTTTCACACAAAACTGCTTTTCATTATATCCATAGGCCAGCGGATATAGCACTACAAAAAGGGTGAAACAAAAGTCTGTTAACTGGTAAAAAATAGCTTGCTACTTAGGTAATAACCTTGTTATTTTCTATCATGTGCATAACATTTGTCTTTATGTGAAATTTTAGTTATTTTATTAATGATGAGTATTTGCTAAGCCATAATGGTTCTAAAAATATTACTTTGAAGAAGAAAAATAATCTATTCATTTTTGTTCTAGGCAAATCATTGGATTCGTCAGATGGAAGCAAAAAATAGTTTGAAAGTCGTTAAATTAACAGATTCAAATTTCATGCGAGTTTTGGAAACTGGTATAAGAATTGGTATGCCAGTTTTGATAGAGGAAGTTGGTGAAATACTTGATCCAACTTTGGGCCCAATCATGCTAAAGCAGACATTTATTCAGGTATTGTGCAAACAAAATAATTTTAGGTTAAATGTACTATACTTTATGGATATGTTTTGTATTTATTTTAAAAGAAGTTTCTTACAAACAGATGATTTCATATCTCTTGTAGGCCTGTGATAAATAATTAAAACGAGGTGTCAACAAGCATGGACTTTCATCAACCGAAGCTGGTGGTATATAAATTTCTTTTAGTTAATTTAATGGAATTTGTACTAAATATTGTAATTACTCTGCTGTGTATGTTTCTAAGGGAGGAAGACTTATGATTCGTCTGGGAGACTCCGACGTTGAGTATGATCAGAATTTCCGTCTTTATGTGACAACAAAGCTTGCCAACCCTCACTACCTACCCGAAATTTGCATTCAAGTAACGTTGATTAACTTTACTGTCACACCGTCTGGGCTTGAAGATCAATTGCTTGCGTAAGTATATCTTGTGTTAAAATGTTATTAAAAGAAGATATTTAATGTTACATCAACTTAAATGTTGAGGTTGTTGCATGAAACCCATCCACCTCACTACTGTTGGCACAGAAATTATGTGCACCCGAATTTGAAGGTTGTATTCTAAGAAACTTAGAGGCCTACAGAAAATCTAATTAAATCATCGTTTTCCTCGTTTAATTGTACATTACAAGTTTTAATAATTTTTATCCTAGTTGGAACAAAAAACATACTGTAAGTTTAACTAGTTTTCAATGTACATCAAATTTACACAGTTATTACTAAAAAATGCATTAATATATTCATATTGTTTTTATTTTCAAATACCTAGTTGATAGGAATGTTTTCAATAAGTTTTAAAAATTTTAGAATTTTAACTTTTAAAGAACAAACATTTTTATAAATTCTCTGAAACATTGGCTTCTAGAAGTCATAAAATTAATTACTGTACTTGTTTTGTCGCAATGCTTATGACATGTATAGTTACGATACATTACTTTCATATGTATAATTAAATGCAGTGGTGTTAAATCGGTATAAATCAATTTGAAATAACTTTGAATTGATACATTTAAATTGATTTAAATTAACTGGGTATTAAAATATAAATTCAGTTCGTTAATGGGTTTTTTTAGTAATAACGGGTGTAAATTTGATGTACAGTGAAGACTAGTTAAAATTCCAGGACGATTTTTTGTTCCAACTAAGATAAAATTAATTAAAACTTGTAATAAAATTTAAAAATGCATATATCATAAAGTACAATTAAACGAGGAAAAAAATAGTGTGATTAATTTTTCATTGACCCCTTAGTTCCTTAGAGAATAACCTTCAAACTTAGGTGCACATAATTTCTGGGCTGACAGCAGTGGTTGGAATCTGTCACTCTGCTGATTACTTCAGTAATTCAAATTTTAAAAATTGTTTTTTGTCAAGGAATACATATAATATACAGTATATAGTACAGTTGGGATGTGATAATCCAAAGTTGATATATCAAGCCCATTTCAGATGATTACATTTTTGGATAGTTCAGTTCACTATTAAAAGCTTGCTTTCGTTCTGTGAAGAGGCCAAAAATCGAAGAATAAATATCCTGAACACCCGTACATGCTTGTAGCAAGGGTCTGCCTGCGTATAAGTCAATAAGTCGTTTATTTGGCCAAATTGACAAACACAAGTTGCACTAGTTAAGTCATTGAATGTACAAGATAACACTATAATAATTATTAAAAATACTAAACTATAAATACACTAAACTTTCAGAAAACAATTACAAAATTAAAAACATTCTTGCACTACAAATAGGGAATCCGTCAGCGACGCATTCTGTAACACTGTAGTATATGCATTTACTGTAATAACTTCCTTATGAAAGCAAAAAAACTTGCTAACATAACCTGTAGTATTTAAATAAGTAGTAATATTGACTGAAAATGTTAAATAAGGAAATTACAGATTACAAAGAATCAGTTGTTAAAATGTACAAATATTTAATGTATATATTTAAAAATAATTACTCTAATATGTCAACAGTTAAAATTTGAAGTTTATTTCTTCACAACATGTTTTGATATTAGAATACCATTTTTAGATGAATTATATAACAATTTTAATTTGTCTGATGCTATTTAGTCGTTTTTTGAGAAATAAAACCTAAATATCCTTGTTTATTTAGTGGGCAGTTAGCTGTTGTAACTAGTGTGTGTATCATGGTATGTACTACCTAGAGTGTCTGAACAAGTTTTTGTTTAAAAAAATATATTTCTATAATGTTTTTATTATGTTTCATTAGAACTAATGTACGTGTTGAAGGAAAATGATCTGAAGGACATAAACTAGTAAAAAATAATGAGAGTGTAAAAACAGTAGAGTTTATTACATAGCTGGTAAATAAAACATTTTTATGTCTTCTGATTGTCCAGGTTAGGAAGCACTTTTTGCCCTGACGGTTTTGAAAATTTTACTATATTTAGTGTGAATATTTTTTCTTATAAATATCTAAAGAATAAGTAAAGTAGAACTCAAATAGTTCAACACTCAATACATCAACAGTCTTTATATTTATAAAACTGGCCTTGGCAACGTGATTTGACAAAATTATTGGCTGTGCATAGTTCATTCTGGCACAGATCAACAAAATAACAATGTCAACGTAAACACAATAATAAGAATTGCCAATGTTATAGACAGATACTGTACCTTGTAAGTACTGTCAATATTTAAGTAGCAACAGACTGTAAATCCATACCATCGCAGTAGGACTTACATTAATACATAGCTTTTTTGTTATGTTAACATTTTTAAATATTCATTAAGAAAGTACAAAACAATTTTGTTCTTTAAATAGTTTATTTTTACCATATATCCCTTTTAGTTCCACATTTTGATAATTTAACTACCATGTGGTCCTAAGAGTGTCCAAATATGGAGGTTTTAATGTACTAAACACTTCCAGTAAATTTACATATACTTGACACTTTACTTTCACTTTAGCTACCGGCAACTGTTTCTTGTCATTATGAATGTTTTAATAATAGTATCTGACTTATTGACTGCCAAACATCTTTGAGCTTTTTAACGTTTTCAGAACATAAAACAATGTCAGTAGTAAACAAAAGGATTTTTGAGATGAGCCGGTGGCCATCTCATCTAAGGTGTCAGGACTTTGAGACGGAGTTAGAGATAGTGCAGGTTCTGGCCTTGACTGGAAGTATTTATTAGTAATATTTACTTGTACTGTACTGGTTCTCTTCAATACTCTGTCTGAGTAAGTTCCTTACACATATCAGTAGTCTATGGGGAATGGGCAGAGTAAGGTTAAGTAAGAGATCAGGATCTCCTTAAAAAAATAAATGCTTTAGAAGATATTTGGAAATTTTTTTTAATGAACTGTAGTTGTAGAATGTGAATTTTAAATAAGCATTTAAAATGACTTGTGAAATGAATCACCGTCACTTATATTTTGTATAATTAATAGTAATTCATTTATATTTAAAACGTGTTTTAGTTGATGTATCGATATTATTGCAGGGATGTGGTGAGGTTGGAAAGGCCAGACCTTGAAACCCAAAGAACGGAGTTAATTGTTAGGATCAACAATGACAAGGGTCAGCTGAAGGCAATAGAAGATAAAATTCTGAAACTTCTCTTTGCTAGTGAAGGAAACATTTTAGATGACGAGGAGCTGATCGAGACACTTAAAAAAAGCAAAGTAATTTCAGTTTACCAACGTACACTTTTGAAACACATAGTAGTCATTGTCGTATATGTTTTTTAGACTCCCACTGCTGATTTGGTTATTTTTATTTCATTTATTCTTTATAAGTAGTATTTGATTGCACCTCACATCAATAAATATAGTTTAATTGTAATATTAATTAGTCAGGACTGATAGTAAGTACTAAATTTAAAATAAAACCAGTCATATCTACTTTGACAAATAATGAACCGTTTTTAAATTTGAAGACTTGAATAAATAAATTTTAACATTTAAATATATTTAGAGCAATATTTATGTCATAATCAGGCAGTTACTTCAAAAAGAGCACATTGCACATGCCATACAAAATTAGCTTAAATTAATTACTTGTCAATTAGCTGAAAATCAAATAGTTCTACGTGGTTCGGATTCCAGATAAAGCTATAAGTCCCTAAGTTGCATTGGCTATTGGGCTATTAATAAATGTCTTTATGGATAGACTTCCACAGTCGTCACTCTTAGTAACAATATCTTTTTCTTCAGGGTTCAACTGCATCTCTAGGCCATGTACATTATAAAAAAAAATATACCGATGTCTTGGCCACATTACAGTCAGCCATCTTTAGGGCGAGTCGAACACTGTAATTCACAGAACTCGACTGGCGTGAGTAGGCCAGGCTCGTAGTTTATAGTTTATATAACCACTTGGATGTGAAGGGGGTGACTTCCATACCGTTTCAGTCCTCCTTGTCTCTGTTCCAGGCCACTTCTAGTATGTTCTCGGTTTTCTTTCATGCGTGGGGACTGCTGACCTCCTGTTATATACTTTATTTTAAATTTGCTTTAAATTAGTTTCCATATAGTATTTAATTCTATTCCACAGTCTTTATTGAAATTGTCAGTATGTTTTCTAAGTCAAACCATTAAGACCCTGAAGACCAAGATTTTGTTTAAATAAATGGTCATTTCTAAGGAACAGTCGACCTTACTTAATAACAATCACTACACTCGTTCATCTACACCCATTCACCCCTTGTATTTGCCTATATCTCTACAAACGACATCTTAGCAATGAACAATGAATGATGTCCTTTGTATTACATTTTCAAATTTAATTTTTTTATGTTATGTAATCCCTATCTTGTTTTCAAAATTAGGTGAACAAAATAAATTACTGCTTAAAAATGATTGAATTTATGATTAATCATAAAAATGAGCTTTAAACTTAACTATGATGAAACATATAAAAACATTAATAATGAAAATAATGGATAATCACACTGGTATCGATAAAATATTTTGATAGTATATTTTCACTCTGTTCTAGAATATATGCAGGCAAGTTCCCCCCCAATTCATATTTAGTATAAAACTTTTTTGTCTATTTTATCCAAAAACACTAAATATGTAGTTCTTTTAGTATATTCATTAGGAGAGATAGGACATCAGCAAACTTACCTCAGAAAACAAGTCCACTAACATTGATTTACATATCAATTTTCCATCAAAATATTCAACACCTCAAACCTCAAATTGATTCTTTACAAATTACGATTGATGAAATTAATCCAGATGTAATTATATTATCCAAACATAATATGAAAAGTCCAGAAATGGAAAGATTAAATGTTAATGGTTATTCTCTTATTTCTGTCTTTGCTAGAAATCAATCATCGGGTGGTGGCGTAGTTATATTTTCAAAGAGTTATTTTAAAAGTAAAGTTATTAATTTTGAATATTTAAATGAATTGATAACTGAAAAAGAGTTTGAAATAAGTGTCATTGAATATGAATTTTTCTCTGTTAAGTTTGTTGTGGTGGGAATTTATCACTCTCCAAGCACTTCTGTTACTGGGTTTCTGATTAAGCTGAGGTTTTTATTGGATTTTATTAATTGCAAGTATGAAAATATAATAGTGGCAGGTGATATTAATATCAATGTGTTGGATGAGCGTGAAGAGAGGCAACTGGTGGACTCAATTAGTGGAAATGGATTTAGATATCTTGTTGATTTTCCTACTCGAATAACAGAAACTAGTTTTTCAGCTATCGATAATTTCCTTGTAAATTTTAATAATTTTAAACTAAATGTTAGCGGTTTGAACACACAATTATCGGATCATGATGCTCAGCTTCTCCAAATTACTTTCATAATAAACAAAAAATTAAATAATAAGCCAATTACAAAACCTTGTAGACAGTTTACAGAGGAAAATTATAGACAATTTTTAAACAACTTGGCGAATGAAACTTGGGAAGACGTTTACAATGCTACAGTGGATACAAAATTTGATATTTTTCATAAAATTTTCTTGTACTACTTTGACCTCAGTTTTCCATTGGGCAAAGTACGCAGCTATAATTGTACTAAACCGGCTTGGTATAGTGATGAAATAAAACAAATGAAACAAAAAATTATAGAGCTTTCAAATAATGGTCGAAACAATAAAATAAAGAATTCACAAAAGTAGCAAAGTCTCTAAATAAACAATTATTAAAGAAAATTAAAGAAACTAAAAAAGAGTATTTTTCTGAATCACTAGCTAAATCAAAAAATGTGGTTAAAACCTCTTGGAAATTGATAAATAATGATGTAGGAAAATCAACAAAAACCAATAATTTAGTTAAGCCAACCATAAATCAAGGTGGCAAACTAATTAATGACTGTTATAAAATATGTAATGCTTTTAATAACTACTTTGTAGATGTTATAGATAAGGAGGTGATACCCAATTTTGAAACATATCTCAAATCTCTAATAACAAAACATTAAGATCTTAATCTAAATTTACGCCCAAATTTAAAATTTAAATGTTCGACAATAAGTGAAAAGGAATTAAAACTAACAATTAAATCATTTGATAACAAGTATACTACGGGTTATGACAACATCCCAATCATAGTGATAAAGAATGCCGTTGATCTCCTAGCTAAACCAATAACACATGTAATTAACTCTTCTTTAATAAGTGGGATTTTCCCTAATAAATTAAAAATAGCAAAAATAAAGGCATTATATAAAAAAGGTGACAGCACTGAAATGGCTAATTATAGGCCTCTCTCTCTATTACCAGTATTTTCAAAATTATTTGAAAAGCTATGTATAACCAATTAATTAAATATCTAGAGTCAAATGGTTTATTAGATACAGAGCAGCATGGCTTTAGGATTGGCCATTCAGTGACAACAGCAGCCATTGAATTTTGTGAATCAATTTTGAAGTCTATAGAAGCACGTAAAAAGGTTTTAGGAATTTTCATGGATTTAAGCAAGGCTTTTGATACTGTTTCTCATGAAACACTTTTGAATAAATTATCTTCGATTGGAATTTCAGACATTCCTCTTGCCTGGTTTAGATCCTATTTATTAAACAGAGAAAGTTTTGTGGAAATACCATTTGTCAATGAAAAAAGGCAGTTAATTTATCAAAAATCATCCTTGCGAACAGTTAAAAACGGCGTTCCTCAAGGTTCAATATTGGGCCTTATTATTTTTGTGTTATATTAAGGATTTGCCAAAACAAGTTTGTGAGAGCTTAAATAATAAAATATGCCTTTACGCAGATTATGTTAACTTAATTGTAAGTGGCAGAACAATCAATGAGGTAGAACAATCAGCAAAAAATAATTTGTTAAATATGAACAGTTTTTTCATCAAACATCAACTTTTATTAAATCCTTCAAAAACTAAACTAATTCAATTTCATACACAACAAAATAAAAATGTAGCTGCACCTTTGATAGAATTAAATAACAAAAAACTCGAAGAAGTAAAAAATAAAAATTTTTTGGGCTTGACTATTGATAATCACCTTGATTGGGATGAACAAACTAATACACTAGCTAAGAAACTTACAACCGGTATATTTGCTCTATATAGAATGGCCAAAATTTGTGATCTAAAATCATTGAAAACTATCTATTTTGCATACATTCATTCGAATATTTCATTTGGTATTGAAGTTTATGGAGCAACATCACAAAAAAATCTTGATAGAATATTATTAATACAGAAGAGAGCCATTCGTATTATTCTGAATCTCAATTGGTATGATTCAGTAAAAGAACATTTTAGAAATTTGGGATTTATGACTGTTTATAGTTTATATATTTACAAAGTTATATTGCATACTAAACTAATCTATAGCTCATTGAAAACTGTGGGGAAAAACCATAAATATAATACTAGGGGGAAAAATAAGTTAAAAATGCCTTGTCATAAGTTATCATTTTTTGAAAAACAACCAACTGTGATAGGTATTAAGTTATTTAATCACCTGCCACAAGATATTAAAATTGAAAATAATGTAAATAAATTTAAAAGGCTAATAAAACTATACATGTTGGATAGACCAATTTATTCTATGGATGAGTTTTACAATTAACTTCACCTTTATGTTTTATCGACTAGTTATACCAGTACATTGTTTAACGCTACTTATAATTCTTTAGTTTTAAAATGTATTTGACACTATTCTTTGTATACCATGTACAAAATATGAATAAAGAAGTTTTCAATTCAATTCAATTCAACATAACAGTAGTAGTACACAAATACTAAAGAATGGCCAGTAAAATAAAATCATGACATAATACATTGAATAGGCCTATATATTGTCGCTCACAGCAATCCTCCCACTTTCTCACAAGATGGTGCTGTCGTTGATAGTGATGCTGTCGTACTAAAAACGTTAAAAAGCATTACAATTAATAAGATTTAAATTATGTAATAATCAGTTTGTACTACTGGTGCGATGCTGTAACCAATCTACTTGGGGACAATCTGATGTGGATATTGTAGGTGATAGTTTCTATGCTATGCTCTCTTAATATAGTTGTCATTGACATGGACACTACTAGGAAAGTCTTGGGTGTGCATGTTCGGTGGTTGCCAGAGTCCAGATGCTGTGTAGGGAAGGTAATTGAGTATCAGGATTGTCAATTGTCTGAAAATCGGACCATTAGTACATGGTTTGGATTCTAATTAAAGCTGCAGTTCTATTAGTTGCCCCGGCTATTGGGACACTAATAAATGACTCTTTCTAAGGCACAGTCGAGCTTAGTAACAATGACTTCTCTTGTTCATCTACAATCATCACACTCATTTGCCCATATCTTGAAGATTGGCCTCTTAATAATAAATAATAATATATTAGAACATTTGTGAGCCTGCAATTATGTATATTATATTATAATACATATACTATAATATGTATATTTTTCAAAAAACTGTAAAAGCTTGTAAATTAACACTTAATTGCTGTTTTTATATATGTAAATTATGTGAATTCCAGGAGACATCTGCTATTATAAGTGCTCGTGTAATAGAAGCTGAAGCAACTGAGGAAAAGATATCGGCAGCTCGAGAAAAATACCGCTCTGTTGCCACCAGAGGCTCCTGCTTATATTTTGTTGTGGCTGACCTTGCTAATATTGACCCGATGTACCAGTTCTCATTGAAATATTTTAATCAGGTAAAACAATCATATTTTAATTATTATGTATTGATCCTAAGTTTTTATTAAGATTTAATTTAAGTCATAAGTTGATATTAAGTTTTTGTCAAGTGAATTTTTATGGAAAACACAAATCTAAATTTTTCATGCTATATTTATTGTTTTTAAACGATTATTTTCTAATGTTATACAGGTTTTGTTTAGTTAATTTTGTTGAACAATTAATCAGCAAAAGCCACTTCTAACAGCCAAAAGAATATCTTTCAGTATCCTTTTTTTGTCCTGCGCATAAACTGTATGATAATATGAAATGGCCACTGCAATCCACAACCACCACGTGATTTGAATCATCCAGAATGACATTTGCCTTGCAAGGAGGAGATTTATCTGGCCGTTTACTTGTTACTTCAGTCTCTTCAGCATACAACCTTAGTGTTCTCTTTTCTATACAAAGATATTTCACCTTCCTCATTGATTCATCGTTCTAACGGCTTAGCTTTGGTTTCATTTCTCGAAACAGTAGCTTGGAGTTAATGCCAGCACCCTATACATTAGTCTTTTTTCACAAAACAAGGGAAAATATTTATACAAATCATAAGCACAATTGTAATACATATTGTAACATGCCTCTTGCCTAGGGATGGCCAAAAGTAACTGCATCAGTTTCTTTGCATATGTTGATACAATTTAACAGATGCGAAAAGTAATTGATGCGCAAAACCAACTGATGCAACAGGGAATGGATACTCCATATATCCCGCTCGCCTGTTCTGTTTCTATTTGTATCAAACAACACAGTTTGTTTCAACAGCAAGAAAATGCCGGAAGACCACTTCCTGTTACTTTGCATCAGTTAAGTTAAACTGATGTGCGTTGGCAAATTGAACTGTTACATCAGTTAAGCAAAAGTAGCAGGTTGCCATATCCCTACTCTTGCCAGCCTTGGCACCACTTATAAAAGAGTTCTTCCACTACTCATTACAGATCAGCTTGCTGTGGGTGTAAATGTATTCAGTTCGGTTTGTCATTCATGTACATAGTGAGCACTGTTTGCGAGTGTAGTGGTTCGTGCGTCTTCGCCCCCGTACCTTATGGACTTAGCAGGAAAATACTCTATTGGATTTAAAAAAATTTGTAATATTTTTGATGAATTTTGATTGATAGTGTTTACATGTTTAATAGTTTTAAAAGTTTTTATTCGTAATCGTTTGTAAGAATTAAAGGCTTTGAGATAGTTAAAGTTAAGAATTAAAGATATCTTAGTTTCCAGTATTTAATTGTTTAAGGTCTTTTGAATATATAAAATAAGGTAAAAGGTAACATCTGATTAAATCAAAAGTTTTTTATACATTTCAAAGTGTATGTTTTTAAACACCAAAAACGCTTGAAATCTCCAATAAATCCTATACCAACAACTAACTTTAAAAAACAATAGCTTAATATCTTAATATTTTTTTGTTAAAAAGATGTTGAAAAGTAATGAATTATTCTGTCACTCAATTATATATTTATTAAATTACTTATCATTCCTTTCATGATGTAATCACTGAACAAATTTACTACTATTACTTAAGAAGTATGAAACAGAACTGTTTGCTTCTTGTTGTAAGAATGAGTGAATAAATTAGCGTAACCACTTTAAATCATGTTTAACATTTAATGTTGTATGTACATATTGGTTGGATGCTGATTAAAAAGTCAGTTACACAGCAAGTATCCCAGACCAGAACACTGTCATTGTTATTTAAAGTCAAAGTAACAATGTAGTAAGTAAAGTAACAATGTAGTAAGTAAAGTTTATAATGTCCTAAAATTTATTTTTATCGCTGTTACAGTTGTTCAACGGAGTAATCGTTTCCAGTCCTAAAGCAGAGGAACTCGCCGAGCGACTTAATATATTGATAAATGAGATCACTCTAGCGATTTACACTAACGTTTCAAGGGGCTTGTTCGAACGACACAAACTTGTATTCAGTTTCATGTTGTGCGTAAGCATCTTTAGAAATGCTGGCATAATTTCTGATGCTGAGTGGAGCTTTTTACTTCGGGGCGCTGTGGCAGGTTCTGTAACTGTAAGTGATTAGTCATTTGTAATTCATTATAATTATTTTAAGTAACAACTAATAAATATATTTTAAAGTCATTATAAATGTATATATAATAAATAAATCAAATGAACAAATAAATTACTTCACTGTACATTTTCTTTATAATTCTTTTTAATCTAGTTCATATTTGCATTGTTGATTACATTGTTTTATTGCATTTAAAATTTGTACAGAGTACCTAGAGTTAAAATATATACTCTTTAAAATAGTAAAAAACATGAAATAAAAAAAAAATACTTCACTGTAAAGTTTTGTTGATAATTTTTTTTAGTTTAGTTTTAATTTTCTGTATTAATTTAAATGTCTTTTATTGCATGTCAAATTGTTTATGTCCTTTTAAGCTTGAATATACAGAAATGCAGGTAATTTAACATGTTAAAAATACAACTTCTATTTCTTAATTGATTTCAACAAAAAGTTGCAATAAAGGTGTTTTACCACACAACTATAAGAGAAAGATTGATCTTGTCAACTTCCACCCTAACTGGGCACCACTTATTTAAGATGGGCTTCTCTATAACTATGCCACAGACCAGTGTACTAAGAGTTGGACTCCCGATACTTGGCGTAGCCCCTGATAACAATCCAACATGTTAGACTGCTCACCATTTCAACACTATTGCTACAAAGCATTTATTGACTAATTAACATGCTAACATATGACAATATTGGGCTATTATAGATTTAAAGACTTTTCACATTTTATCCATTTTCATTCTTGTTGTTTTGAGTAATATATTCTGAGGGGACATATGAATGAGGTGAAAGTCCATTCAACATTCTCATTTAGCGCTGTTGTTCCAGGATCAGCCCAAGAAACCTAATGTTGCAGCACTCTCAGAAGGCCAGTGGGCGAATGTTGTCTTTCTGACTGAGACCTTTCCTTCATTTAAAGGTCTACAAGAGGACTGCATTAAACAAATTACAATATCTGTCGGCGATTTTGAACAAGTATGTAACCTCATATGATCAATGGAACAATATTAACCTTAGAAAATACGTTTGTTTTAGTTTAACCCATTTCGGGCGATATAGGCAGCATATGTGTCATCGTGGACAGTGGACAGGAGTTCGAAGACGCATATTCTGGGTCATAGGTCTTTGTTTAACACATACTGCTTTTAAAACGTGTCGCTAGAAACATTACGTCACTCAGTTACATTATTTGTATAGTAGTTATATTTAACTATGGTAGATTGCACTCACAAGTGTACGCTGCATTTTTCGTCAGTTTTGTTTGTTTTAGTAAATGAGAAATGGTCACGTGTATTGAGGATAATTTATGTTCACAAATAAGTTTATTTTAATCATAAAAGCATTTGTCTAAGAATATACAGTATAAGTCAACAATACATGTCTTTTTTAAAGTAATAAAGAAATGCAGTTTTAATTATTAACAATAGCTGAATGTTAATTTTTAATGCAAGGCAAATTGTACACGGGACTGGCTGGCACGGCAAATAACTTTGGCCGCGAGGCCCAGCATGCCTCGAGTTTTCTCTATCCACAATAGGTTAAATTTTCTTAGTTTTGTGTGTACGTCAATATAACACAGCTGTAATTTAAACATACTATTATTCATTATTGTTATGAAAAGTCTTCCTTATACAACAACAATACATTTGGGTCAGGTATCGTCAAATAACTTGGTTCTAAGGTTATTTTAAAGGCACTAGGCATAGGAATTTAGTAAAAGGTAAAAGAAAATGAAAGCAGTATTCTGATAAACTGGAGATGAACACGCACAACACAGATAATGTAAGTAAAATATTTGGAGCCATTATCTTCCTTTTGCCAGAAATATTTCACTTACTTTATCAGCGTTGTGTGTTGTAGGTCTTTTTACAATTTACTATTTTAGCAACTGTACTGTTTTCCTTTTCTTTCCCTTGTTTCTATTTAAGTAACCTTAAACAACTCAACCTGATAGGAGATCACATTCTGTAATCATTGACGGAACATAAAATTCTTCTTCTGGGTGTGGTATTATGAATTTTTGTACATAGTATTTATTCATTTAAGTGGAAAGATAATGAGATGAAAAATTTCTTTATTGTATTTTCTTCTTATAAAAATGGCAATGTAAGGACTATGGAGTAATATTTTACACCTAACCTATATTACTAAACATTTACATTATTTTACCGTTATGAATAAATTGACATAAACTGTTACAGTTGGTAAATAAAATATAAAAGTAAGTAAATGAATAACTTGTATAAAATAAAAAGTAGGAAAACAATAAATTATCAAACGAATATAAAATTTTTATTTACCAATTTATTTACCAATAGCAACAATATTTTACCTATAAACATTATGATGTTTTAGGAAGTGCATATTTATATCAAACTTACATAGGAAAAAAATATTAAATCAAATTCAAACACACATCATCTTGCATATAATACCGTCAGTTATAATAACTACCGTAGTACTGTGATGCCGTCAGTCTGCACGGCCAAAAGCGAACCCATTACCTCAGCCTGAAATCAAGCCCGCCAGTTGATGCATCTAGAGTGATCAGGTAGACTGTTCCATAGTTGGCAAGGGGATACTGTAAAATGATTTGTTGTATACCAAAGATCTATGAATGGGATCGACAACAATGAAGATTCCTTGCACTAGTTTCTGAAATATACCAAGAGAAACACTTGGACAGATAGGTAGGAGAGTCATTAAGAACACAATGCCAAGTGGAAAGTATATGAAACTTTTGAAGCTGATTTAATTTAAAAATAGATTAGACGTTGAAAAAGGACGTTATATGATCTCTTTTCTTAAGATTGAAAGTAAAACGAACACGGTAGTTTTGTGCATGCTGCAATCTGTCCAAGAGCTCAACATGGCAATCTGTTATCATGGTATCGACAACAACATCACTGTAATTAAAGTGCGGAAAAATCAGTATCTTTACAAGCATTACTTTCTGTTCAGGGGAAATAAAGAACGAATCTTTTAAGACTATGAATCCCAGCAAATACTCTTTGACAAGTTTCTGTATAATCAAACCAACCTAAATGTTTGGTCAGTGTCAATCCAAGACAGGAGATTTTTAGTGATAAAACGGAGATGGTAATTACTAAGTAAAAGTCTAGGGGCATTTTCAAATTCAACATTTCTCAGCAGTCTAGGATTTCCAATCAAGATGGATTCAGTTTTGCTATCATTAAGTTTCAGACCATGTTTGAAGGACCATGTAGAAATAGCATCAATATCAATATTTATATTAGTTATAGTTTCAGGCAAGTCAGTAACAGTACAATGAGTGTTAATTTGAAGATAGTCAGCATAAAATAGCTATCAGTGTATTCAATAAGAGTTTTTATGTCATTAATATAAATGGAAAATAAAATAGGGCTAAGGATAGAACTCTTAAGAACACCTTGAGTGACATATTTCCAGTTGGACTGTTTGTCGCTAGGTGCGATGCACTAATACCGATCAGACAAGTAGGACCTCATTCATTATTCATTGCTAAGACGCCGATCTTAGAGATATGGGCAAATATGAGGGGTGAATGAATGTGATGAATGTAGATGAATGAGTGTAGTCATTGTTACTATCTAAGTTGGACTTAGCTTAGAAAGGGCTATTTATTAATAGCCCAACAGCTTTACATGGAATCCGAACCACAAGGTGTTGGTCTGATTTTCAGCTAACTGACAAGCCTGACACTCAGTTCTCTTCCCTACACAACATCCGAACCTTAACTATCATCCAACGTGGACACTCCAGACTTCTCTAGTAATGTTCAAGTTAATCCATCCAACAGAGAACCCCATCGAAGAAAGTTTTAAAAGGAGAAGAGGATCGTATACGCAATCAAACGCCTTAGAAAAATCGAGCAGGGTTAAACGTTAAACTTGTTTTTATCCATCGCATATCGAATATCATAAGTAATTTTTAAAAGGGCACTGGTAGTACTATGATTAGAACGAAATTGTGACTTGTAGTTAGAGAGCAATTTATTAGTCTTAATTACTCTCTCAAGAGATTTGGATAGAGCAGATTTGGACAGCAGATGCTGTTGGGTCTGAAGAGTCAGATGGGCTTAGGAGACGATATTTTTGGAAGCGGTCGCATGATGGCAGATTTCCAAACAGTTTGAAAGTTAAACGATAAAAGTGATGTGTTAAAAATTGATTTAATCACGGAAGTTACTGGGAAAGAATATATATTTAATGATTTTCAGAGGAATTTTATCAACACCAACCATGCTACTGGATATTCTTAATATCGCACTCATATGTCAGCCTCAGTCATACATGTCAATAAAAACTGACTGAGCAGCAACCACAGAATCAATATCACGAGCGCCAGATACATCAAAAGGATATAAACAAAATTGTTGTTGATAAGGTTCAGATCCACTTATATGCCAAGCTCCTTAGCCCTTGACCATAAAGATTTAGTTGATTGTTGAACTGAGAAATGTCTGTAATAAAACCTATTTTTTTTAACTTCACAGTCCTTGCTTTGTTCTATTTCTTAAATATTTGTATTGAACCAAGTCATTAGCAGACTTTGTGCGCTTTGCTTTATGAAATGCAGAATCTCTTTGCCCCTGTACCTGACAAATAAAACCTGTAATCCAAAGTGGTGGCTGTCTGGTGTCGTGGTAGTCCTAATATGCTGCCACCACTGTCACTTATTAAGGGGGACAGACCCTAGCATACTTCCTCTCAGATACACCACGTGGTCAGGGAAGGAACAAATAAGAACTGCGTCTTTCACTAAATGTCCTTTGTATATATTTTTCATAAACCACAATCCATAGTAATAGTTTCAGTAAACGTTTTACTATTATATTATAATAACAAAGAAAATCCCAACATCCTGTAACATCTACGGTAACCTAAAGTGTCTGATAATTAATACTAGCCAAGAGCCGACCAAGACATAACTCATACTGCTTGAGATTTGGAAGAGTCCATGCACTCACACAAGATTGGTGATTGGTTCGATCGGATCATATGATTGGCATGGGTGATGACAATGCAGTCAGGCGAACGACCTCGGCTTCACTGTGGACTGCGTAGCCTACGTGATCACTACACTAAGATACAATTTTGGAAAAGATATGCTTAACTTTATGCACTAAAACATTTATATATTACTAAAGAACTTCGCTGAATTAAAAGTCTTGGGTTGAATGCTTATACATTTCACAGATGTTTTTATTTAATATTTCTGTGTATTAGTTTAATGTTCATATTGAATATTATTTAGCATATGTTTCATATTTTTAATTGTTTGGTTGCTAGGTAATTGGTTTGCTTGAGAAGTTAGAAAAATAGTATGGTCATTATATTGTATTTATATTCATAGTTCAATTTCATCATGTTATATAGTCCACTATTTTTGGATAAATAACAGTATTTGTGATTAAAATACAGGTATTTTAATCTCATTTTCGTTTCAATCTCAATAATCATTCTAATTTCCAATACACTGTGCACCAGCGCCAACAAAAAGTACTATTAATAATTAGTCTGACTGATTGGGGGAGGTAATCGCTTTGATACTAACGGGGCGTGATAATCACAAAGAGAAGATATTAATTAGTTAAACTTGTTGACCATAATATCAACATCAACAGCTATAATAAGGTCATTCCTTTTTTGTTTTATTTTATTATGTATTTTTTTTTAACTTCACTTGCCAGTTCATATGGGCTTTCTTTCAGGCCTGTCTGTGAACTTTATTCAAAAAGTGAAGTACTGACTGTTGTTTTAGTGGGGATTTGGACCTTGGACATGCTCTCTGCTGTCTGAGGCCTTAGCTACTGAGCCACTACTCCGGCAATATACGAGTGTAGTTAAGAACTTCCTGCTTTAAATCTAAAATTCCTAAAGGGGATGAACCAAGGATTATATTTAGGAGTAGACAGCCTGATCACACAGAGGATCAGATCATGCTTGGAAAGACCATGAGCAGCGTGTTGTCTGTGATGCACAACGTTGTCTAATCAAATAAAGTAGAATCTAATTATCGATAGAGCTGAGGAAGTTAATTATGTTTTTAAATGTATAATTTGTAAATGTCAACTTGCAATTATTTAAGAAAGACCAAACCACATCTAGCGTGTGTTGGTAGTAGCAGTATGGTAAGTAGCGGTCAGAGGCAATAATGGCAAGGTTACATGCGTTAAGTAAGTTAGTGAAGTGGATTCTGTCGTAGGTTCAGGCCCTAATGACAGTTAAAGTCCCCCATGACATGCGATATGAGCCATATAATTGATAAGGTATTGCTCAAATTCCACAGAAAGCCTTACAGTTGGTACCCAGTAGCAAACTGCTTCTAAAAAATGTGTTCCATTAGAAAAAATATTGATAAGCATATATTCAGGACATACTAATCTGGGGCTATCAGAAGAATAAATAATAGATACAGGAAGATGGGATTCCTTGGCTGTTCTTTGGATTGGTGACTTGTCTGACTGATCCCATCCTTGCACGCAGCCTGTCTGGTAGTGGTTTGGTAGATACTTTAAGCCATTGGTCCCCAGATTAAGTGTTAAAGAGGGTTTCTGAGCCTTAACTTCACCAAGTTAAATAAGATATCCTTTAACTTTTTATAGCTGGATTACAAAATATTTCAGATTACAGGATTCATCTCTGGTGGTTAAGTGCATTAACATTTTTTCTTAAACTTCAAGTAGACATTTACACATTATACATTTAAAAGTATAATTAACTTCCTCACCTCTATGGATAAATAGATTCTACTTTATTTGATTAGTTATAAAGATGTCTATCCCTCTCTAGAACACTATTGTTTATATAAAGTATATGTATTATTTTTTAGGTTATTCTGTTAGATCCTTCTAAAGTACAACCAAGTCAAAAAAATTGGAATGAAAAGTTAAGTCCGTTTGAAAGAATGATGATCCTTAAAGCTCTTAAAGAAGAAAAGGTGAGTAGTTTTTTATGACCTCAGATAAACTTTGCTTTTTCTATATATTTTTTTTAATTTCTCTAAAGCCAGCTCGATGAGTGAATCTGGATTTTCTTATTATTAAGAAGGGAATGTGAACATTGCAGTTATTTTCAATTGTTATTGAAAATAAAGAATGACTTATTTTGCGTTGACAATAAAATAATATATTTTATAAGATATATACAAAATATGCTAATAATTTTTTTATATTTTGAGAGAATATTCTATAATTTGATTTTGAGAGATTTCATTTTATTATTGATTCTAAACATATTTAGACAACAATTCTATATGGATTTAAAAGATATTACTATTTAAAGTTATATGTTTAAACATTGCTACTAAAGTTACTGATATCCTTTTCCTACAGCTAATTACTAACATAGTTGGTTGTAACAAAGTATTGCATCAAGCAAGCAATTATTTTTATATTAATTAGTTTTAGGTTAGGTTATGGGACACTAGGCCAGACTCTAATAAAAAAGGATATATTGGGCGTTAGCAAAGCTGTTTTTTTGTAAAGAAGGAGAGGCCAGGGCAATTTCCATTTTAACCTTACTTTACCCGTTCCCCATAGACTGTTTGTGGGACCTTATCAAACAGAGTAAGGAGGGGAACCAGTACAGTACAAGGTGAACATTACTGATAAAAGCTAATAGTCAAGGCATGATTCAAAGGCATGCCATTGTACGTGTATGAGTGGGCGGGTGGGTCCAATACCAATGTACGTGTATGGGTGGGCGGGCGGGTCCAATGCCAATGTACGTGTATAGGTGGGTGGGTGGGTCAATGCCAATATACGTGTATTGGTGGGCGGGTGGGTTACTCCATAGTAGTTTTTTAATTAGCATAATACGTGTTGGTACACCACGTATACAATCAGTTTCTACAGCTTAAAGATGGCACTGAACATGTGTGTACTTGTGTGATTTAATAGGTTTCTTGTGTTTTTGTTAGTGGGCTTATATTCACATATATTTTTACTTACTCTTACTCGGAGAACCATCTATATCTTAGTGGATATTTAGCTGCACCAACATACTCCCTCCATATGAAGTAATCTTTTACATTTCCTAGTGGGACTCAAACATTCTCCATATCCACATTCACTTGACTCCACCATCTCTGTCATGATCATCTTTGGAGACGCCGTCCTGCAGTATTCCTTTGTAATACTTGTTTCAGAGGAATTTTCTGCAGTACTTTTTTCTCAAATTCTATTTTTTTTTTTAAGCTTCCAAGTATATCAATAGAGCAATACTGGGCATATTCTTTTTATAACCTTATTTTTGTTTTATTTACATTGTATAACCTTACATTCATGTTTATATGTTTTAATTTGATTAATACATATAAACAGAGTTACAAAGACAATTGGATAAATGGACAGAGGTTATGAGAGTGAGAGGACTACGAATAAGTAAGGAAAAGAGTGAAGTGATGGTGATTGGAAGAGATGGAGAGCTGGAAAGACCTTTAAAAGTAGAAGGGAAGCCGCTTAAGTTGGTCGAAAATTTTACATATTTAGGTACGGTGTTTTCAAATGATGGAAGAATGGCGCAAGAGGTGACGGCGAGACTGGGGAAAGGGGCAGGATTTTACCAAAGTATTAGACATCTAGTATGGGATAAGGATATACCAAAGAAAGCTAAAGTTACCATGTACAAAACGTACTATACACCAATAGTTACCTATGGTGCAGAAGTTTGGAATATAACGGAGAGGGAATGGAGTAGGGTGCAGGCAGGGGAAATGAAGTTTATAAGAGGGATTAAAGGTAAAACAAGATTAGACTGAATGAGAAATGAAGAGCTGAGAAGAGGAATAGTTGAAGAAAGTTTGAGAGAAAAAGTAGAGAAGTCGAGATTGAGATGGTTCGGCCACGTAAAAAGAATGGAAGATGTAAGAATCCCAAGAAGGATGAGTGAAATCCAAATGAATGGAAGAAGACCTAGAGGAAGACCCAGAAGAAGGTGGATCAACGAGGTGAAACGGGATGTGGAAGCAAGAGGTATACAATGGGGGTATGTCGAGGAAGAAGAATTGTGGAGGGACAGAAGAAGATGGAGAGGCTTAGTGAATACCCAGACCCGAAGATAATCGGAACGGGACAGGATATGTATGTATGTAATACAGAAATTTAAAGCAAAACATTATTTTTAATAAATTGAAAGTAATTGGACTTATTTGGAATGGTATTATTGATTTTTGTGTCATTTCAGCTTGTTTTTGCTGTAACAGAATATGTCAAGACTCAACTTGGTAAAGCCTTTGTTGAGAGTCCACTCATCAGCCTTCCTCTAATGTAAGTGTTGCATATAATTTTGTATATATAAATATAGATACATTACTAAAGTGAGTAAGCTCAGCCCTTAGACCTAGAAGAGTACAACCTTATTTGATCCATTTGCAAACCCTTTAAGGAGTGTGTCTTAATGGCCAAATTGAGTAATCACATCGTGTGACGTGATCAGCAAATAATGCCCAAAGGAGTAGCCATGTCAAATGACGTGATGATCTATAGCAATAGGCAAGACAGTCTCGCTTATTGATGCTTGCTGCTAGCTAATAACTAACTTCAGACAGGGAGAACAGCTAGCAAATAAATAACATTTGTGTACATTATTATAATAATTATCGATAGTTGTTTTTATTACATACCGGGTGTTCAAAAAGTCTGGAAACTCCTCAATATTTATTATTTAGTATTAATAAACACAGAACAATAAAACTTTAGGATTACGTCCTCACTGTAGTTACTAACATTTTGGCTATTTTCACTGTCCTTTTTCATTTTGGGGAGACGTCCTGTGGAGGAAGTCTGAAAAATCTTAAATGTTAGCATAGGTCGAGCTATAAGTAATTTTGAATTGTTAGAGGAACACATTTCCGCAACCCCGGCTGAAAAAGGACTAATTGTTAGAAATTTGGCCTCTCAAATTTCCAATGAGGCCAAACTTTGAGATGCTGCTATTTCCAAATGAATAGGCTTTTTCAGCCGGGGTTGCGGAACTGTGTTCCTCTAACAATGGCCTTTAAATGGAGGAAGGCCTATTACTCGACTTATGCTTATATTTAAGATTTTTTAGACTTCCTCCTCAGGACGTACCCAAAGCGAAAAAGGACAATTAAAATAGCCAAAAAGTCAGTAACTACAGTAAGGATGTAATCCTAAAGTTTCACTGTTCTGTGTTTATCAATATAAAAAATATTAAGGGGTTTCCAGACTTTTTGAACACCCGGTATATAAACTCTTTTACTTTGATTTAGTGTAAGAATAATGTATATACAGTAATAATTGCTTTTTGTTCAAAATAAAATAAGTGCCGTCGATCTGATCGGTGCTTGGGGCTTCTCATGTACGTTAGGTGACGAGATCAATGCTCGGGCTACTCGTGTAACACTCACATGGCGATCTGATCGGTGCTTGGGGCTTCTCATGTACGTTAGGTGACGAGATCAATGCTCGGGCTACTCGTGTAACACTCACATGGCGATCTGATCGGTGCTTGGGGCTTCTCATGTACGTTAGGTGACGAGATCAATGCTCGGGCTACTCGTGTAACACTCACATGGCGATCTGATCGGTGCTTGGGGCTTCTCATGTACGTTAGGTGACGAGATCAATGCTCGGGCTACTCGTGTAACACTCACATGGCGATCTGATCGGTGCTTGGGGCTTCTCATGTACGTTAGGTGACGAGATCAATGCTCGGGCTACTCGTGTAACACTCACATGGCGATAAGATCGGTGCTTGGGGTTTCTCATGTACGTTAGGTGACGAGATCAATGCTCGGGCTACTCGTGTAACACTCACATGGCGATAAGATCGGTGCCTGGGGTTTCTCATGTACGTTAGGTGACGAGATCAATGCTCGGGCTACTCGTGTAACACTTACATGGCGATAAGATCGGTGCTTGGGGTTTCTCATGTACGTTAGGTGACGAGATCAATGCTCGGGCTACTCGTGTAGCACTCACATGGCGATAAGATCGGTGCCTGGGGTTTCTCATGTACGTTAGGTGACGAGATCAATGCTCGGGCTACTCGTGTAACACTCACATGGCGATAAGATCGGTGCTTGGGGCTTCTCGCACAAAATTTCAACGCTTGGGTCTCAAAGGATTAAACTGGTGAATCACTGTATTATTCATATTATAAGAAATAAAAATGCACCAGTATTATTATGATTAGCTTTAACCCTCAATTAGCTTTAAGCTAAAGAGACAACTATTTACACTGTAATGCTCATTATGTTGCAACTTTTATTGAATTGAATACAAAAATGTTTTAAAGGTCTTCTTCAGTTATGATAGGAACGTTGTATGCGTACCTGAACGTTTCTAGTTTTCTCACATTTATTCTCACTCCCATCTTTAATTTTTTCTTACTTCTTCCTCAGCTTCCTGGATATATGTATTGTGAATAATGTTATAACAAATACTTGGATCCGTATAACATTACATCATAATAATTTATTTCAGATACCAAGATACAAACAACCTAACTCCGCTTGTGTTTGTGTTATCCACGGGATCAGATCCTGTTGGGGCATTTTTGAGATTCGCTACAGAGACCGGCAACAGAGAGCGCATCCAATCCATTTCCCTGGGTCAAGGTCAGGGACCCATAGCAGAGAAAATGATAGATGCAGGCAAGAAGAGAGGAGATTGGGTCTTTCTGCAGGTAATATTTACAACTTTCAAATAAAAGGTTCCAAAGAATTAGTACAAACTTTCCCTCATATTAAACACTAAGAAATCAAAACTTTGAAAATTGTCAGTTTGATTCCCAAATATGTTTTTTTACCATATCTCAAAAACTAATCAAGTTAGAGACATGCAGTTTTTACTGAAATATTTGGAATTGTAATTCACATTTCTCCTAAAAATTTAATCAAAACCGTTATAGCCGTTTTGAGAAAATTCCAGTTTTGTATGTTTTTTACCCATAAAAATGAAAAAAAACTAAAATTTCAAAAAAGTGGAAAAATTGTCTGGAGATATTTTCTAAATACAGCTTCATACCAAATTTCATAAAAATGTATCTATCCGTTTGGTCTCTAGCGACAAACACACATACGGACAGATACCCAAAATCTTTTTTAAAAAACCACTTGTTTGGGTTCAGGGGACCCTAAAGTAGATTGTGACTTGTACAAAAAAGATTTTTGACGATCACAATACTTTCTCTATGCCAACGCATATGGGAGACAGTAAAAAGGATGTACTTTTGGGGAAAGTTATATAGGAGTGGAAATCAGAGAAAATGTGAACAAAAATTTACATACTTTTGTAAATGATGGTTTGAACATAAGTGAATTTTTCCAGCGGCAGAAAAATATATTATCTTAGCATTATAAAAGAAATGTTTTTTGTTTTTATTTCTTTACAGTTTTTATGTTGTATTTTATTAAAAACCTATTTCAACGTATTATTTATGAAATATTTTTACTAGCTGAAAGACAGAATGGAACATAACATTTTTGAAAAAAAAGTTGTACACCTATGTATTTTATTTGTTTATTGTGAGTCTTTACAGCTTAACTTTGGAGGAAACTAAATACCTCAAAAAATGACAGCAATAAATGAAAAATGATTTCACCAACAAAAGACTCGCAGAGATCTGAAATCTCTAAATATTTCTTCTCCAGTCTGTTGAGTGTAATTGGTTTTTTGTAATTTAATAAGTTTTTTATAAGGTGCTTTCGTCTATTCTTCGGAATGCAATGATTTTTTTAAGTCTATAAATTTTTTTATTGATGGGAATTTCCATCATATGCTCCAGTAATAATATTTTATGATTCTCTGTTCCACAGCCACTTGAAGTTAAAAAGTTTACTCTCATCACATTCTTGCCATGATTATTTGATAGGCAAATCAAATTTAATTATGTTGTTAGTGAGATTGGACCAAATAGATGGAGGAAGAGGGATTTTAAATGTCTTTTAAGAAAAGTGCATTTTAACGTTACTTCTCATAACTGACTGAAACAACAAACTGATATAAAACCTGTTAGAGAAGGCTTCTTAGCCTTAACTTGGCCTGATAAAATAAGACCTTCCTTAGTTTTTTTTGTGAAACTCTGTAGAAGTTCGTATCTTTAAAAGAATTGGCAAAATCTATTCAAAGTTCATGCCAAGGTTCTATCCAGCCAATTTGCTTCAATTTTTATTTTAATGAAAGGTATTAGTACACAGATAAGGCATCAGACATTGGTTTTCACTGAAGTCTGACCTTACTCAAGTTGTACTCAAACGCAACTAAATTTATGATTTTCCAAGGTTTTTTTTCACTCAAACATCTATATCTCACGTTTTAATTGAAATAGGTAGTTCGTTTTGGTCTAAAAACGCCCAGTTGATCAAGCACTTTTATTTGGGAGTTTGATCACACAAATTGTTTGAGTCTTGGGATAGTTGTTTGCGGACATTCATAGTTATGTGCCAGATATATACACTGACTCACTCATCAAGTATTCTCCAAAACTACAAGACCGATTTACTTGACATTTGGTGCATAGGTAACCTAAAGCCTTAGAGATTTAGTAAGAAAGAATTTTTCTCTCCAACCTCAGGAGTCCGCCCCACTGGCCTCCAAACTTTAAATTTTATTCTTCTAAAACTATTATTTATTCATTTGTTTATTAATCAACAGCTGTCAAATAATTGTTAAATAATTAATTAATTTGTTTACTTCATTTACTGTCATTTCAGTGATTATTGATTTTTTAGTTGTCATTTTAGAGTGATTAATTTTTGTGATTTAAGTATGTCTCTCGATAGGAAGACTAAAGATACTATGCGAAAAAGTGAAAACATGAAGCTGGAAATATCTATTTTGATGACTGGTGGTCTTTTAACCACCAAAAGGAGATGACTATCTATGGATGGGGATGTTTCAATGACGTGTAGTCCTACAAAAGTAGATGATTTTGAAGTGATCCCTATTATTGGTGATTAGTAACTGTTTATTCCGAGCGATTTCTCATTATCTCTATGGTATTGAGGATAGACATACTGAAATACGCTCAATTGTTGTTAACGTCGCAAAAAATGTGCATGTATATAAATAATTTATTATTGGTGACCAATTTTATGGACAGAGTATTCGTACAGTTACTGATTACAAACATTTGATGATTGCTAACGAAGAGATGGCTGGATATGCAGAACTTAATAGTATTGGTGAGATTTACCCTGAATATATGTTTAGAATTCGTAGGGAAGTATTGAGATAATTACTGTCAACAGTTATGGCCACATTATCCAAGATATTATGTACTGGGAACTTGGTTAGTGGATATTACAGTAGTTGGTTAAAGACTAACTTCAAAGCTAAAGGTTCTCAGTTCGATGCCAATCAGAGCCATAACAGAGGATGTTCATTTGTCATTGGGCTATTAATTAATGACACTTTCTCAGGAATAGTTGGTCTTAGCTTGTAACAATGACTGCATTCACTCATCTACACTCTGAAAGTATAGGATATAAATATTGATATAATACAGAAAAAAAATCTGTTTTTTCATTGTATAATTTATTCAGATTATTTTTCCTGCTCCTTTGTAGAACTGTCACCTGGCTTCTTCCTGGATGTTGGATATGGAAAGGATAATATTGCGCATGCAAGAGAACCCCAGAGACGTGCACAATGAGTTCCGTCTGTACCTGAGTTCCATGCCCTCTAACCGGTTTCCTGTGTCAGTCTTACAAAACGCTGTGAAAGTCACCAATGAACCACCGAAAGGATTGCGAGCAAACATTAAAAGAGCCTTCAATGAAATCACTGAGGATTTCTTTGAAGATCATGGTAGGTTTTGCAATTTATGTATTATTACTATTACTCATCATTTAGACACTGATTGTAGAGATATGAGCGAATAAGTGTGATGAGTGTAGTCATTGTTACTAACTAAGGTTGACTGTTCCTTAGAAAGAGCCATGTATTAATAGCCCAGTAACATCTAAAGGGGCCTACAGCTTTACGTAGAATTCAAACAATGTAGTACTTGTCTGATTTTCAGTTAACTGACAAGTCTGATTCTCAGTTCTCTTCATTACACAACATCCAGGCCCTGACTAGCACCCAACACAGACTTCTCTAGAAGTGTTCACGTCAATGGCAATCACTGAGTCAATCCCAACACAGACTTCTCTAGAATTGTTCACATCAATGGCAATCACTGAGTCGATGCTGTGTCAGGATTAAGATAACCGAGTATAAAACCTATCGCCTACAATCTCCACAACACTTGGTCCCCAAGTAGATGGATTACAGCACTGCACTAATAGTGCTAACATTGTATTATATTGTATATTTATCTGACAATAAACACTATTCATCAAGATATAGGTAAATATTCCCCAGTGTGTTTGATGAATTTAATAAGGAGATTGTTTTTATAAATTTAGCCTCTCTTTTTTAAGGATGTTCAAGTTAAATAAAAAATCGCTTATTTGACCTGAGAAAATATTGGCGTGTATTTGAATCAAAATTATTTCAAATATTAATATTAAAATTTGGTTTTGTCATTTTGCAATAGATGCATTAAAATTTAATGAATTGATTAATATTAACAAAAGACAATATTGATTGTTCCTGGAATTTGAGTTCTCCCAAGTTTGATTCATAGAGTGGTTGTAAAATATACACTCCAAGTTCCATTGACTCAGCTCAGCATTGTGAGGCAATTAGGAAGCTATGATCAGTATCACCATGGTAGTGAATGTTAGAAGTTGAGACCCATTATACTAATCACACATCTTTCAGTAAAATACAGTATACCATGTGTGGTACTTGTGGGCCTATCAGGGATTATTATTATATAATTACTAGCCAACAGCCCTTGCTTTGCTTTAGGTTGGTTCTTTACGCTGACTTACCCTTCCCGTTGCGGTTCTCTCTAAAACAACACATCAATATTAAAGCTTAGCCAGTTGCCATTTTCCTTGATAAGAAAGTTTTATAACCTAGAAAACTAAATCTACTTTAAAAAGATGCAAATTAGTACAATCACGTCAGAGTTATAATAATAATCAGAGTTAGAAATAACCCTAAACATTTCACAATTAAAACCAAATTAGCCGAGCTTTTGTGTCATTGTTATGTTTTGTATTAGCTGTTTTAAATAAATTGTTAAATAAAATTAATGCCAATGTTTCTTTTATGGAAAAAAGAAAACGTTGAGGGACTGTTTCTACCCCTTAGTAATGGAGTTTCGAGAAATCCTTTCTTAGTGGTTTTCTATGATAAAAAGTTAACTTCCCTCCAAATGTCATCAAAATCTGTTTATTGTTTCCTTACATTTCTTGATGAGTGAGTACATTGCTTCAGAATTTTATATATATACATATATTACAATAACTATACCAAATGTACATATTGCTTGTAATAATATATAAACGGTGAACCAAAAGTTTCATGTAATATATAATTGTGGAAATAATTCAAATTACATACTAAACATTCTTATCCAAATATCTCAAAGTATGTTATTTTCAATAAATATGTTTAAATATTATTTTTCAGCTCTTCAATCGAATTGGCGAAAGATGATATTTGGACTTTGCTTGTTTCATGCGGTTATCCAAGAGCGTAAAAAGTTTGGCCCTCTCGGGTGGAACATCTTGTATGAGTTTAATGACAGTGACCGTGAGTGTGCCTTGCTGAACCTGCAGTTGTTCTGTCAGGAGAGCTATGACATCCCGTGGGATGCCCTGGAGTACACTACAGGTCAGAAGTTATACATTCAATGAACAGGAGAAAATCTATTTATCTTTAAATGGTGAACACAATGTACAATTTGAATGTTGTAACACATTTTAATATTATACTATTGGAGACTTGTAAAAGCTTCATTTTTGTGACAGATTTTAGTTAAAATTAATGTTGTTGAATGTAATTTATGTCGTAAAATATTTGTGTTTAATGGTTTTATTTTCATGTTATAGATGTGCTCTTTAACTTATCATTTTAAAAATATTTTACAGTATTTGTTTTTATAGAGCATTATATAAACTCAGTATGTTTTTAAAATCCTCTCATTCATCATTCAAAATATGATTTATTAATGAATTTAATTATTAGTTATTAGCTTTTAAATACTATAAATATAATTTTATTGTAGGTGAAATTACTTATGGAGGTCGAGTAACCGATTATTGGGACCAGCGAACTTTAAAAACAATTCTCAAAAAATTCTTTGCTCCAGAAACTCTTGAAGAAGGTAAGTTGTCAACTATATTATTAAGTTATTAATGCAAGATTTATTCTGGTTTGAGGAGAGTTAAAATGCAATTTAAAAAGCTTTGTTTACTGAGGCAAAGTTAGGACCATTACACTTCAAAGCTGCAGAAGTGGAATTTGATTACTGCAGGAGGGAGCAGCTATAAAATTCATGCTACTTATTAACACTGAGTGTGTTAATAAGTAGCATGAATTTGAAACCCACTAACTTCTGGACACATATTAACCAGCTGAAAAGTCATTATTTTTCTATCCTAGCAGTAAGCATTCGCTATATGGATTTCGCTGACGATACTGTATTGTATTCAAAGTTTAAAGAATAATTTGTGTCTATTCCCACTAATGTATTAGTAGTTAGCAATTTAATGCAGAACTCAAATCCATCTGAAAGAGAAAGTATGTCAGTACAATAAACAATAAAGTACAAACAATAAACAAAGGAATTGATATTCCTTTGTTTATTGTTATTATATGTCTGTTGTAATTGGAGACTAATAATTGTTAAGTTCCTTTGGTCTGGAAGACTGCACTAGTGACTCTGATTCTGAAAAATATTCATCGAAGTCTGTCCAATTTTAGACCGATATATGTTCTTAGTTTGGTAACCAAAATATCTGAAAAGGCTGAACAAAGTTTTTTATACAAGATAAAATGTCACCTTATATTCCCTCGTCAAGTTAGCTTCATGAAAGCTTATTCAGCTGCTACAAACTTGTCTTTGTTTATGTTAGTTGAGTGTGTAGCACAGATTGTTACCATTTTTGTCAATTTCCAAGAGGCTTTTGACAAGCTTCCTCACCATGTTTTTATCAAAGAAGCTCCCCTCCTTCAGATTTCCCCCAGGCTTTATGCACTAGATAGAATGTTATCTCTTGGATTGAACATTTAAATTGTGGTTTGGTGTTGTACATTCAGAAGACTTTATTGCTATTTATTCATTATTATTATTCACCATTAAGACCCTGATTGTAGAGATATGGGTGGATATGAGGGGCGAATGAGTGTAGATGAACAAATGTAGTCATTATTACTAAGGTTGACTTGTTATCTAGGCGATTCATTAAAAGCCAGGGTAACTAAGAGACATAGAACATTATGTGAATCCGAGCCAAGTAGTAATGGTATGATTTTCAGCTATTTGACAAGCCTGACACTCAGTTCTCTTCCCTTCACAACATCCAGACCCTGACTACCATCCAACATCGACACCATACTTCTCTGGTAGTAGCCATGTTGATGGCAACCATTGAGCAGTCGCCATATCAGTATTAAGATGATGATTCTGGTATACCATAAGGTTCTAATTTGGGACCTTTGTTTTTCTTAAGTCCAACTCTATGCAGAAGATATAAAAATATCTGCATAGATCACTGATACAAGAGACAGTTTTGCTCTTCAGTCACCTAATGATATTCGATTGTAAAGTGGGCGAAATCCAGTGCCATTCAGAAACATTTTGGTAGTTTCTTCACGTCTAAAGCTCATTCTTCTTTTAAGGGATGAGTGGCTATAGGATCAATATAAAGCGAGCTGTATAATATCTTGGGTTCTCATAGATTTCTTATCACAATTATTACTTTTCAAGGGACAGTTTCTTTTGTGTATTGCTAGCAACAAAGAAATAAAATATATTACTTTTTGGCACATTAACATTTTTTATATTCCAAACAGCTTTTCGCACATTTATGCATAAAATCATACGTAATATAACGTAATCAATTTTGAAATATATAAAAAGTTACCTGAGTCCATTATTTTCTTCTTCTTTTACATAAACTTATTAGATAAACAAGAACAAGAAACATTTAAATTTAAATTGTTAGTAGAAAGGATGCTCTTTTATTATTACCAACTGTTCTTATATTAATAGTTGTATTGTTCAGGTTACACATATTCTGAGTCCGGAACTTACTACAGTCCACCGGTTGAAGCTTTGGCCGAGTTCAGGGACTTTATAGAGAGCCTTCCTCTTATTGAAGAACCTGAAATATTTGGCATGCATGAAAACGCAAACATTGCCTTTCAGGTAAAACAAAATGTTGATTAGTTCTATAAAAAAAATCCATACAAAATAAGTTGTTAACAGTAATATAATGAATATTTTAGTATAACATATAGCATTATCAGATGAAAAACTAAAAAAGGTCTGAAAGTGATTTATATTTTTTAGTCTAACAAAATAATATAAGTGTATTTTTCTTTTAAATTAAAATTTCCAAGAATAAGTTGGCATTTTTTTATTCTTCCAGTTTTACCAACATTGGTTTAATCCTTTCTACTCATATGTCGGACGCTGTCCGTCATCGTAATTTATCCGTTCCACTCGTATGTCGGACGGCAATGACTCAAGTTTCGTTTGGTTATGATTGTTCCCAATTCATGCTGCTATCATGCGGAAACTAAATAAACTACAAATGGAATGTCACTTTTGTTATTTTTAATATCACATGGTGTTATTGTTATTCGTTCTTGTTTATTGTAACCTTCAGTTTAATGTTTCGTTAGTTGACACTTGACAGTAGTGTAAAAATATCGGCTCATAGTAGTCCGAATCTTATGGATGCTAAAGGAATATAACAATTACAACGTGATTTATCAGATGGTGAATCAAGTGAAGATGAAGGTGTTAGTAATAATGTACAAGATGAAGGTGTTGTATAAAGGTACAAAGTCAGGTATTTGAAAACCAAAATTATATAACTCAACAAATTAAATCTACTAGAATAGAAAAGAAATCTCAGTTAGGTCACAGCATTGCCAGCAATTTAAACTAAGAGTATCTGACAAAGAGTATCACTCTGCATGTTCCAATTTCAGTAACTACCCTAAAACTAACGTAAGAGCTAGTAATATCTCCACAACCTTAGAACCACAAAATTGCCATAGTAATATTTTATATTTAAATATACAGGGTCTGAAAAATAAGATAGATATTTTAGATAGTTTTATCAGCAATAGTAAAGGACTAAATAATGAAATATCAATGATATGCTTATCTGAACACTGGCTTAATGAAGATATGCCCAATCTAGCATGTCCAAAAGACTTCTACTGTGTATCCGATTTCTGTAGAAAAGATCACAGAAGAGGTGGTACCTCTATTCTTATTAACAAAAAATTAAATTCTAAAAAAATTGATATCTCAACTTTTTGCTCAGAACTTAATTTTGAAGCATGTATGGCTGCTGTTGATAGCCTTAAAGTTATAGCAGTTTCAATTTATCATTCACCTGCAGGTGACCCAAATATCTTTCTAGAAACACTGGAGAAATTGTTTACTTTCATCTCTTCATTTCGTGGCTATTCAATTGTAATGGGAGGTGACATAAATGCTAGCTTTGACATAACATCCCACAAAAAAACAACAAGGGAGTTTTTAAATATTTTAAGGCAGCATAATTATTTTTGTATCAACGATAAACCAACCCGAAAAAACCATTGCCTTGATAACATATTTTTAAATTGCCCAGATCTTGTAATCTCATGTAACATCTTTAACTTTCCTTTTTCAGATCATGATGGTCTTATCGTAAGTATTAAAACTAAAACCTTTTCAAAAATATCTAAACACTCGAAAAGAACCAGAGAACAATCTGCACCATTTGTAATCAGTTTTCCTAAGTCATCAATTGATAATCTGATCAGCAGCCTTTTGTCCCATGATTGGAATCCCTTACTTAAGAATGAAAAAACTTTAAGTGCGCAACAATTTTTTCAAGCATTTTTTTCAGTTATAATTAATAACTTGACATTTTTTTCTGTATTAAAAAAACAGTGTTCCACAGGTAAATATATTAAAAATAACATTGAATGGTATACAAGGGAACTGGCCCAAATGAAAGAGAGACTTTTATTTCTTGACAAATTGGTGAAGAATTGTAGTTATGACAGGCTTCATGCTGAATATGCTAATCTAAAACAACTTTATAAACAGTCAATCAAAGACGCTAAACTGGCTCACAATGCAGAAAAAATAGAAAATAGTAAAAATAAATGTAAGGCTGCATGGAACTTAATAAAAGAAAATATAAATAACTCATCTTTACAAACAGACATACATATTAGCCCAGACCAGTTTAATAATTTTTTTATTAATTCAATTAAACAAATAAAAGACAATATTAAGAAGCCCAACAATATCAATAGTATAAGCCTAGTCAAAAATCATCCAGTCAAGAGAAATAAATTTTATTTTATGAAAGTTTCTGTTGATAATGTCACTAACGCTGTTAAAAGACTAAAAAATTCTGAAAGCAAGGATATTTATAATTTATCAAATAACATGTTCAAGAAGATTAGTCATATAATTTTGAATCCTTTAACCACATGTATAAATAAATGTATGAAAGAGGGTATTTTTCCAGACGAACTGAAGTTGTCTAGACTATGCCCAATCTTTAAGAAAGGGTCAAAACAACTTGCTGAAAGTTATCGCCCTATATCCATTGTACCAGTGATATCCAAAATTATAGAAATTATAGTACATGATCAACTTGTCACCTATCTGGAAAACAATAATTACCTGAATTCATCACAGTTTGGTTTTAGAAGAAATAAATGTACAATTGATGCAGTTGATGCACTAGTTAGGGAAATTATAAAAGCTTTTGAGAGTAAGGCCTTTGCTCAAGCCACTCTCTGTGACTTGAGCAAGGCATTTGATTGTGTTGAACATGATGAGTTAATCTTAAAACTAAACTACTATGGCATAACTGGTATTTCTGCTAAGTTTTTTCAAGACTATTTAAAAAATCGTAGACAAAAGGTTTTAATTAATGGAAACTGGTCCAATGAACTATTGGTTGAGTGTGGAGTACCCCAAGGGTCGGTGTTGGGACCCCTGCTATTTTTACTATACATAAATGACCTTCCAAGTGCTATTAAAACCAAATCCTTTTTGTATGCAGACGATACAACATTCTTAAACAGTAACACAAACTTTAACACTTTACAAGACATTGTACATGAAACACTTGATGAAGCATCTTTGTGGTTTAGGACAAATGGCCTTTTATTAAATGAAACTAAAACCCAAAATATCATGTTCAGTTTAAGACAGAGTCCGGCAAATAACTTACCTAATGATTTCCTTCCCAGTGTTAAATTTCTAGGTATTCATATTGATTGTAACTTATCATGGAACTCTCACGTTGAGTATATTTCTAAAAGATTATCTAGAGTAATCTTTTTACTTAAACGCTTAATGGACAGTGTCCCGGAAAGTTATGTAAAAACCGCATACTATGCTTTTTTTCAATCTATAATTAGATACGGACTTATAATATGGGGCTATAGTACTAAAGTTAGTGACATTCTTATTTTACAAAAGAAGGCCATTAGACTGATAAGTAAAGCACAACCATTGGACCACTGCAAACCACTTTTCATTGAGCTTGAGTTTCAAACTGTTATAAATTTGTATATTTTTGATTTAATGTCATACATTTTAAAAAATAGCCCATCCCTCATTCTTAGCAGCAGCATTCACAGCTATAATACTAGAAATAAAAATAATATTGCCATAGAGTTTTGCAGACTGACTAGAACCCAACACAGTCATGTTTTTATTTCCCAGAAGATTTATAATAAATTAAAAGATTTAGTTAATAAATACCCGACAACACTTTTTAAAATCAAACTGTATAACTGGTTGCTAAAAAATCCATTTTATGAACTAGGGGAGTTTTTCAGTATGCAAGATATTAGTTTCTAGATTGTTGGACCTGTACTTTAGAATCATACCAGTTATGTAAATTACTGTTTACTTAAATGACCGTTTGTTAACCATGTTTGTCATTCTAGATTGAATAATGTATATGTGCAATATGATTGTTTTGACTATGTCTGTTAGATGTATATGCGACTGTGTCAATGCTTTATGTAAAACGACAATAAAGATTATTTATTTATTTATTTATTTATTTATTTAATGATAAAATAATTCTTCCGACATTAGAAAATATGTAAGAAAGTGACAGTGTTGTACAAGTAGGCCGAACTGTAAATAGTGGTGATGGTGATATATAATATTTTAAGGATATCATACCATATTACAAAAACCTTTCAGTTAACTATTGTTTTTTTTTTCTATACTATCACATAAAATATACAATTAAGTGTTTAAATTAATTTTATAACATTTTAATTATTGAATAAACCTCATAAATACTGAACCGCTTTTTACTACCAAAAATACGTTATAACATTATGAGCTGAGGGGGCAAACAGGTAAAAAACAATCGAGTGGAAAGAGTTAAAAAACCTACATTTTATGGTTTTTAGGGAAAAACTTGCTTTAAAATCACACAAACAAAAAGGTTATGTGACCCTATATCGGTTGGTTAGTATAATAACCACTTTTAGCCAAAATAAAAAGATAGTTTGCATATAACTTCTGAATTTAGGACTAAAAAAAAAACCCTGAATCCAATGTACAGAAAGACCTCTCCCAACCTCTGATAGTCTGATATTTTCATATCAGGACCGTTCTTAAGGAAAAAAGTACAATATTCTAAATATTTAAAATGTGGGAATATCATTAGGTTAGATAGTACAAATCCGTATTTCATCGTGGAGTAATAATGCCTAATTCTGCGAAAACCCTCCCTTCTGGCAATTGATAAGAAATTTTTCTAGACGATAGGGCAGGGTGTGGCAGACTTATTGCTGTGGTACACATTTCCTTTCGAAATGGAAACATAAACAAAGGTCAGGCATCACTGCTTATTGTTTACTCTAGTGATTAGGTACTAGTTAGAGTAATATAATTAATGTTAGCATTGTATATTCAGATTTTTCCTTATTCAGATTGCCTGGTTCCACATTAATCTGGATATTAGAGGTTTACTGTAATTTTTAATTAGTTTTTGATTTGTTGTACAATTTATATAATATTTTCTCTCGCCAATTGGACTTTATTTATTTTTTTTTATCCAGATCCAAGGCTATTTCAGAATCTAATAAATCAAAACCAGTTCCAGATTATTTATACCCGATTATATTCATCTCAATTACTTTTGCTATGGATGTCACAATAAAAAATATTGCTCTGATATATTGATTCTTTGTTTTATTTCAGGAATTTAATAATTAGTCAGTTACAATGAGAATATTTTTACTAGAAATGTTTCAGACCAAAGAAACTGCTGCAGTTATTGTTACTGTAATGGAAGTACAACCTCGAACAGCTGGTGGGACCGAAGGGAAATCTAGTGATGAAATAGTGTTTGAACTAGCAGACATGATCAAAGAGAGGATTATGAATAAAATTGATGTGGATGAAGCTCACCCAACTTTGCTCAGGGTAAGTAAAATTATTTACTACGTAATTGTAGCCGGTGACAGGCACTAGAGCCATTTTTTTAATTTTGGCCATAGAGTTAATTTTTTTTATATCTAGATCCATAGAGTTATTTTTTTTTTATTCGTAAGATGCCGATTGTCAAGATATGGGCGAATATGGATTTTGAATGAGTGTGATAAATATTCATGAGCGAATGTAGTCATTCTTACAAACTTAGGCTGACTATTTCTCAGAAAGTGACATTAATTATACCCAATGACAAACAGTTGGTGATTATCAGCTGATCCCTTTCAAAATTTGTTATGACTCTGATTGGAATCGAACTGAGAACCTTTAGTTTCTGAAGCTGGGATTTTAATCAACTAAGCTACCAAAAAACCAAAATGATGCCACTTTTATTGCCGGCATGGTGGCTCAGTGGCTAAGGCTTCGGATTGCGGAGAGCAAGTTCCAAGGTTAAAATCCCCATTGAGAAGAAAGGTTGTATGATATTTTATACATAGACAGACTTTATTAATACTTAGAAAAAAACCAACAAAAATGGCATAAAATGTCAACATCAAAAACACAACTATAGATATTTTTAAGTTGATAAATGAAATACTTGTTCATGAGTTGCAACTGACATGTTAGTAATTAGCAGCTTTTAGCGTTGGTTAGTGCATAATACTTATATAACATTTATAGTAAGTTTATGGCTGTCTAATGATGGTAAAACAAAATAAACACTGCATTTGTTATTGTTATAAAAAATTATTAATATGTTTTAGAGTTCAAGAGGAGCTCTTCCCTCTTTAACCACAGTACTCTTTCAAGAGGTAGATCGGTTCAACAGACTGTTAAGAGTCATTCACTCTTCACTGAAAGACCTGCAGTTGGCCATCAAAGGTTTAGTCGTAATGTCTGATCAGTTGGAAGAAGTGTATACATCTTTCCTAAATAATCAGGTAATTATATCAAATCTACTAAGTATAATGGCTTTGGATTATTTGGTTTACTTTATTGCAATATAAAAACACGTAAGTTTTTTTTTTTTTTTTTTTTTTTTATAACCAAAACCATTTCTGATAGCTGAATTTTTTAATTTCTTGTATAGCTATGTAAGACACAGCAACATGTATTTTTGTGATTTACAGTGTTGAAACGATTGAACTCCGAGTCATCTTGATCCTTGTTCATCTGAATTGGGTCGAGTTCCATCTGATTTGAATGATGAGGTTCCACCTGATTCTGTTTTAAACCAGAAATGTTAGTGTATCAAGACCAGTTGCATTTATATAAAATTAATTAAAATACTGTTATCACTTTCTAAATATAAAATATTTTGACCTAATAATGGATCTTGTTATATTACAGCAAACATGAGAGCAGTTAGTTGATTGATCTCAAAGAGGAATTTTTACTCATTGAAAAACAATTAAGCTTAGATCTATTCAATTTTCTTCTAACCCTTTAAGTCTGGATTATCTCCTACAGTCCAGACTTGAAGTTTATTCCAGCTAGTTCATTTTGGCCATTTTATGTAAAAACTGTTAGTATTAAATTTTTCAATTAGCATGAAACAATACAATTTTAATTGTAAATTAATAGCCAATAATATTATAGATGTACAGATAATTTACTAAGTAACCTAATTTCTGACTAAAATTACAACTATGTGAAAAATAATTTGATTGTAAAATAAATGAAAAACTTACAATGATAAGTATTAAATGTTCCTAATAACACAGTCAAAAGAAAACAAAACTAAAAACACGCTTTATACAACAACAACAAAACAAACATATCATACACTATTTCTCAAAATACTGACACAATCGCTGATGAAGGGAAGAGGCCTTATTTTACCATGTTAAGTTAGGGCTGAGAAGTCTAACACTTAACTGTTAGAAGTCAAAGGATTAATGGTGACTTACAAACTACTACCAGTGACCGAGCAGGTGGGATCCCACATTGGTCACTCATGCAAGGAACAGCCACGCTCAATGTTGCTTGACGCCGTCTTGCATTATTGTCAGAACCCTACGGTGTTAACAAAATTTGTAAACTCAATACCAAAATATATTCAGTATTGAAATTTGTTACGCGTTTAGTTACAGACCCAACAATTTTCAAAATAACTCACTATACTGAAGCATTTATCTGACTGTCTCTAACTATGTAGGCTATGTCATACGGTAGTATCAATGCATTTACGCTTGCTTGTACAGTATGGTAGACGTTGAAAGGTTAAGAGTAAGAATGATTAATTTTTGCCTGCAAGATAACAGTTCTAGGAATTGAATCTCAAATTAGACATAATGAATTAATGTGAGAATACACATAATGTCCTAAGCTCAACCTTAGTGAACTTGATTTAGATGAACAAAGCTGACTTATATTCCTGTGAGTCAAGGCTGGCCTGATTGCCTTTTCCACCGAGTCCAATTCTCACACAAGCAAGGATCTTCTTTAATATTAATTCTAAATTTACTTTACTAAACCTCAAACTCTTATAGCAGTGTTAGGTCCACTATTAACTGAGTTCATAGTAGGTCCTAGTTCATAGTAGGTCCTACCATTCATAAGGCGTAATTTATTTGTCACAAATTAGCTAACCAGTCTAAGTTATGGTTCTCATGTGTTACAGATCTATAAAATTAGCTCTTGCCAGACTGAACTTTTACATTATCATTAGAATCTTGTGGTTATTTTAACAGAAGAACAATTATTTATAGCTCAAGATTTGTTATTATGTTATAGTTTGTTCAAAAATAATGTTTTATCAGAGGATATTTTCTGGATAAAAAATATAAATGTAAAAATTGCTATGGCTGGTACCATTGGGCACTTGTGCATAAAAGTATGTGGTGTTATTCGTTATTATTTATTTTTACTTATATAGGTTTTATAATACCGTAGGTTCTGAATGTTAGTCAATAAGGGTTTAGTTTACATTAGGCAAAATGTAATTATAGTGATGCTTTTTCCAATATAATATGTGTGATTGTAAACTTTTACAGGTCTCAAAACTGTGGACCCGAGTGGCTTATCCTTCCTTAAAGTCTCTTGGAAGCTGGATACGAGATCTAGAATTGAGACTAGATTTTGTTTCAGTGAGTACTAAAGACTGATTAATATCGGTAGAATTACTAAGGATATAAAACAAATACTCACTGTGAACAGCAAAAAATAACTGTAATAACGAGTTTGATTTTTCCAGACCTGGATCAAATGGGGTCAACCAAATTCATTTTGGCTGTCTGGATTTTTCTTCCCTCAAGGCTTTATGACTGGTTGCCTGCAAACTCATGCCCGGAAATACAGTGTCCCAATAGATGAACTTATTGTGGACTTTAATGTTGGGGCTGTTTACATAGATCAAGAAGACATTGAGAAGATTCATAAAAGTACCGGCAAAGAGGTAATAACAATAATAATGCATTGTGGAGTGTATTTGTATACTTAGTGGCAGCTTACCCATAAGGGCTGTCCAACCCAGACCTTCCGGCAAAGCCAAAAACAGTTTTTTATTTTGGTTAGAATACAAATTTTAGCACGTAATCAGCAGGTCATTGTGTTAGTTGTAGTGTGTGTGGAACATAGGTGGTAGCACAATGCATTACTATAAATAAGAGAAGTGGCTGATCAAGGAACAGCAGTTCAGTGACTTGCTACCAATACAACCAACAAACGGAGCATCTGAGTCTTCACACATAGACTAACCTGCACAGAACTACGATTTCCCGTAATGGTTGGCACATGCAATATAGCACAGCCCTACTTGCAAGAGACTCTGCCTACGAAAAGCTTTTTTTTCAAGCAGTTGACCTATAATATATGCACAGTAGGTTACTGCACCCTTACATGTACTAAAAACCCTGAAAGATTATTTAGAAATCTGTTACAATTATCTAAACTGTTTTAAAATATTGTATTTTAAATCATCTTTATTTATGATAAAGATGAGCCAATTTATTTATTTGGTTTATACTACTTACTTTACTGCGTACATGTAGAAATATGTTCAGTATTTGATGACGTTTGTGATTGGCAAATAAATAAATTAAAAAAATGTTATAAACATTTTATCAAACAAAAAACAGTTATTTGTAACACATAATTTATTTGAAATCTGTTTATTTTTACATAATAAGAAATGAAAAGTAAAAATATACCATTACTTGAAATAATAAAACCTTGTAAAAATTATAATAATTGTGGTAGAGTTTAAAACTATTAATTAAAAGTAATGACTGGGTAAGTACGTCTAAACATTTGAAGATTTTAGTGATAACATTAAAATGTGTAACTACAACAATGAAAGTACCACAACATGAAAAAATTAGTCTTCACATTAGTAATTATCAATCTTGTTAAAAACATCACTAAAGAGGAAATTAGTTGAAATCATAAAATATTGTTTGAAATTGGTGTCCTATTTCCATTTTTGTGGTGTATTTAAATATGATTCTATATCAATGGAAAAACGTGTCTTTTGTAAATTAAAAGTATGCTAAGAAAGGATGTGTTGAAAGGCACAAGAGAAAAGTTTTGAGGCAGAAAAAGGCATTTCAGTTAGGTCTTAGCCTTCCATTTTGTGTCTTCGTACATTAAATAGTTATGTGATTTATATAAAATAATGTTTAAATTTACTCTTACAATTCATTTTATTAATATTATTAATACATATTTAGTGTTTGTGTTACATGTACCTCAAGTTTGATCTGTTAACTACTGCAGTGTGCTGTAAAATTCATGTAAGGGATGAATATGATAAATTTTTAGGAAGGCCAAGTATGCTTCATACAACCCATTTTCCAGCAGTTAAATATATTGTCAGTATGTTGTTTGATCAGTTCAACTGTGACTTAAATGTATATGTTTCGTCTCTGTGTGTAGGAGGAGGATGCCTACCAAGGCTTGCACACGCCTAGAGATGGTGTTTTTGTTCACGGATTATTTCTAGATGCTGGTTGTTTCGATGAAAAATCTGGATTCTTGTGTGATCCAAAACCTGGTAAAAATTAATTTTCCTCAATTCTAATTTTTTAAACATTTAAATTAAGTTGACAACATTGGTTTTACATTAGAAGTTATGCGGTTTATTTATATAACAAGTGGCAACACTGATACAAATAACCAGGGCGTTGTAGCCATTGTTGTAAATGGTCCTAAAACAGGTTTTCAACAAACTAGCTTCAAATATTTTAATACGTCACCAATAAGAGATTTCCATGTTATAAGCTATTTTATTCTTTGCTAGCACCTGAAGATGTGCAGTTTTTGTTAGCAGCATGGGATCAAGAGCTCTTTTACTACTGAAATAAATTTAATAATTTTAGCAAACCCTTTTGATACAAACTTTCAATACATCGCAAGTATTAGTTGTAGTGAATATGGTGAACTTCCTATGTATAGGGAGTTGCACAGTCATTTTTTAATATTTTTTCCCACAAAATATTTTGATTGAATTTTTGTGAAATAGCGTAAATAACCTAGGTAACAAAATAAAAAATATAATAGTAATATACCACATGATATTCGTATAGTTTATCTGTTTACTCGTGCATTGCTGTTTACTTGTTCTTACTACCACCATGTATGAAGAACAGCTGTTTATGTTAGATGTCAAGCCATGTTTACATTGTAAATAGTGCTGAAATTTTAAATTGCATTGTCTTTGTAATTAGCTTGCTCATTTGATTTTTTTGTCTTTTCTATCCTCTGTTAATAATTAGATCAAAGTTTAGTTATTTTCTGCATGTTTAGCATAACAATATGAACGTTACTTGAAAATAGTGATTTTTATAGTTTTCTTCATGAATAAAAATGTCAGTTATTCAACTGCGGATTTTCTCCAGATTACTATTTCTATTTGATTAGCAACATATTCCTTACAAAAACAAACCATGTAAGTTTACATTTAAATTTTTTTTTTAACACGGGTTATCATAATTTATGTGTTTTTTATATTTTTAAATAAACATTCAAGTTATAAGTAAGTCATATATTTTTACCAGCACACATTTCCAACTGAAATTCATTAAAATATGATTTATGGTTATCAAAATATAGCCATTTCCCTGAGGGTCTACAAAATCCTAAAAAGTAAACAATACAAAGAACTATTTTCTTGTTTCTTATGGAAAACCGTCACTCCTGTTTCAGGAGAAATAAATCCTGCTCTCCCGGTCATGCAGTTGATTCCAGTGACCAAGCTAAATACTTTGCTGCATCGCTACTCTTGTCCGCTGTACAAGACTTCTGTCAGAGCTGGAGTCCTCAGTACTACTGGCCACAGCACCAACTACGTAGTCACTGTCCCCCTGCCTACTCGCCACCCTCAGAGTCACTGGATCATGCGTGGCACTGCCCTTCTTACTCAGCTCACTGACTGAGATTGGTATTTAGTTTTATGTTTGAAAATGTTTGAATTTGTTACTTTTAATAATAAATTAATACGATTATTTCATTTGTATTTATCTGAAAGAGATATTGGGATTGCGCTTTAGTTAGAAATGAATAGCATTGTCTTATCAAAAATACTATTATTTTGTTGCTAAAAGCATTTTCTACAAATGGTAACAACTATTCAAATAGATTAAAACATCAACGGATGAAAATTATGCAACAGTGGTACTTAAGTGTGTTAAGCTTCTTCTATGTGGCAAGTGCTGTCAAGATTGCCACGAGTCTGTCTGTGTGCATTCAATTAAACATTTTTTTTCTAAGGAGAACCTGATCCTTTAGTATTACTCTGCCCTTCCCCATAGACTATTGATCTGTAGAAGAACCAGAGCAAGGGTGATAACATTAATACACGTGAACATTAATACTTTCAGGCCAGGCCAAAGTTCGAACCTGTGCTATTTCTGACTCAGACTCAAGGTCCTGATGCCTGAGACTGCTCGACCACAGCCCCACCCCTGTTAGTTTTAACAATGGATTCTGTTAATTTTCTCTTTCTTGGTCATTTATTCACTCCTATACACTTTTATTCCTTATCTTGTATTTTATTATTTACTCTCACTTGTAGACAGTACATTTGTTGCGGAAACAAATTAATTGAAACTGCTTTAATGCTGTGTTAAGGTATGTTTCTTATGGACTTTTTTTACTACTTCTTTTGATTATCTCTTGGTACCTCAGTCAAAGAACTGAATAAGGGATGAAACATTTAATAGTAACACATAATGTAAAATAACTGATTTCAACCCTACCCAGTATTAGTTGGTTAACCTGAAGTTGGTAGTGCAAGAGAGAAGAACTCACCACAGTCCCCTCCAGAGGGAGCATGCTGCTAAGTACATTCAATTCCTTAAGCTTGTCTATAAATGGACTTGGAGTGTTTTGCCTGTTGTATTAATTATATCCAGTTCATAATTCATCGTGATAAAAGTTATGAATGCTTTACAAATTATTATTAGTTAGTTTGTCTTTCAAAATTAGTTTTTCACATAGTATATTTGCTTAGAGAAAATGTTTTATTAACTGATTTGCAATACAAAATAACTTTATGTACATCAGCTGTTTTTCTTAATTGTAAAAATTTTAAAAATATATATAGTTTAAGATTAATTATAGAAAATGTGAATTACTTAGTAATATATATATTTTTCTAAATATTCAATAAATTAAATTGACTTAACACACAAAAGCAGATCCAAGATAAAACTCTGGCTAGAAAGAGGATGGCGGCAGATACTGTACATCATCAGGTGACTGTTGGTGGGGGATACAATCTGTCACACATCTGCTGTCCGTATGCTATTCACTGCAATGTAGGTTTATCATTACCTAATAATACTGTGGATTTACAAATACAAGCTAAATAAAAGAAAGTGATATTTACAATCTGACTGTGTTAAGAATGAATGTGGAAAAATATGCTAGACTGCCTGTTAGGTTGGACCTGGTTGTTTTGAAACATACAAACATGTTTTATTGTTTACACCAATGTTTATGTAATCCTCTCCACACAATATATTTTATTGGTATTGCTAAAATCGCTGAGGCAACTTCAGACGACATTCACTGTTTTAAGTTGACTTCTATAATTCAAGTAGTATTATAACTATATCTCCAACTTTTTTCAAAATATATTTTGGTATTTACTTTAATATATAAATTTTGTATAAAACTTTTTTTAATTGTGCGTTATGACATACGAATTTAAAAATTGTAATGTGAGTTTTAATTATTTTTAACCTAGTTTGAACAAAAAAGGAACGGAAAATTAACTAGTTTTCACTGTACATTGAATTTACACCAATATTACTCTAAAACCTGTCAATGTATCACACATTTATGTTTTAATACCTGGTTGATAGAAATGTTTTCTATAAATTTTAGAATTTTACCTTTTCAAGAAAAAAGAGTTCTTATCAGTTCTTTTCTTGGCTTCTAGAGGTTGTAAAATTCATTACTTGGTCTTGTTAAATCCTTTTTACATGTATATTTATGATACATTATTTTTATATGTGTAAGTAAATGTACATATACAATTTTATATTGATTTAAATCAATTTAAAGTTATTATACATTGATTTAAAATCACTGCATTTACTTACACGTATAAAAATAATGTATCATAACTATAAATGTAAAAAGGAAGTCAAGAAAAAATGTTTCAGGTAATTGATAAAAACTTAAGTTTTTTTAAAAGATAAAACTCTAAAATCTATAAAACTTATAGGAAACATTCCTATCAGCCACGGATTAAAATATAAATGTGATACATTAACAACATTTTGAGTAATAACGATGTAAATTTGATATAAAGTGAAAACTATTTCAAATTCTAGTACTTTTTTCCAACTAGGTTAAAAATTATTAAAACTAACATTACAATTTTTTAAATTCATCTATATTTATAAAAGAGGATGTTTATATATATATATATATATGTTTGAAGTTTATGCCCTGCCAAACCATCCAACTGATCGCCATGAAACTTTAGGATGTTGTCCTGTATACTCCCGAGATGGTTTCTGTGAAGTTTGATGCAAATCCATCCACAGGGTCCCGCCCCACGGGCTACTAAAGATCCCATGTTATTCAAATGGAGAATCTGAATTGTTTACAAAAAACATATGACTGTGTGGTTTAATGTAGTTTCACATGCCATAAGCAGATTGAGGTTCTCATAACAACAGTACTGTATATGTTTTGATTTATTGTAGTTCTACATTTCACCTTGAGAGTGTAGCACACACTACTTTTACTTGATCAGGTGATCTGTATTTGGTGTTAACCTTTTTTCCTCAGTAATTAAAACATGTGGTGAAACGTGAAAATAAAAAATAAATAATTATTTGTTTTGCAGTTTACTTTTTATGACATGCCTCCTAAAAAATCTAATATTGGTAGAAGAAGCAAAAATGCTCGAATTCTTTCAGCTATTAGGTTCTAAATCAAACTCAATATTATGACCGGCGAAGCGACAGCTAGTATGTCATAATGCACAATCAAACAAGGGAAAGACTGGTATGATTGGAGTTTTCATAGGCTTCTGAGATTCTTAGTAAAAAACCTTCAAACTCAGGTAAACATACATAATTTCTGCACCGACAAAAGCTTATTTTTCCAATTTTTTTTCTTAACATGATCAGATTCATTTTATAAAATATCACTTAACTGACCTTATATCGTAAGTAACTTTTGTAAAATAAATTATGTAAAAAAGACAAAAGTAATTTATTTTTAAAATCCAATTTTTACAGTAACAAAATATTGTCTACATAAATGATGAATGATTATTGTGAATACTAAGGAGGACATTTTTACACAGACATATAAAAGAAATTTAAGTTAAAAAAGACATAGATGAAGAACGAGTATACGTGGAATAGCAAATCATGTTAAGGAAATATGATAACAATGGATTTCTTAATGTGAAAAATTAATGTGGGATCTTATACTACCTACAATGTAAATGCAATTATCAATCAGTTTTTAGGAACTTTTATTTACATGTTATAAACCTATCAAAATGTTATCTACACAAGTTTTTCATGGAGTATTAGTTTAGTTTTTACAACCAATTTAGGTCCTGAAATTTCATAAGAGGGAGTACAATACTAATGCTTAGAAAAACACCATCCCTCACTCAATAATGGCCTTTTAAAAGTATTTGGATTTCCAAATTCTGAAAACAATTGATCATAATATGCCAAAATGGATAACATTAATAGGTTTTTAACCTAGGTACTTCCATTTTTAATTTGTTGACAATTAATATTAAAAAAGGGTAAATAATTAAATAATGTAGGTAACATAAAATATTAAATGTACATAACAAAAACTGATCAATTTAAGATTTGCGAAACAATTAACAAGTGATAATATAACAAAAACCCAATCTTTAGTACTAGAGAGCATAAAAATGTCAGTTACATTGTGCCTAAATTAACCTAACCCTAAAATTTATATTAATTGATGGCTAATATTTTTATCACGGATTGAACTTATGAAAACAGTTTCAGAGTTGTACATTACCCAACGTATAAGTTTTAAAATGCAAATATGTTTGAAAATAAAAATATGTTTAAAAAAATATGGATCAACATTCTATTAAGAGGAATATATTTACCAAAAACATTCTTATTGGCATTACCTGCTTTACAAAAAAAGATAAGCAGCCCTACAAGTTTCATGAAAATTGTTGGCAGTAAGTTACTTTCTTTTCAAATGCATTGTTAAGGGCCGTTGTTGTTTCTTCTAAAAGACTATCAAATATACTTAAAGCTACACTGTTTTTAACGGCCACTTCGTATTTTGAATAGTCAGTCCACTCTTGTTCTTCTTCTTGGGATTCACGGACTAGCAGTTCATCAACTCTGTCACGTTTTTTCCTAGACCACTGTATTATGAGGTTTTCTTTGATGAAGTTTGGCTCAAAGCCAAACAAAACACGCACTCTTTTCATAATAAAACATTTCACTGATTCTTCTGTTAGTTCTGGTAAAACCCTGTTCCTTAACTTACAGCCAGTTTTTTCCCATGGTGGGCAATCGTTCTCACTACCGTCATTTGAAGTAATATCAACAAGGATTTGCTTTACTAAATCGAACATAAATTTCTTGAACATATGACTGCCAACACATTTGGAAGTATATTGTTCAGGAGGTTGCATGGAAGCCAAACTGTTGCCCCTCTTCCAGGTAGTGACAAGGATTTGAGTTGCTACAGTTGCAAGACCCTCAATGTCCTCTTGCCTTGTGGGCTGAGGTGGAGTGTAGGGGGGAGGGGGCTTGTTTGGTATCTCCCGCACGTAGTAGTAGGACGGAATGTTCTCTTGAGCCTGTTCCAGTTGTTTAATCTGATAAATAAGAAAGAGTATTAGATTAAATCTTATATAGATAAACATAAAATAATAAAACAGTAAAACCTTGTTTTAACAAAACACGGTCATCCAATATTCCGGTTCCTAGAAACCTGTTATAAATTTTTTTTAAATTAAATTTTACTGTATTTTGTTTACATATGGTCAGAAAAACTTTCATACTGTAGATAAAAAATATCCAAAATAAGTACTGTAATTATATCCTTCACTTTATAAACAAAATTAAAATTATGTCTTACTGAACTTGCACCTAATAATTGGGTCAATAACAGTTAGCATATTGAAATACACAAATAGTTTTTGCTTATACTGTGTTGAACGAATTTCCACATTAGTTATTTGACTGTCTAATGCTTATGGATTAATAAGCAAACAACATCTTTGCAGACAGTATAATTGGTATATGAGAGGTTACTATGCTTATTGTTTGTTAATTCATAAATTGTGTGAGTTTGCTATAAGTGTGTGGATGTTTTTGAATATAAACTTTAGTAACTAGGTAATATTTTAGTTTTATTTTGTGTTGTTTCAATAAAATAATAATGCGGTAAAAAAAGTAATTGTAACATGCAAAAAAGGTCAGACTTTTCTTATTTTTGAAATAGCAGTTAACACATTGACTGCTAAAGGAAATACATATATATATCACCCCAGAAGCTAACATATCAAGTAATTTGCTAAACTTTCTTTATGACATTAGAAGACTGTTCATGGCAAAAAAAATATATTTGTCATCCAAAATGGCTCCATAGGTGACATCAAAGTTCGGCCCGCAGATCCGCGTGGTCAGCATGTTACACCGGTTTTGTCATGCACTCTGTGTATATAACATCCGAAATTGCGCCAAATACACATAAAAAACTGTTTTTTGTTAGTTGTTATAGTACATAAAATATTTATTTACATCGTTTTGAATGGCTGAGGCTTTACTGCTGGTCTTTGTGGAACTTGTCAAATATAATACAATAATATAAAATATAAAACAATAATTGAAAACAATAATATGAATGTACAAGAACAAAATAATACATACAACACAATAATATAACTTTACTAATGTGTAAACCAACTTGAAAGTTTATGAGCACAGTTAGCACATGCCGAAAACACGGGAATCGGAAACAAACTGCACATCAAGGTCGAGTTGGAACAACACAACATGCTCACCGAATATGAAGTTGCCTGGCCCAATACTGAGCTCACACTGAGTAATAAATTATTCCGTGGCAACACCCTGCGGTACCGTGTTGCGCGCACCTGCGTTACAGACCCTAACCCACAAACCGCGGGACTTACACTGGATGTGTTAATTATAGGTTGGCGTATCCAATTGAGTGAAATAGAGTTCAATTTGAGGATTTTTGTGAAAGAGTGTTGTAAAAAATCGTCTTGAAGACATAGGCAATGCAAGAAAGGCCAACAGTACGGACTCGGGTAATTCTCTAATGGTATGGTTTGGCCTACTTTGCGGACATCGGTTCACATTTCAGGCCACAGTTTAAAGTTAATGAGTGCCATCATTTGGTGCTAGTGCTTGATCACTCTAAGGGGGGAACAAACGTCATGGAGTTCATAATCTGACACTTTCAGATGAGTTGACATCAGCTGTAGATGATAAAAAATAGCAATAATTAAAAAACTACTCTCTTAATATATTAGGGCAGTAGAGGATAAGTCCACTTGCGCGGTGCAAGGGCAAATATTGTTATGAACACAAAATTCAAATGTTCAATGTCAATGGCACTTTCAACAGTGCCAGATTTGATTCAACAGATTCAACTTTGTGAAAAAAATTTCAAAAATTCAACAGATGTGATTTTTAAGGTAAGTGAACGTTATTTTATACTTTATTGTAACCTACACTTTTCTGAATACACACAAATGCTGGTTGTATTTATATTTAATTTTTGTATTTTTTGCTGGGTTTGTTTACTAAACACTTATGCGAGGTGTCCAAAATGCTTAACGGTTAGGAGAAAAATGATCAACGCTTGAAGGGTTAACCATATCAAAATGAAAACCTAATTAGCCAAGTTTTGTGTCATTTGTGTGTGTGTGTGTGTGTGTGTGTGTGTGTGTGTGTGTGTGTGTGTGTGTGTGTGTGTGTGTTTTTAAATTTTATTATTCTTTTTATTTATCTGCTGTTTGACATAAATTATTACATTTTTGCTAATGTTACTCTTAATAAAGAAAAAAGGAATCGTTGAAGTGTTGTTTCTACATCTTAGGAATGGAATTTCAATAAATCCTTTCTTAGTGGGTCTCCATGATAAAAAAACTAACTTCCCTCCAAATTTCATCAGAACTGTCCAGTGGTTCTGGAGATTTCGTAATGAGTGAGTACATAGTTTTTGGGTTTACGTATTAAGAAATAGTGTCAAATCAATATGCTCAACTTTAACTAAACACATATTACAGTTTTGAATTGCAAAATTAGTTTGCATGATAAGAAACTATTAGAAAGGATGTCACGTGAAAGTAAATTTGGATACAATGATTAGATCAAGTTCAAAATATTTACCATCAAATAACAAATTCACATATCTTGCTACACAGTTAAGGGCTCTTACCTCTTGCTCAATTTGCAGCTGCTTAATACGTAGTTCCTCAGCCTCTCGTTGTGCCTGAAGGCTGACAGGGCGAAGATCTTCATCAAACCAAAAGACTTCCCCTTCATTTCCATCAGCAAGTTCCACCTAGATATATAAAATATTAATTATAAACATGAAGGAACAATGGAATATTAATTACATTGGGTGAACATGTGGCCAAGCGGTCTAAGGCACCAGGACTTTGAGCTTGGGTTAGAGATAGCACTGGTTCGAATCCGGACTAGACCGAAAATATTTATCAGTAATATTCACCTTCTGCTGTACTGGTTCGCCCCCTTACTCAGTCTGAATAAGTTCCTCGCACAGATCAATAGTCTATGAGAAATGGGCAGAGTAAGGTTAAGAAGGAGATCAGCCTCTCTTAAAAAAAAAAAATAAAAATAGGACTTTGTAAGAAAAAAGAGGATCTCAGACCTGCCAGAAGTAACGAGAGCTTAAGAAGTTAAATATCTGTGAGTCTATACAGATGACAGTTTGACCTGGCAAACTCACTTAGACAGGTTATGTGGAAAACTTCTTATCACATAATACCATCTCTGTTTGTATTATGGTAGCTGAAACAAATTAGCAGCAGAGAACTAAAAGAAACTGCATAATTGGCCCAATTAGACTCACATGCAAGATACGGACTTAAAATATTGGGCAGTTCCATAAAGGCAAATATGCAAAGGATTCTCATCCTCTAAAAGAAGGCAATTTAGATATTGGCGGGATTGGGACCCCGAGAATCCCGTCGCCATGCCTTTAAAGGAAAACCGAGTGTCAGACTTGTCAGTTAGCTGAGAATCAGACCAACACTACATGGTTCGGTTTCCATGTAAAGCTGTAGGTCCCATAGTTGCCCTGGCTCTTGGGCTATTGATAAATAATCCTTTCTGAGCTAAGTCAAACTCAGTAACAATGACTACACTTGTTCATCTATACTCTTTCACCCCTCATATTTTCCCATATCTCTACGATCGGCGTCTTCAGAAATGAATAATAATAAAGACCTAAAAATCACCATTAATAGTAGTAGAACCATTCATTATTGAGAGTGCTCTACATGTTCGCAATCAAACCTTAAGAAGAAGAACCAACTTCCGTACTTGTAATACCAGAGGCACTAGCATCTATGCTAATACCAGATTGGCTATGTTTGAGAAACAATCAACATATACTGGTTGATGCCTGAGGAGATAAAAATGCCAATGGTACTCAAATATGGAATAAACTCAGTAACTGGCTTCTAGACAGGCCGTACTACACTATTGAGGAATTTGAGAGCTGGAGAACTACACCAAGAAACTACACTGTACCGTTTTGATTGTATCTTCACTATCGCTATGATACGAGGTACGTACAGAAAGTAAGTTCCGTTTCCATTTATATCCGCTGCAGCGCTGCGATCGCAGTTCCGCGCATGCGCGGCAGACACTCTGTATCAAGGAGAAGAAACGTGCGCCATTTTGAGATCGCTGTCAGTCTCGTACGCTTTGTTGTGCTTGTTTAAAATGTCGGTGTTGATCGAAAATCCCGCCGCTTGTGAAATCAGATCTGTGATTCATTTTCTGAATGCTAAGAAAGTGAAACCGATTGACATTTATCGGCAAATTTGCGAGGTTTACGGACAAAATGCGATGAGTGATTCAATGGTGAGAAGATGGGTCCGACAGTTTAATGAAGGACGTAATGAAGGTGTTGTTTTTCTTCACGACAATGCACGACCACACACTGCAAATGTGACGAAAAACCTCATACAGGGATTTGGCTGGGACGTGTTTGACCATCCTCCGTACAGCCCTGACCTCGCTCCTAGCGACTTTCATCTGTTCTTACATCTGAAGTCTTTCCTTGACGGTCAACACTTCAACGATGACGAAGATCTGAAAGAAAATGTTTCCAAATGGTTGAAGACACAGGCGGCAACCTTCTATGAAGAAGGCATAGAAAAACTTGTGCCACGCTATGACAAATGCCTACAAAATTTCGGCAGTTATGTAGAAAAGTAGTTTAAGAGTTGTAGATTTTAGTGCAATAAATATTTTTTCTGTATCTGTAGACAAATTATTTTTATTACCAAACGGAACTTACTTTCTGGACGTACCTCGTATTTTATATATACTTGTGTAGCAGTGGTATTTTATCTGCTAAACCCGCCAGACTTTGATGTGGCTTTGTCTGATATTAACTATAGTCTTTATTTTTTACTTCAGTTGTTAGAGGGTTTACTTGATTTCATCTGAAATGAGGTAACATCACAGTATAAAACATACAGTAGCAACACTGCCATTGCATTGCTGTGGGACTAGTTTGATGCTAGCTATCTTAATACCAGGAGCATACAACACCCCAATACTGTTATTTTGCATTGTGTTTTGCAAATAAGTGGAATAATATCAATATAAAAAGGGCCATGACAGGTTATTCGACATTTACTAATAACAGTTGTGGAATGTGGATGTAAATATTTCAGAAATATGCGCTTCTCTGCTCCTTTCACTATGAGCGCTAGGATCGTGCTGGTTGCCAATTTTTGTATTGGAGTGTCACTATTGTGCGTTTTATACTGTGGTAACACAGCTGATTCCATAAATTATCATCTGGCCTCAATAATTACCTTACAGGATATGATTTGGATATAATATTTACTTGAATCAGCTGGTCACAGTAGCATTTTTTCAGCACTGATATTTAATTTAATTTGTGAAATGTATGTAGGTAAAGATATGCTTAAAATGCCCTATGTTTACATTTTTTTGGAATAAATATAAAGACAATTATATATAAATGCTGTGTAAAAATGTCAAAAGAATCCATCACTACATTTCGAGTTTTATTACACAAACATATGGACGTTTGATGTTTACGTATACAGAATTCATAATTAAATAAATTTTTAAATAACATAATTTATAGTTATGCCCATTTATTACTACTATAGCTTTAATTTAAAAAGAAGATGTTATTGGATCTTTAAGATGCAACAAAAATATAGATGTACATAAAGTTACTTGTAAGTATTTGTATTAACTAGAGTAGTTTTTAAATATTCTATGATATTAAATTTAAGTTATAAATTTCGCCAAGCTTAGATAAAGAATTATAAATTTTAAATAATCATTAAATTACTAAACAGCTTAAGAGAAAGATACATGAATTAATTCAATTTAAAAATTTGAATTTAATTTAATCAACAGAAAGCAAGATGTGACAGTTGACAATGAACACACAAAACAAAGCAATGAAATGGACAAAGACCTGTTTAGTCATTAGCACCAACATGATCGTAGAGCAACAATAATCAGCCACGTTGACACCACAATACTGATATGCTTCCGTTAGATTGTTTAATAATAGTGTTGAAACATGTGCCAAACAGTTCCCAGCCAGACCAGACTTTCATATCAAACCCAGCCTCCTCACTCGCTCACATTCATTCAAATAATTTCTGAACATCTGTAATTATTACTGGTTGGCTAATGGTTTGTTGATATTTAACTTAATTGACTTGATTTTAATTTCAAAGTTGATTTTTTGGATTATATTGATTTTGAGTTGTAACATTTGAATTTCAATTTGTACTGAAAAGATAATAATTAAAAACTATACAAATGGGAACTATAAATCTACCTTTCAAATAAACTTGCTTAGTGAGTTAAAATTTAAAAAAAATATATATACTGACCAAGAAGAATAATTATCATAAAGATCAATTAAAAAAGTTGATATATTATATATTTTTTGAGAAAAAAACTGGTTTATTATTTATTAAAACTCTCAGTCTAATTCACATTTTTTATCAAGTTGTGATTTGAAATATATGATAAAAGCCACGATTTTGTTTTTATTTATTTATAACTATTTAATTACTATACCACTATAGACTACGTGTGTGGCTGTGGATACACGGGTTACGGATTAAATAACTCATTTTGATAGTAATAACACTTATAACTTATTCCCTTTGTTTGTTCATCGTTTTAGGAGTTAAATATTAATAAATAACTATAAGTTAAAGTTCATTTCAAGAATAACTTACTGTGTTTTATTTATAATATACATTAATGAATCTGAATGACTCATTTTAGTACATATTGAAAACTTAAGGTTATTCAGTTTTCCTAAATACAATTTTTAAAACTTTTTTATATAAATTGTTGCCCAAATTTTTTTATTTGTTACAATATTTATTATATTCTCGATTACAGAAATATCAGCAATATAAAATATTAATTACAACAGAGCCTCACTTATCCGACGTAAATGGGCCGTAATGACATCGGAGAGATAAAAATGTTGGATAATAGGGAGTGATAATACAAAATACAAAAATGGCAATTTATCTTCCACACACACTACAATTCTTACACGTTTGGAAACCATTCCACAAGGTCAAGTTCAATAATACTTCAGTAATGTATAGTGAGTAAACAAACACAACTTAAACTACGGTAATGTACAGTCACAAATAACAATTTTGTTTTTAAACCTAAATTAACAAATACAGTAATGTGATAGTAAAAAGCCTAGCACAGTGAAATAATACAAACAAATACAATACAATGTTCTAATACGTGTGACCAATCAAGAAAAATTCACAAGCTACGCAATCGCTATTTACACTCCCTTAAAAATTCCACATTCTCAATAGATGACAAAAGTAATATAGTCTGCTCACATGGTACAGTCCCTGCTCAACATCAAGTCAAGTACAGTAAGTAACAAAACATAACTGGAAAATCACTCACCAGTTGTTACTTATAGTTTTCGTCATTATGGAACAATAATCCATTATATCGTTTTGAGACAATTTTTATTACAGTGTTGTTTTTGGGATGAGTACCTTGGTTAAAACAGAATGTTGGATAACTCGTATGTCGAAAAACGATGCTCTACTGTATCAACAAATAGTCTAGTTGTAAAAAGTAGTCATTTTATATTAAATTAAAATAGATTTGGTTATATCTGAACTAAACTTTTATTTGTTAAATAAAAATTTACTGAGTTTGAAATATGTTGGGGTCTTGTTTAAGGAGATTTAACAGCCTTTTTGTAAGAAAATAGGGATTCTAGAGAAATACACTGAGTAAATAGAAAATTATTGTTGATAATTAATGTGTACAGTCATTTTTTTCTTCCTAGGCTCATGATTCTGGTCTCATAATATTTAAATTCTATTTCAACTTGCAACTATTTGATTTAAAATTAAATTCATTTAATAGTTGATTAGCAAAATATTGTTTATTTTTATTTACAAAAATATTGTGTTTCATATCAAATAAATACAAAACAGTATTTATTTATAGAGTACTTAAAAGAGGTTCAAATAAAATTCATAATCTCAAATCAATTTTTACACTACCTGTTTTGTTTGTAAGTGTTTATTTTATGAAGACATTTTAAAATTACAAGCACAAGCAACATCAAATTCAATCATTTATTTTTTCTAAAATAATCATCGGGATTTGTTTAAGCACGTTTAAAATTGAGATGAATGATTGAAAGGTACATCCTGTTAATGTTTATTTATAGGCTGAGAGTCTAAATTTATAGAGCCCGATTTGTTAGTCAAATCTGGCTGTTAGCCAAAACATGAAGTGTGTAAAATTTGTAACTTTCTTGCTGCTCTATGTATTGATACAAGGAGTAATATTTTGTTTGCACTCTCCATTATTATTTAAATTATCTTATAAATATATCACTTTATATACATGTTAGGAACGGTTTTTTATCGATCAATACACAATAGAAATACTGAGCTGCAATAAGACAATTTAATTCTATTAAAACGGAGAAAAAAAATTTGTTGTGATATTACTATAGCGCCATAAAAGTGTGTAGAGCTTAATTAGTAAAAATTAAACTGAATCTAGAAGATAATAATAGGTTTAATTTTAATTGGTTTTAAGCCGAGTAGCATAATATGATTGGTAGTGTTGAGTGTTTACAGTAAACTAGGTATAACAGGAATTACATATGATTATTATGTAACAATTATAAAAACATGTTAAAATATTACCGATAACACATTTGGAGCACACACATTCATTTTGGTAAATACAGTTTTTTTTTTTTAAACCTCATCAGAACTGAAATAAACTTCCGATTTAATAAGATTGTCTTTATATTTACTTTTAATTAAGACAAATGTCTTAAATTAAAAGTAATTAATTTAAGATATTTAATTATTTAAAAATAATTACTTTTAATTTAGACTAATTGTAAACCCACTTTTAAATAAATGGTTCCAAAGAATTGGCACAAACCTTCCCCATATAAACACCAAAAAATCAAAACTTTGAAAATTACCAATTTGATTCCCAAATGTGTTTTTGCCATAGCTAAAAAAAACCAGTTTTTACTAAAACATTTTAAATTGTAATTCACATCTTCCCTGAAAATTTAACCAAAATCGTTAGAGCTGTTTTTGAGAAAATTCCATTTTGCCTATGAAATTAAACAATTTTTGAAAAAGTGAAAAAATGCTCTGGAGATATTGGCTAAATACACCTAGATACCAAATTTTATAAAAATTGATCGATCCGTTTGGTCTCCAGTGACGTGCACATACACACAGACAGACATCAAAAATGTTTTTCGAAAAAACCACTTTTTGGGTTCAGGGGACCCTGAAATGGATTTTGAGACCAACTTGTAAAAACATTTTTTTGGAAGATCACAATACTTTCTCTATGCTAATGCATATGGTAGAAAGTAAAATTAAAATTTCTTACTAAGCAATCTGAAATAGGGATCAAGTTTAACATTTAAAAACATTTCATTGTGAATTGAAAAAAGAAACAGCGATAATAAAATATGATTTTCAATTAATCAACGTTGAAGAGTTAAACAAAAATAAGTTGTGTAACTTATAGCTGTTGTTTCCACCAGCATACTTTGTTACTATCTCACTAATCTGTAATGCATCTAATCTCAGTAAATCTGGCAAGTGTGAACTAACATTGACAATTCAGTGTTAGTTAATAAACTCTACTATACCTGCCACCATATTGGATGATTCATTTTCCATAAGGCCGACGTGAATTCACAAAAAAATTATAGCTTTATTTATGAAAGTACAATTTTAAACTTGGCCTTTTTTAAAAATAGAACACAATTGTCTATAGCCACCTGAGATTAGATTTAAATTTTACCCCTTGATTCATTTTTATATACCAATAACACTAGTTCTAATTTAATTTATTAAAAAAATAAATAAATAAACCAAAACAATTGGAAAGAATCTTTGAAGGTTCTGATTCTGATTCTGGTCCTAAAAAGCATGTTAAAATTTGAAATGGATATCTTAAAAAATGTAAGCGTGAAACGTTTCAAGTGAAGTAATGCACAACTGCCAAACGTGGTCATCAGCTACTGCCATATTGGTTAGATCAAGAATGTCTTTAAGTAGATAAAAATGTAAATCTTGTAATAAATCAAAACTTGTGAACTGTTTATTTTTAAATGTTATTAAGATTTTCAAATTAACATCCTCAGACTTACTTGAGTATACCTATTTCAGATAATGGTGGGCTGTAAATGAAATAAAATGAAAGTCGTCTTTATTAGGGCAAAATAAGGACTATAAAGTCTTCTTTTCCACTTAACTCTTGTCAGATTTTCAAGGCAAAACTCATGATTATTTTTGTTATTACAACTTTTCTATGTATTAAATTGATCATTATTATACAATAACTGTTGCTGAGAAGTCAATAACAGCTATACCAACATTTTATACCATAATACTTTCACCATAAGAGTACATATCCACTGAATTAGTTATGTTGTATAGTTATGTTATGAAATAGACCATGTTGATTTAGTCAACTCAATTAACATCTTTCTGAAACTAAAATGAATACTTTATATCAATAGCCAGTGGAGAACAGCATGTTATCTGTGAGCCTTGAAGATACACTAGGAGATACCATCAAATAGACGCACAGCACGGCAGTCAGGGGAAACATAATTACGTCCAAGAAATTAAGGTGGATAGAAAGTTATGGGTGAAGACAATAGTGAGACTAATGGCCGTTTTTTTCTTTGTACTCCCATAAGAAAAATTCCACTATCCAACCCATTCCTTTTATAACTTACTCAGTTTGTTTAGAATTTAAGTTCTTTTATATCAACTATTGTAATTTAGTTAGTCCATATGTTAGTTGTTATAAAATGCTAGTTATGCAAGTCACAACCTAGAGAGAGAATCTTACATAGTTGAACCTAAATTCATCGTATGATATGGACATCAGGTGATCATATTCTGCAACCCCATTGGTTTACAAATACAGACACTCTGCTACCCTCAGCATTGAAAAAGTGGAAGGAGTCAGTCGTCTTCTCTCAGTCTCAATAGACACAATGTTTTAAGTTCTCATACCAAAACCAGTCACACTTTGTGGTTTTTATGGGTCTCCTCTAACATTCTCAATATGTTTGTTTCATTTATTCATTTTTACTAATTTCTAAAATTAATTTTTCTTTAATAAAACCCCTCTAAATTCTGTGCAACTAGATCTTCCATAACTTCCTTGTGCAGTATGTGTCAACGGTTCGTTTCAGCTTCCGTGCACAAAGGACTTGGAAATCCGTTTGACCGACTGCAGAAGTGACTTAATTTTTTAGTGACTTTTGTGCCAGGCTTCTCTCCAGTTTGGTGACACTACTGTGATTGGTGTGGACTCTCAGCCTCAAACACCGAACCATGTGTTCTCTGTAGGTATGGACAAATTAGTGAGTTAACTTCCCACTTTTAACTTATTTTTTGATAAATTAGTTTCTCTTTCCTCACCCTATCTTTTGCTAGTACATAATAAATTACTAGTTGGTCTTCCGGAAATCAATTTATACAAAAATTAATTTAAAGTTCAGTAGCTAATCAAATTCGCATTTAAAATCTCCTCATTACCACACACAGGTTATTTTTTTTTAAATTAAAATTTCTCATACCAGCTACCATGATGTCAAACAATCCGAAACTTACCTTGAAAAGCAACCTCAACCTGCCAACAATTTTTCTTTTAACGGAATAGTCATATGATTTCTACTTTCCTGAACTTGACCTTAACCCTTTTAAGGCTGACGACCGTAATAGGCCCCCGCGGCAAAAATTACGATCGCGGCTAGCGGCCGTAATAGACCCCCGCGGTCAATACTGCGTTCCCGGCGGACGGCCGTAATGGGCACTCGTTAACATTTTTTCACTTTACTGACTTGTTATTGCTCCAAATGCCATGTAACGTTGTAAGAATGATGTAAACATTATTGGCTTCATGGAAAATCAAATATAACATGCTTTGCTGAATGGATACATTCTTTTTTAGCCTCAGTGTTTTGCTTCCTCATTTGTCAGCTGATATCTCATTGTTGTTTGTTGTCTGTTGTTTATGTGATTTGGTTAAGTCATAGTATTCGTTTTGTTACTGTGTTTTAGCAAATAATTGTTATATTGTGTGTTATATTTGTAATTTTGAATACAAATATGAGTAAAAGTAATCTGAACTGGTCGCCAACACACGAAAATACATTGATACAGAACGTTATTTTATGTAAATGTAAATGCCAACTTCTATGTAATGTGCCATATCTTCACTTTCAAAAAAGGTAGGCTCTTCAAACTTGATATTCTAGCTATAAACTAAGTTTATTATATAAATATACATGTCATTTTGTTGTTCAACCATATTTTATATTTATTATGCTAGGCAAAAGTGGGGGAAAAAATATATATATATAATTTTTTTAACTTTATTTATTTTTTTTGACCAAATATATTGGTATATAATGTTTTTTTTCTTAAAAGGCCATTTATTATGGAAGAAGGAATTATAAAATATATTAAGTTCATACAAAAAACAAATTTTTTATGAATTTTTAACTAAAAACATGCTCCGTGGCTAAAAAAACCCTGCAGCCTTGACCAGACCTGTACCAATAAAAACACCAGCCTTTTTCGCACATGCTAAAAAATATGATCAGCCTTAAAAAGGTTAAATACCGTATAATCTCCATTATCTTAAAAGCTATTAAGGGTGTTCATCTTGGCAACCAGTTGAGTGCTCCAGGGAATTTAGTTAGTTCTAGATTTCACATAACTGTCACTAGGAGAAGCAGAGAGCCTGCCTCACTAACACAAATATGTGTTTCCCTCCCCTCTCTCTACCTCACTGTCCCCACCTCGCAAATTGTACTTAAGTACATAATTCCCTCATATATAGTAAACTCCACCAATGAAGTTTTTATATATTATTAATCTACTGTTTCAGCCAAAGATAACTGTAAAAATTTCAACTGAACATTTGTAAATATGTCATAGAAAAGATATTGGTTACACTTTTTACTAAAAAAAATATTTTGTGTTAAGTTTTACTTTAGACTAGATTGTTTAATACCTTTTCATTATATTCTCAGCTTTATAAGAAAATATATCGCTCAGCAAAAATGTTGTCGTCAAAAGATACTTGATACAATACTGTGGAATGCTGAGTTTGCACATAATTTAACAAGTTATGTACCTAGAGAGGCCAAATGAGCCACTTTAAGCAGCCATATCTGGATAAAGATTTTTGTTTATTTTTTCTCTTAACAAATTTCTTATTTATAAGAAGATTAACACTTTTAACAAGTTTCAAAAATAATTTTTGATAAAACACCCCTTAGAATACCGTTTCATCTCATAATCATATAGATGACACAAAAACATATAAATGTATAACAGAAATTATGTTCAAATTAATTTATTCAAAACCAGGCCTATTTAACCCATTTCATATTACTCTTAGAATGGACTGTACTCACACAGCTGAATCAACATCTGTTTGAGTAACATTGCTCGAATGGAATGTTCTATGCCCCATTTAAGTTATAAATAATTACTGAGCTACCGTACTTCTTTTAAAGTGAGTATTCTATTCTGGAGGAGTATTCAACAAACATTATAGGCAAGAAGGCTTCAGAAGCAGTCATATGACTGTTTGCAGATTTCTCCCAAGCGTATGACTTGATTAGTAGAAGAAAACTCTGGAAGTTAATAGAAGAGTATGGAATAGAAAAAAAATTAATAAATTTGTCAAAATCAAGTATATCAGGATGTAGATGTGAGGTTAAGGTCAGTGGGGAGTTCTCAGAGTAGTATGATATAAACACGGATGTAAGACAGGGAGATGGTTTATCCCCATTGATGTTCAATTTAGCTTTAGAAGGAGCACTACAAGAAGTAAGAAAAACAGAAGCAGGAATTGTAATAGAGACCAAATTAAATGTATTGGCGTTTGCGGACGATGTTGCAGTGTTAGCTAAAGATGAAGAAGAACTGAAAGAGCTGGTCACTAAACTCAAAAACCACACTCAAAAAATGAGTTTAAGAATAAATTAAGAGAAACCTAAGATAATGGAATGTGGAAGAGAGCATTAAATAAATAATGAAAATTACATAGAAATAGGAGGATACAAATTCCAAAAAAACCTGACAAGCGATAATGAAGAAAATATAGAGATACAACAAAGAATAAATGCAGCACATAAGAGTTTCTCGGCTTGTCAAACTGTTAGGCTCTAGACTGTTATCTCACAAAACAAAAGTTTGTATATATATATAAAACCATTGTAAGACTATTGCTATTATATGGGTCAGAAAATTAGGGAATAAGCAAGAAGACTGAAAAACACCTATTGGTGTTCGAAAACAAAATATTAAGAAAAATATATGGACCATCCTTTAAGACTGAGAATGGAGAATAAAACAACAGAGAGTGGGGACAGCTATATTTGGACCCAGACATCGTGGCCGAGGTCAGAAGCAGAAGGTTGAGATGGGCTGGCCATACGCTTAGGAAGGAAGACAAGTCCTTAGTAAAAAACACCTTGATGAACAACCCCAAGGGCAAAAGACCACCAGGAAGGCCCAAGTTGAGATGGTGAGCCAGGTTAGAAAAGATACCAGAATACTGGGAAGAAAAGAAGAGGAGGCAATAGACCGGAAAATCTGGAGGCAATGTGTTGGGGAGGCAAAGTACCATCTTGGGTACCAAGAAGCAGTAAGTATTCTATTCTGGGGTCGTCACCCAGCAAAACTATTATATTGGAATTGTTGATATTTTTATGGTACACATAACGTAGATACAACTACACAACAGTTCACTGTAACACAAACCTTATATTTTTCATAATATCTAAACCTAAGAAGTATATTATTTAAATTGTTAATTCCTACCTCATTAGCAACGTTGTTTTCTTGTTTCTTTTCTGGTTCCACTACATCATCACCATAACCTATAGAAAATCACAATATGTTTAATCATAACACAGAGTAGATATTTAATTGAGTGACACTAATATTGTAACTTTCAAATAAATAAGCATGCTTAGTTACATTTCAAAGGAACCCAATGTCAAAGGAGAGCTCAGTCAGAAAAGAATCTTCTGAAACATGTAACCAAAAAGTTCATTGACAATAACAAATTTTCAATGATTTATCAATCAATAATACTACTACGAAATAGAACAAGTATTAATTTTTTTAAAACTGTTGTGAGTGAAGAAGAGATGTTTTTACTGGAAAGTGTTGTTATCTCCTCTGTCCAATATAAACAAAACAGTCAGTAATCCCCATTTCTCTGGTGAGGGAACTACAAGACCAGTGTTCTCTTTACCTATTATTATAACAGATTTAGACAAGTTCTATACCATTTTGCTTATAGTTGAAATTTGTAACATTATTTCACAATATAGATCTTTGTTTCGGAACAATATTGATGAACTCTTTAAGAGAGGGTTTAATCAATGAATACACATATAGAAGAAGCAATTTTTTTGTAAATTTTGTGATTATAGCACAGCCCCTGCTATGTTGAGCATAGAATGAGACAGAGAGGGCAGCATGACCGAATGGAAAAAGGGAAAATTATTAATTGTCATGAGAATGAGAGAAAAAGAAAAAGGCGCAGTGGGGTATTGGGTTGGGAGAAGGGTACATGGAAGATAATCTCAGCCAGCTCTACGTATCAGCAGCCATGCTAAGCTTGTTTTGTTTGACTATTTTCTCTATCTCTTTTTGCTTCTTATAGATGTGTATTCATTGTTTTAATAGCCTTAACCTTACCAGATGAACTATATTTAAAGTATATTCTATAAAAGAATGTTTTATCTCACTTAACTGAGTAAAGAACTAGATTTTCTTCACTGAAGTTGTCCACCTTAATATTGATGAAATAATTTTGTGAAATTTATTCTTCTTATTATTTAGCAGTTAAAAATGTTGTTTCGTTTCATTTATACCATTCAGTTCAACTTTATCTGAAGTGAATAAACTAATATCGATTGTAGTAGAATCACCTCCCACACACAAACCTAATATGTTATATTTAAATGAAAGTATACTTGCCTTTATCCAGATAGATGCTGCTTTCAAGAGCAAGTGCTTCAAGAAGTTTGTTGGGTGAAGACTTGTCCTCTATTTTTTTGGAAACATTGTTCAAGTTAAATTGGATTAATTTTTTTGATTCATTTATTTTGAACATACAATCTGTTGCATCTTTCAAAAACTTATTTAAGACTGTATTGGTAAAGTCATCAACTGAATTTTCAACTTTAGGTGGATTTGAATTTGCATCTGTTGATCTTACAACACTTGAAGAATGACACTCAATAATTCTATCTTCCACTTCCTTTTTAGTTTGTTTTTCATTTAAACATTCACCAAGTAATTTGTTCATAAGAAAATCAGTTATTGTATCAACTTTTGCATTTATGTCTTTTTCATTGTCTCTATTTTCTGTAACAATAAAAGTTTTATCTAGTTGGTTCACATTGTCCTCTTTCTCAGTAACTTGAGTTTTGTTAGACACAAATACTTTTATGACACCAGACTCTGACAGATCAATAACATCGTCACCATCCGAAACACATGATGTGGAATATTGAGAAGTGGCGTTAATATCTGAGGATATGGAAGCATCTAATGATTGAGAATTATTTATGAATGCTGTTTCTAGAATGTTTGATTTGTCACTGTCTGCAACAGAAATAGTTTGACCACCATTACCTGATAAATTATCAACATCTGACATTAGATCAGATTCTATACTGAGATTAGTAGAAATGGGCTCACAGTCAAGATTATCAAGTATTTCAGAGTTGGAGGATATGTGTTTTTGTGGAGACGGTGCTTGAGAAATGATACTCACAACACTTCCCACATCAGTTTGGTCAGATCTACTCTCTGTTAGTTTTTCATTTGAAAGCTTATCTTCTTTATTCAGATCGTTTGTAGAACTATCTGGTAAAATACATTCTTCTATTGTAGGCTCTGAGGTTTTAGAATTAACTATCTCTTTACTTACAGAAGTATTTTGTTCAAATGAAATTTCATTTGAAACATTGGTTGAAATACTAGTTGAATTTTTAGAACTGTTAGTGTTTTCTTGATTAGTGAGAAAATTTCTTGCACCAATCTTGAGATCTTGAGAACTAATAGATTGAACTTTGTCTACGTAATCTAACTGATTGAAAAACTCTTCAGCATCTACCCATTGACTCTCATCCTCAGCACTTTCTGGGCTTGAAACTACTGATTTAGAAGGATCCTCAATTATTTCTGAGATTACTGAATCAGCTGACTCTACTCCTGGTGCATTTGATGCTTCAGTATCCACATTGCTAAGTGCTTCTGATACTCTGCTATCAGTCTGCAATACACTGTGCAATGCAGCGTTTGAAATTTCTTCATTATTAATTTCTATTTTGGGGGATAAATGCTCCGTAATTTGGGTTTGCCCCGAACTTTGTATTGTTGTCTCTGTGCTAGATCCCTCAGACACTGTTTTAATACTGTTGGTTTCTATGTCTGATGCAATTACCTCCTCTTGCTTAGTATCCGATTCTGTAACTTGTGCTTTTGGAAGACTATCAGAAACACGGGGCAAGAATTTATCTGACACTCTAGGATGCTTAATTAGTGGCTTTACAATTTTCTTAGCTGAAACTTCTTCCGTTACTTCTGCAAGTTGTTTCTTGGTTTCATCAATATAAGAATCATAAACCTGAAAACACATACACATTTAAAAGTCACTTAATATTAAAACTTACTATTCTATTTAACAATGTTTTATTATTGAAACAAACAAATTAGAAAAACTAAGATAAACTAAATCAAATCTACCTTGCCTTTTTAAATATGCCTTTGTTAATAGTTAGAAAGTTAAAACACACACAAAAAAATTGGTAAAACAACCATGGAGATACTTCAATGCCACAGGTCTGAAGATGGATTGAAGATAAGGCCTTTAAACATATCCATGATCTTTAAACCTTTAAACATCCATGATTGTTTTGCCTTTTTTGTGTTTTGCCTTTCAGAGTACTTACCAAAGGAATATTCTGAAGATAAGCCTGCTTTTATGTCCTAAACAAAACCTAAATATTTCAGACACTTACCCTCAGATAGTAATCTAACCTTTTTTCCTATCCAAGCAGGCTTAGAGCACAGTATACATTTTATGTTAGGTTAAAGGGCACTAGGCCAGGAATCAGTATATTGGAGATATAGGACATCAGCAAAGCCTCCCTCCCTCCCTCACTCACTCTCCTCACTTGAAGAAAGTGCCAGTAGTACGGCACATTTGTGATTCTTTTGTATTTGTTACTACTACACTGGTGTTAGTGAACTTGTCTTCTCAGGTAAGTTTGCTGATGTCCTCTCTCCAAAATATTAATAACAGTATAATATAATCAATTACAATACTGTTAGTCCGTATTACAGTACTGCTTAGTAATATACAGATTTAAGCCAGTTGTTTCTTAATTCATAGCCAAAAACCAAGATATCTGACAATTTACCTGAATCTGTTTTATTAATGAAGCTTCTGTAGCTTTCAGCAGTTCTTTTTGTGCTTTCTTCAGCTCCCTATGCAGTCTGTTGAGAATCATGAGTCGCTGACGTTTTTGTTCTTTTAACGCTGATATTTTAACTTCATAATCACTTTGTTCTGACTGAGTTTCTGGAAAACATGATTGTTTTTAAAAAGTGTTTGTAGTTTTATATTTCATAAATCTGTAAACATCACTTAAACACATAATAGTAATATTTATGCTGAGACCAATATTTAAAGTATTTTTAAATCTGAATTATATTTATGTACAACACAAAACACCTCACAATATAGACTCATTTTACATCTAATTGAAACTTGTCAACTTCTCTAAAATAAAATATTTTTGGTAATAATACATAATCATTTTTGACTTGTAGAGAAAATCCCAGTACAATTTTAACCCTTTGCGAGCTAATTTATATTCTTAACGTAAGCATATATCAAACTTGTTTGGGTCACTACTAATTTTTTTACCAATATATAATATTATGCTTCATAATTTACTATTATATGCAAAATGAATTAATATTTGGCTGAAATAATGTTTTAAAACATTTTTCCAAAAATAATACTTGCATATATACACATCATTAGCTCTAAGGGAAATTGTTTTGTACGTTTTTACATGTCATTAGCTTGTTCTACTAAAATCAGTTGTTAGGAAATTTTGAAATAAAATACTAATTAGTTGTTAATTTCATTTGATTATACAGGGTCCGGCAGAAAAAACTCCCCGATTATAAAGTAACGTTAAGCAGACAAGAGATGGAGCAGAGTAGTGGGGGCGCGTCGTTGAGTACCTGCATACTTGCCGTTTTCAGTGTGTTTTTGTTCAGGGACTGAGTCAAAGAGACTGTGGTGTACGTGTAACATTGTGCCAAGACCTTCTTCGGAACATCTGCTAGAAGATGTTATGATTTTTTCTGACGAGGCTCACTTTTACGTTTCCGGAGCAGTGAACAATCAAAATTGCAGGTACTGGTCTGAACACAACCTCCAAGAACTCAATCAACGACCGCTGATAAATAGCCCCAAAGTAACAGTATGGTGTGCTGTTTTTAATTTTTGAGTGATTGGTCCGTACTTTTTCGAAGGAAATGGTGGAACAACTGTAAACAATGAACGGTGTTGTGCGATGCTCCTCGAATTCCTCCAGCCTTAACTAAGGAAGCTTTTTAGTAACATTGAGAACGTGTGGTTTCACACAGCGCAGCAGTCACTGGCACTGGTGAAGAAAATGCTTCCTGGCCTGGACATGTTATCTCTGCGTGGTGACATAGGCTGGCCACCACGTTCGCCAGACCAAGGCCCCCTAGATTTCCAGGCCGCGCTGCTCATGTTGTGACGTCACAGCTTGGGGCGGATCGGAGCGCTCTATACCCGTACAACTTGCATTGGACGCTCGTTCACACGCCTATAGTAATTAAAATTTAAGCAAAATTACCAGTGATAGATTAAAGGAAGTTTTAACAAGTTTACTTTGAGCATGTTTGACGTAAATAAATGATAAATTAATATTGTATAAATAATTATTTGGGATAAAAAAACTCAAGTTAAACGATTCACTTATGCTGTATAATTAAATATGTCTAGAAAACTTCTGAATATTAACTGAAGTAAAATCAACTTACTGATTTAACTTTTCTTACATTTACCTGTCTATTTCTCGACAAGTTTCTCTTTTGATACCTTATTGCATCTTTATTTAATGGAATAATATTACAAAAGATTGTTATACATTTTTTTACATACATTAAAGATCTAGTAGAGCATTTTTGGCAAGAAAAAATATAAGAATCGCTAAGATAATCTAACATTAAATTAAATGATGTAAGTAATCACAAGTTAGATCTCTACAAGGAAATAATCCCACAACATATTTATCATGTGAAAGAAGTGAGGAGACCATAAATGCTTGAATGGTCGTGGCTAGACCTACAGATTCATTATTTACATTATGAGCAATTCCCTCCAACTTGCCCCCTTTATAACTCATATCTGGTTTTACATAAATTTCTCCCATAAGTAAATTACAGATATTTTCATTTTCGTTCAAACAAGATAACTTCTTTTTTAAATATCTCACATGAGTCGAATCTAAACCAGAGCTACCAGTGCTTAGGTTCGTGGTAAATGATTGTAAATAGCGAGAATGAGGCGTAGTAAAAACCTTAGCTTCCCTTATATGTTTGTATGCTGTAGGAAAACAAAAATATAGAGTGGCAAACCATACAAGGGAGGTTGTACAATAAGATACCTTATCTGAAATTGCTAATTTGTTCTTTTAAAAAACGTAATTTTTTACTTATATTATTGTCTCCTCTTTCCTCAGACATGACATCCAATAGATTGCTTATATATTCTATTTTATTTTCTTGAGGTATTTCGTTAATTCATTAGGCAACCTAACTATTATTTCTTTTAGTTTGGACCACTGATCAATTTTTAAATTGTCTAAAAAAGTACGCAAATAAACATGGTATTTTACCAAAATATTATTTTTAACCATACAAAAAGATAAATCAATATTGATATTTAAGGAAATAATAACTACAGGGTAAATATTGTATTTCAGAGAAACTAAGAATAAAACCAGTTGGTTGTTATTGTGTTTTGAATACTCATTTGTCGAGTCTAAATTACACCCCTTCTTATAATTATTCACTAAGCTACTGAAGGAATCAATTGTGTCTAGTCGTTATTTTTCTTCAGTTAGGATTTATTTCGCTTTTCCGCTTCAATCCTCCTTTCCTCTGGGTCCATCCTCTCGGGAGGAATATCTTTGGTAAAATAGTGCGGAAGATTTTCAAAAATTGTGGGAACTGCATCGTCTCTGAGTTTTAACCTATCCCGTTTTACAGTCAAAATACTTCCATCAAGACGATTAATAGACTCTTCCCTAATGACGAATCTTTCATCGAAGTGTTTTATTCATACACGGGAATTGGCAGATATCTCATAGTCATCTCTGTGGATGACTCTTAGCCAGGTCTGATCTGTCCTGTGATCTTTCGTGAAGGAAAAAACATCAATTAAAGGCTTAAAATAATTTTACATTCTGGAATACAACGTTTACCTTACCATAATAATAACAGGTTCCAAATATCACCACCTCATAAATATGAATCAGTCAACAAACTACGTAAAAGGTGAGCGACACTGTGTTTGTGGTGGCTGGTGTTGTCCGCCGTCCGCCCCATGCAGTGACGTCGAGCCGTGAGTGGTGGGGGAGCAGCGCGGCCTGGGAATCTAGTGTGGCCTTGGCCAGACTTAACACCCTGTGATTTTTTTTCTGAGACTATTTAAAACCCACGGTTTACGAACATCGTCCTCAAACTTTAAAAACCCTAAAAGATGTGATAACACGAGAAGTTGAAGCCATTCCACCTGACATGGCTCGTAAAGTAACGGAGAACTTCAGAGAACAACTCAACCAGTGTGTCAACAGTGGGGGAAACCATTTGAGAGTGTAATGTTTAAACAGTAAAGTAATAGTACATATTCTTAAACGGCACAATATGTACTTTTAGGTAATAAAAATAAAAACGCCCTACTTTATTTCATTTTGTTTTCATTAGCTTCTTTAATAGGGGAGGTTTTTCTGCCGGACCCTGTATAATCTAATGACTAAACATGATATTACAAGTGTACTCAAGCATATTTCTCATTAGTATGATATGCCTCAAAGCAGATTTCTGTATGCAAGTGAAGCTTTTCCTGGCAGGTTTTGCAAAAGTAAACAGAACTAAATTACATAAATAAAATAAACAGAACAAATCTAATTCATAAGTCAAAGTAACTCGTGTCTAAGTAAACAAAGTGTGCGGCGTGGAATGCAGCAGACGAAGCACTGGATGCTGGACTAACAACGATACAAGTCTAAATTAGTATTTGTTACTCATACGTTGGTCTTTCTACGGGACTGATAATGGGTTTATGGACCTAAAATCGATATCACAATATCTTGGATGTGGATTGTTAGGATAAGACCACTTTAAAATACTAAAAGTAAAATATTTTAGGTTAGGTTAAAGGGCACTACACCAGAAATTAGTATATTATTATTGGAGAGACAGGACATCAGCAAACTTACCTTAGAAGACGAGTCCACTAACACCAGTGTAGAAGTAACAACTTAATCATCAATTTTATGTACCACTGTCACTTTCTTCAGGTGTTCTTCTCTCTCTACTCACCTGAAGAAAGTGCCAGTGGTACAGAAAATTGGTGATTATGTGATTTTTTTGTATTTGTTACTTCTACTCTTGTGTTAGTGGAATCGTCTTCTAAGGTAAGTTTGCTGATGTCATATCTCTCCAATATACTAAAAGTAAAATATACAATAGTATCTAAAGTAACATAACAAATTGTAACTGAACAATCCAAATTTAAAACCTAAATAACCATTGTTAACATTTAGTATTTTTAAGCCCATTATTTAAAAAAAAAACTATAAACATAGTGTCAGTTGAACTTTAGCAAAGTTAGTGTAACTGCAAAGGTGAGAACTTTCAGCATCTCACCATTTTGAGAAAGAAGAACAGATTCATCTGATCCACTAGAACCCCGTCGTTTGGTGCACCACTGCATGCGTGGGGACAGTGGTACCTTTATTAACATCTTGCTTTTGCTATTAAAATGGGCCTAGAACATAAAAATCACACATAATTATAAGATAGTTATTTTAAAAGGAGGTTAAATTAATGTATTCAGATTTGAGACACCGAGACAGCTTGTACTTATTTTAATACACAAAAGAATGATTACTTGAATGTAGGATGACTTGTTTAGTCGGGTTACTAACAAAGTTTAACTTATGCTCATGTTAAAATAACTAAGGTACCTACAGCTTAACATGGAGTCCAAACCATGTAGTATTGTTCTGATTTTCAACTAACTGACAAGTTTTATACTCAGTCCTCTTCTCTAGACAACATTCGACCCCGATTACCATCTAAAGCAGACACCCCAGACTTATCTAGTAGTATCCACGATGATGGAAACCATTGAGCAGATAATGTCTAAGTATAGAGGACTGAGGACAGAACTCATCACATACAATATTCACTTAACTTTATCCCCAGTTTTTATCACTTAACTTTAAGTAGCTTGGTAACAGCAACACTAGTGCCAACATCTGAAAGCAGATCATTAACTCTAAAACTGTTAAAAGTGCATGTGGACAATTAAACATGAAGTTAAAGGGAACATATTCTTTACATGTGGAGTTCAAATGAGTAAATAATCGCAGTAATAATTTTGCATCTTTCTAATAAAAATAATATAAGGAAGTAAGATGAAACTATCCCACAACAGACGCAAACTTTTTATTGCACTAGTTACATCATTGCTGAGAGAAAGCGCTATTTTAAAAGGAGCAACGCATTGTTCATGGGAGTACTACTAATTAGTTATTTAATTTACCATGTTTTATATCTCTCGCTTAGATTGGAAACTTAAAAAACAAAACCTAATTACTAATATTTGTTCTGTGTGATTATTAACAAGTTCACTGCGCAAGTCTCGGATTTGAGACAGCCTGCAATGCCACACACAATGCTTCAATGGGAGTTTAGCATTTTAGAAATTTTTTTTAAGCAGTGAAAATGTTAATTATGATGTTTTATGTCTGTTAATTTTTTTAAATTAATTAAAAATTTCTTTAAAATATCCTTTACCCTGTTTGCTTTTAACCCTCATGCCTTGACGAAAGTGTCATGCAGTTGAGTATGATACCACAATCATACCTTAGCGAGACTCACTCGCTTGACCACATTATCGTATTTGCTTTGACTTTTAATGCTACATAGCAGCACAATTAAGTCACTAAATCCATGTACAATAACTATTAGAATGAATATTCAGCTGGTCAAGTTGCTATTACTGGATTATAATGATTGTTTTCTAACCACAGCTGATTAATGTGTTGTAGTTGATTTGATTTGGATACACTAAGGCAGTGATATGGTTCAGCCAGATGATAATTATTTATAAGATTTGCGGAAATGTACACATATTTGTGTATATATTTATAATATACCATTATTGTAAATAATTGTATTCATATTATATGTGCTATGCCTTTCTCATTACCATTGTGAAGTTCTATAATCATAATATGTTATTCTAGCTATAGGATTTTACCTGACTTGGCTATAACAAATGATACCAGGAAATTGACACAAACTTTCTCCCTTTCCCTTTGTTATATCAGATTGTTTAAAAAATGTAAAAAGCTTGTTAAAGAAATAAAAACAGATGTTCAATTAATTACATTTCTAAGGAATGTACAGATAAAACACTTATTTCATTTTATTAAAAGTATGAAACAAATAATCATCAAAAACACCTGTAGCCACACATAAAATCACGTAGCCAGACTTTACGTAAAAAACCATCAAGAACTTGAGTTGTGTCCTCCAGCCCCAACTTAGTAGGGGGTATCTAAAATATTTGTTATTGTAATTTGCATCTTTACTGAAAATTTAATCAAAACCGTTAGAATGAAGCTTAAAAAAATGCATTTTTAATGTTCTACAGCTGTTCACGTTAGGAACATGCAGTTTTTACTAAAATATTTTACATTGTAATTAAATCTTTTCTGAAAATGTAATCAACATCGTTACAGCCGTTTTTGATAAAATCCTATTTTTCGCAAAAAAAATTACAAAAATAACAATTCAAAAAAGTGAAAAATGGTCTGGAGGTATTGGCTAAATACACCTACATACCAAATTTCATAAAAGTTGATCCATCTGTTTGGTCTTTAGGTAAGTGCACATTAACAGACTCGCACAAATACAGACCCCAAAATCTTTTTCAAAAAAAAAAAAACCAATTTTTGGGCTCAGAGGCCCTAAAATGGATTTTTAGACCAACTTGTAAACAAATGTTTTTTGGACGGTTACAAGACTTTCTCTATGCTAACGCATATGGGAGAAAGTAAAAATAGGAATTTCTGGACGCTAAAGGCCCTTTGGAAACTGGCTTGTCAGTAGGTTAATTAGTAATATAGTGTTCAGCTAAGTGAATTGTGTAGTGTTTGATGTACTTTTTGGAAATAGTCTAAAATAGTTACACCTCAGCAAATTGTTGATTTGAATACATAAATTAAAATTAGCTAATTTTTAACTATGAAAAATGTTCTTGTAGGTTATTGGTAATTTGATTATATGTTACTTTTATTTTAGAAACCTAATTATTGAAATAGGACTTATTACAAAGAGTGCTCGTGAATTTTTTTGTATCACTGTTTATAAGATTGCCAAGAAATGTCAGACAATAAAGATATTCAGTTCCATCAAACATTCCCATTCAAAATATTAATACTGAAGACATAGCATTGAGTATAGAAACAAGAAAACAAGGCTCATATAGGTCCCTTGAAGCAGGTTTTCTAGTTAAGTAAAATTGGTTTTTTAAATTAAATTTTCACAGATAGCGCTAGTGGTTTTTTCTCTAACTCTCTTCATTCCTCTCTTTGTCGAGAAAGGGATGAAGAGACTGCACATGCTGAAGTAACTAATAGATGAGCTGATAGTACGCCAAACAGTCGTTCGAGTGCTTATTTCAAATCAATCACCAATAGATCAGAACAGAACCGTGTCTACAGTAAACACATTGTCTTGGAATGCCTGTTTATTTCTAAAGTAAATGCTTATAATTTATTCTAAATTGTGATTATGTACCGTTATGAATGGTTTGTTGGCTGCAAATGGTCTATTGATCAGTTTGGGTTGTCTCGGAGTTTCCGATGATTCTGGGGACTCGAAACTCTCGCTGTTATATACATCCGTACCTCTTGCCTCTTCAACTGACTGCAAGCTACTGTAAAAAGTTAAAAATCAGTACATTATATTTAGTAAACAATTTATAAATTCAATACAACCTGTTATATTCAGCTAGGGTATGCCAGTTAAATTAAAAGCAGGATATGTAATTATTGTAAGAAAGACGTGATTTTATTATGTAAAAAACATTGCGGGTATTTTGGTTACTTATTGAAGGCACTAATACTGATCTGGAAGTTTTTCCATGAAATATTCTATAATGAGTTAATAAAATGTCATACATATATACCAACTCAGACTAACGCACTTGAAACGGTGAAGCAATAGCTACTATGCCACTGACACGCCAAGGTCATTGTTTTCCAAAATAGTACAGGCAATACCTGTCGAACGGGAAATTCCTGTTACACTCATCACTCCTCCTGCTCCTTCTTAGCCTACAAGTTGGAGAATTTACAGTCCTTGTAAGTGGGCCGGTTATTTATCAGATATGACAGGTTACTGTATGTTTTAAATATTACCCAATGCAACCATACATAAATACTAATTTAGCACAATCTATTAACTTCACTTGAGGAATTACGTAAACTTTCTACTTAAAAAATTCACTTAACAAATAATAATAATACAACTGATGAAAATGTTTAATTATCTATTAATATGAAGACAATTTATTTCACAATTGAATATTCATGGGCGAGTCAATCTTCATATCACTGAATGTTTCACATCTCAATTCTCTGAATCTAATTTTGGCTCTAGGACTGGATTCAAACTGATATTGAACCAGTGTGACTGGAGTATGATGAATACCGAAATATGCCGCAAGTAAGACAACATCCATTGGAATTTATTTTTAAAATTACTGCTGAAATTGGCTCTTTTTTCATATTATTCAGATATATTCCTGGACATACCTCACGTTCCAGACTACTATGTACAAATTGGTGGTCTTTGTGAGATGACTATGCTAAGTGGTGTGAACAGTTTGTGTTTACGGTCGGACACCCTAATGTCAGCACTCTATATTCAGGCCAAAGCATATGCTATGTCTGTATAGCGCAGGACTCACTGACACGGTCATCTCCCAAAGACCATGTTTTTGTAAACGGTTGACTCACAATAGTTTGACATTTAACAGTACAACATGCTCGGTAGTCCGATGCTGTTTTAATCACCAATCTAGGCTCTATTGTGTGTACAGTGCAAATGTTTCATGTCTCGACAGGATTGACACATCTCAAGTGTTTCGGTTAGTTTACAGCTGTGATTAGTAGATGCTGCATGTACAGACAACACAATTGAGGAGGCCATGGAGCCAGAATACATGATCAGCTGTGACAAAGCTATGTTGGCTGCCAACACTATGATACGCTGATGCGAGGAATGTGAACTTGACCTTAGCAACGTTTTAATGTTGAAAGACATCCAAAGAAAATGTCATCACCAAATGTTTGTGTAAAACTAATCAGAAGACTAGCAGTAAAACTAATCAGAAGACTAGCACAAATTGTTTCCATTTTTAGATTGTAGTATGTAGGCTATTAACTGTACAAACTTTCTAAATCATTATTTAATGTGACAAATCTGTCAGTACAAAAAAATTATAGCATAAATTAATTATTTTTAATCCTTGATATGTACTATGTAGTCCAATACATAGTGCCTAAAAAACATTGTAAATTGGATTTTCTAAATTTATACAGTGATATTAAGACAACATTTGTTAATCCGACAGTTTTTGGAATCTGACACCCCCGGCTCCGTAACTTTTGGATTATCAAGAGTCCACTGTATAATCAGAAATGTTAGATATTGCAACCCACCCTTGTACTATCAAAATATTGCGCTGGACCCATCGAGGGTGGATGCGAAGGCACCGGACTCAGGAGGACGACAAAGAACAAAAAAAATGTGTATGGCAAAAATATTGTTTATTACATGAAAATTAAAAATAAAACATTTAATTCAAAAGTATTAAAGAAAATATTAAGTTACAAATAAAAAAAAATGTAAACATTTACGGACAAAACAAGCTGTTGACCGTTTGTGAAAAGTTACGATAATTATCAAATGTTACAGAAAATTATAAATATATGTTGGCCTCAAGGCAAAAAAAAATAAAAAAAATAAAGAAAACAAGATCAAAAAACATAAACAGTAGAAAGTATCAATAAAATGTAAGCTATATCAAAAAATAGGTTAGGTCTAATATTACTTTTTATAAATATATAAATATAGAGCTCTGAAAAATGTATAACAATAATAAATAAATAATAAGAATGAACACACACAAGAATATATAAATAACAGAATACATGAATGAATAAACTACAACTAGAAAACAATAACTACAAATAACAAAAGACAACATATTAAAATGGAAGCTGAACTTAAAATGGGCCTCTGATAACAAAATAAATTTGGAAGGTTTTGGCCGATTTGGAAAAGTTAAAAAAAACCAAAAGAATTAAATTAATAACCACGCCAAAATCCAGCAGGCTAAATTGGGCGACTCCTAATGGGAACAACAAAGTGAAGAATTACCCAAGAACTCCGTTCTTTAAAAGAAAATTACCAGAACACCCCCCCACAAGAAAAAATACAATAAAAAAAATAAAACCTAAAAATATATCTCGCTTTAAAATGACTCTGTTCACAGAAACTACAAAACAAGTTTTTCACAGGTAGCACTTCAAAATGTTCACTGTTCAAATCTGGAGGCCATAAGGGCCGGATAAATAAACTGGGTTGGGTCACTTGCATGTCGACGTCTTCATCCTGGAGGCCGATGAAACGGGGGAAGAAATGGCTCCCCCTCTGGGACACAAGGTAGTCCGAGTCCGTAGGTTCCGCACTGTGCCTCCAGGAAAACGCCGTCAGTAGCCATGCAGGTGCCAGTCCATCACTCTCCAACCCCAAAGCCAGGGCTAAACGTTTCTAGCCACAAAACGTGTCATTGTCGGCTGCCAAGCTAGAATGTTGAACTTGCTGACAACGCCACGGAACGCGGAAAACGAAATTACGGAACACAAAAACAAAGACACTAAAACTAAATGAAACACAGAGAGGAAGACTGAGCTGTCCGAAAGAGGCGATCATAATGTTGAAACGGCACAATATGCATCAATAAATACCATTCTTGATGTATATTTCTAAATTTGTAATATAATTTTGCAACTAAATTATCCCTAAAATAAAGAACTAGAATCTATAAAAATTCCAAACCTTGATGTTGGCTGGTGACTTGTGCTTTGAATGTCCTCTTGGACAGAGCAGGCAACATCTCTTGTTGAAGTTTCCTCAACAGTCTGCAAAGGCGATGTGCTCTTGTCCCTGCGGGATCTCCCTGCACCAACAACTGAACACAATTTAGCAGCAGCTATTAGTTTATTATAATTAAAACAAATTGCAACTTTTTTCTTTTTATTTCTTCTAGATATATTATACTACCACAATGTTTTAGCTAAGACGAACATAGTTAAAATTAAAGTAAAGTTAATTGTTAATTTTACCATAGTTGAAAGTAAAGATATTTAAAGTGTACAAACCTGTTCTAAGTGAACGTTGTACTTTTTCAATTTCTTGAACCTTTTGTTTCTCTTCTTCATATAGTTTTTTTATTATTTCTTTCTCTAATTTCTTACGGTTTAAAACCAATAATTTATCGCTGTCATGCCTAGAAAAGAATCAGTTTTGATTATAAAAAATCTTATGCATTAATTAACAAAAGGAATATATTATAACTATCATACCGAAATTAAAGATTAAAGAGTTGTGTACTATGCTTAATGTTTTATAAATACATTAGTCTTTTTTTAATCCAGCACCTTATTCATGATCCAATACTGCATTAATCTGATGTATTTTTATGGCTGCAGGGACGGGCACTTCACTAAAAGCTAATGTAAACAAATAATCGCACAGTTGTTGTATAATTTGCTCACGATTAACATTTAGTGCCAGCTTTATTTGAGTTTTGACAGCTATACTTAATAGTAAAAACAAAAATAACAAAACAGCCAATGTCAAAATGTACAAATAAAAATGCTGCTCAATGTTGATCATAAATTCACGGAACAACGAAAGTGAGTACTGTACAACTTGTTGAAGAATGAGAATGTCTAAAAACTTAAATAAAGAGTGGCTAATTAGTTAGAAAGAGAAAATTGTAAGATTATGCGCAACAAATAATCTAAGGTGTGAGGAGTAGGTGAACTCGCTAGTTCACATGGACTCTATCTATCGACAGTTTGTCAGCTCAGTTAGGGGTTCAAAACTTGGACCTTGCCCTCTGCACTTGGAAGCCTTAGCGACTGAGCCATCGCACCGCCATCTTTCACAAAACCTGCTTTTTAAATGATATTGTATCTGCCAGATTAGTTGTAGCCTGCTATCGTATGAAAAATATTTTAAAAAATTAGTTCATTTAACAAGATAAAATATAATACTACTGCATTTTTGTAGAACTTTAGGCTGACTTTTTATTACCCTTCAAAATGAAATTAACTAATGTTGTTTCACAATAGTAGGTAGTATTAATAGTTAGTTAGTAATGTGTTAATTAATAGTTCCTGAAAAAGTTTTGAGCAAAGCCATTCTGGACATCATGATTTAGATATCACTAGCATAATATTGTTGTAATTTTGGATTTTGACACACTGACCTATGAGTGAACTTAATAAATCATTAAAACTTCATTCCCTATTAAATTACCATTAGGAGTAATTTGATTTAAATCACTACAAAAGATTTTTGTAGGAAGCCACAAACTACTATTAAATATCGAACCTAAAAAAAAATTGTACATATATGTTTTTCTCAGTTTAATCTCAATCAGAATCGTAGTAAATTTTAAAAGAGATCTGCTGATAACCTCTGGCTGTTCATTTATCATTGGGCTACTAAATGACACTTTCTAAGGAATAGTCCGCCTTCATTTGTAACAATGAATACATTCACCACACTCATTTGAAATCTATATTCACCTATATTGATGATCAGCGTCTTCAAGAAAAAATGAATATCTGAAAAAGTCTAACCTTTTCTTATCATCAAAATGTTGCGACATTAGTGAGGATTCAGATGAAGAACTGTTCTCCACAATAGAAGATGCTGAAGAACTACGAAGAGCAATGAGTTTCTGTGAACCAAAATAGGAACAGATCAGTTTACTGTACATCAAACAGCAATAATGTTGACAGTTTTATAAAGTTAATTAATAGTTATATTTACACTGAGGTCAACTTCTAAAGAACAAATTTGAGTTCTAAATCAGTAAAACTACAAAAACAGGAAAATCTTATGAACATACAGTTTAAGTAATTATTTTGGATACTTTACTTACCATGTGTATGGAGAAAAAACAGAATTCTTTGTATTGTTTGAATATATTTTCAACAACGTATAAGTTTTGGAGGTTATTTATTTTACAGTACGGTTGCAGTAATACGAATATGTTTGCAAGGGCCTGTTCGGACTATCAAGGTTTGAGAAAACAATGCTAATTATTCCACAACACTACCATTTAATGAAATAAACTAAACTATAATATTATATAAACATAATAATAAGGTAGTCAAGTACAAAAATGAAAAAATTCAAATATTTACATACGTATTGGTTAAACTTCTGAGTTCAATTATAAGAAAATATTTATATCTTTTGAAATTGTTTACATACGGCAAGTAAGATCAAACAATTTCAATTAGTTAAATTCTACCTGATTATTAAAGTAATCTGTAATTTAAAAGTTTCATGTTTACGTTTATTCGACATTCTGATGAGTAATTAGAACAACACTACGTATTGTCAGTTTGGCTATCCGTATCCAAAACTAACGAGACGTGCAATGAAATCAGCTGTTTGCATATGACTGGGAGGGTTGTTTGAATTACCGAGTGATCCGAACAACCGTGACCGTACTGTATTTACAATTTGCTAAAGTTATTTTTTACAGTTTTCTGTTATATTTTACATGTTCATACAGATAAAAGTGTACACTTTTGTGATGTATTTGAAATAAGTTATAAAGTTAAAGCGTAGTTCACAAACTTGGCTTTTTTATTTTTGTTATGGTAATGAAAATGTTATATTTATATAAAAAAACTCATATGCATACTTAGATACACAAATACATATATAGTAAAACCTCACTAACTCGACACCTTATAAAGAAAGTAAACAACTGATGGGGCAAGTCTAGATGGCTTTAGATTATGTTTATTTCGAATTTAATGAATAGACATGGCTTTAGATTATGTGTGAAATACACTACAGGAACATTGCATTATTTAAATCAATCAATCAATCAATTTTTTTATTGCAGTATTAACAATTATTACATCGTATTGCAAAGGTCAATATGTGTTTTAAAAATATATAATATATAATATTTTAATAAAAATATATAATAAATAATATTTTAATAAAATTCAAAATTATTATAATGGCCTACTCTATTCTACCACTCTATCAACCGTACGTACATAAATTACAGGCATTCTACATTCATACTTTACACCAGTACCATAAAACAACAAGGATTGTCTGCAATGGATATTTTACTCTCCGGCAACTCCTGTGATGAAGCAGCAATATGCCAACTAAGAAAACAATTCTCAATTAAACAAATCATTCAGCACATTTTGCTGTACTGTAATGTTTGATATGTGATTTATTTGTAATTACAAGTTTATGATGTAACTCAAGTCCTTGTGTGTTAATTTATTTAGTAAAACATATTAAAAATTTAAATGTTGTGGATAACTCGGCAGCCCATAAACTCAATAACATCTGAGTTCATATTGTGTCGAGTTAGTATATATATTGGAGAGATAGGACATCAGCAAACTTACCTTAGAAGACAAGTTCACTAACACCGGAGTAGTAGTAACATACACAAAACAAACACATAATCACACAAATTTTCAATGCCACTGGCTCCCTCTCTCTCGCTTTACTCACCAGAAGAAAGTGCCAGTGGCATTAAAGATTTGTGCGATTATGTGTTTATTTTGTGTATGTTACTACTACTCTGGTGTTAGTGAACTTGTCTTCTAAGGTAAGTTTGCTGATGTCCTATCTCTCCAAAATTCTAATTCCTCGCCTAATGCCCTTTAACCTAACCTAAAAGTGTCGAGTTAGTGAGGTTTTACTGTATATATAAGAAAATCCTTGTATTATGACAGCAATTTAGCCCTGCATAAGAAAATCTAAAAAAAAAAAATAAATAAATAAAAATCAATTTTATTTAGTAAATTATGTTTAGCTTGATGAAAATATAAAAAAAGTAATACAACCTCTTCTTTTTTGGGGTTCAAATTTGAAAATTTAACATAACATTTCTCTATGTTTCAAAAATAAATACTTGGAAGCAAGTAAGTACTCTCAAATATAGCAACTTTATTAAAAAAAAACGACTTTATAAGAAAAATATATACTTTGAAAAATGGTTTATTCATATTTGGTATTTAACTATTTATTACGTTAAAAAAAAAAAAGACCTACAGCTTACAACAAACAAAAGTTACATTTTAAAAACTGTTTGGAAACAGACCTTGCTAAGGTTAAGTCTCTATTATTTAAATTTATTTGTAACAATATATTATTGCAACTTAGAAAATTAACGATCAAAGTCATGTTTGACAAATTAATGAACATATGACTTACCTTTGGGGAGGCTTCTGCTGATTTTAATTTATATCGTTTATTTTTCATTTGTTTCTCTAATTGTTCTTTTTCTTTTTGGAGGTCATCAAGGCGTTTCGTCCAGTTTGAATTAGCATGGATTCTCGCTCTAAAGTTAAAACAATGAAAATATAGACCTAAGTACTGGAGAAAAACAAAGTTTAAACATTGCAAACATACACAAATTAATCAAAATGACACGGCAATAATAATTAATTTAGGTGCAACACTAATATATAAAATAAAGCATTTTTTCAGATTTATATTGTTTTGTGTTTCCAGTTTATAATTAGTACCTGTGAATACAAGATAAATTAAATATTTTACCCACATCAGTAGCACAGGAATTTAAATGTTTACTTGCTTCAAATCAGAACACAAGGAAATAAAATAAGGTTGGGTAAGTGTAAACTTATTGCTCTAATACCACAATTTATTGAACTATGAAGGAAAAGCTTTCGTGTTTCAAAATATAGTCAAGTGGACACTAGATTAAACTTTAATTTACCTAGAATATGAATAAAGGGAAAAAGAAAATACAGTTATGTTATGTTGAGGATTTGGGAATTAAGTCTTCAGTGTTGTACTAAAAAAAAGTACATTTTATACATCATGAATTTAAAAATAAAATAAAGCCAATTTGAATATTTTAAATTATAACATTCCCAAATGCATCTCTGCATAAAAAATAGAACCTCTCTTATCTGACGTAAACTGGATATGATGAGGGTGGGTAGGAAAAAATGTCTTATAATAGTGAATTATGATAAAAACTCTAAATATAACTAATAAATGAATATTATTAGGGATTTACAGTACAGTAATATACAAATAATAGCTCTTGTTGAGTTAAAAAAATAATCAATTTATTGTGAAAATGTTTAAAAAACAAACTATCTTAATACAATAACTTATTAAAATTACTTCACGGTATTAAATACAGTAAATTAATACAACCTTTCCAATCGAAAACCGTACAGTAGGTTTTGGATCCCGTTGTAATAATGTTGATGGTGTGCTGTGATCTGTTATCAACAATCAGAACTATGTTGATAATGCAATTTTAACAAATAGCAGTACAAATTATTAAAAATAATATTATTTGTAACTGTGTATTTCTTAACACAGTTGGGCCTCATTCAATTCTTAGGTACTTTACTCTCCATGAGTTAAATGAGGCAGTCACAGATCTGCCAGTTGGGAAGACAGTCGGAATGGATGACATCTTCCCAGAATTTCTAAACCATACTGTACAAAAATAAAACATTGACTTCTAACAGTCTTCAATGCCATTATGCTTTTAAAAGATATGCCCAAAGCTTTTAAAAGATCTAAAAGCTAGAGAGGTTGATTTATAACAGAATATTACCTATTGTCAATGACAGCATCCTCGTTAAAAATCAGGTTTAAGACCTGGTCAAAATTGTTGCGACTATTTGTAAAACATTTACATTTTTCATTGAGAATGGGTTTGGAAAGAAAAAGAAAACGTCAGCATTCGTAGATCTTTCAGCAGCCTATGGCACAGTCTGGATAAAGGACCTGTAACTTAAATTTTGCAACTTGATTCTGTGTCCTTGATTGTTGTGATTCCTGAATTCCACCCCCCCCCCCTCAGCAACAGGTTAATTAAAGTGTGCCTTGGTCCCAGAGCAAGTTCTTTTAGACACCTGAATGATTAACTACCACAAGGATGGCTAACACGGTTAAGAAATACTCACTAATCTAAGGGTCAACTTACACTACTTCTCAACATCTGTAGTGTTCAAATAGACTACATATTTACACTTACTTACTCTTAATACAGACCCTATCACCCTTTAACATAAAATTGTATTTTTAATTAAGTGTCTCTATTTTGTATTTAGTTATTTTTCAACTATTTAGTTATGTTTGTATGATTGTAATTCACATAAGATTTATAAAACATCTTGAAATAGTAATACAAAAATAAAATGTCAAACAGTATGTTTTGAGAAATTGTATTATTCAATATAACAAAAATGTACTACCATAAATTAAAAATCTTTTAAATATAATTATTATCATATTCATGCACCTTCTAATATTACTTCTTGCTCTTCGGTAGAAAGATTCCATTTTACTTCTCACTTCCATGTCTTTGCCTGTCGACTCTACTTTCAATATTGAAGGAATATTTCTGAAATTCAGAAGAAATTTAGTCTTTCTCAACCTGTTACAAAATATTGGTAGTAGTTACAAATAAAAAAAACTTAATTTTATACATTGCATGTATTTTTTACTCAATAAAATAAAAAAATATTTACTTTACATTGATATTTTTGATGATTAAAAAAAGCAATCGTTTCAGTCCACTGCCCTAATAGTGCTCAAAATTGAAAACTAAGCTAAATCATTACAAACAAAATAATATAGCACTTTGTAGAGTTCCTCTTAACCGTCCACCTTTGAACCGGCCCCTTTTCCAAAGCAGTGACTTCTTCTTAAGCAGCCATTTATCGATGAGACATCGTTTTAATCATAAGTGATTAGCTGAAAATTGATACTAGTAATATCCATGATTCATAAAAAAACTGCCACAACGTGTTTACTGTTGTATAAAGAATTAAAATTATTTTTACTAAACTGTCAAGAGCTGCTGTGGTATTGATCATGCAACTAAACTTGTAGGTAATCTTCATTTAAATCACATGCCTTTGGGATTATGTGTTTTGTGAATAAACTTTTATGAGAACATTAGATATTCTGATAAATTAATTGCTTTAGATAAACTGTAATATAAAGGGGTTTTGTGCACCTAGGCTTAACCAATCATATCGGCCCCCGGTCCCGAGGTGGCCAGTTAAGAAAGTCTACTGTACATTTTTCAGTCAATTGACTGAAAAATAATATTAAATGATATAATATTGTTAAAATTATATCATATTACAAGCAAGCTATTGATTAACTTTTATATACCCAAATTAAAATGGTTAAAGAATATCTCATTTTAAAAGCGAGGTTAAGGCTAAGAAGTCCTCTCTAACCCTCAACCTGAGGAGCACCGGTTTCATATTATTTTCAAACCACGGGAGTAGCAGGGCTAAAACGGTTATGGTCTTATTGGAAATCGAACCTTACCTGGCTGCGTGGCAGGCTACCGCCTTAGCCCTTTAGCTAGGGACGCTTCATGTGCCTTGTATGTCCAACATTCAAGAAATGAACTAATACACAAACTCTGCTCACTTACTTGGAAATATTAAACCAGTTGTAACACACAACACTATATGAACTACAAAACATTCAACTGCAAACAAAGATACTGACAAATATTTACACTATTTACATAATATCCTTTCAAAACACAAAGAACAAACTCCTTTGTTGCAGTTTTGAATAGCTGAAGTTGTTTACTAACGTATATTCACAATCTTCTTTTGCTAATACGAGGGTCGTTCAGAAAGTAAAGAACGTTTTGATATAAAAAATTGAAAATGAAAGATAACAACACAGAACTTTATTTACATACTCACAGTACCCTAGTCTACTTCTCAATGTAGTTGCCTTGGTTATCAAGGCATTTATTGTACTGAGGAATCAGTTTTTCAATGCCGGTGTTATACTCTTCAGCCGCCAAAGATCTGAGCCAGGATGTCACTTCTTCTTTCAGTTCTTCATCGTTTCCAAACTGCTTCCCACCCAAGAATGTTTTCAGTTTCGGGAACAGATGGTAATCTGAAGGGCATAGGTCCGGACTATAGGGAGGGTTTCTAAAAATTTCCCACTTTAGACCTTGAAGTTCTTGCTGGGTTTGTACCGATGCATGGGACCGAGCATTGTCGTGGACCAATAACACTTTTTTTGACAATATGCCACGTCTTTTGTTCTGTATTGCACATCTGAGTCTTTGAAGGGTTTCGCAATAGGCTTCTGAATTTATCGTTTCTCCCCTTGGCAAAAACTCAACATGGATTAAACCTTTGCGGTCCCAAAAAACAGTTGCCATACATTTTCTTGTGTTCAGATTCGATTTTTCTTTTATGGGTTTTGAGGGCGAGTTTGAATGATGCCACCCCATGGATTGTTGCTTTGTTTCCAAAGTTTTGTACGAAACCCAAGTTTCATCTCCGGTCACAATACGATCGAGAAATTGTTCACCATCACTATCATATCAGGTAAGAAGTTCAAAGGCTGCTCCCATTTATTTAGTCTTGTGGACTTCTGTGAGAAACTTTGGAACCCACTGAGCGCACTTTTCTTTTATACCAAAGATGCTCAGTCACAATTTTATGTAAGAGGGTTTAAGTGGTTAAAGTGAATCGCCGGTTTTCCTGAAGTTTGTCGTCAACTTTTTTCTTCAATTCCTCAGTCACAAATGATGGCCTCCCAATCCGTTCTTCATCGTGCACATTGGTTCTTCCTTGGTTGAACATAATGCACCATTTCGTCTCTGAAGATTCGTTCACTACATTCTCATCATAAACAGTGTTTATTTGCCTATAAATTTCGATAGGCCGAACATTTTGAATATTCAAAAACCGAATGACACTGTGCACTTCGCATTTGGCAGGATTTTCAATGGGCACTGCCATTTTGAAAGTTTACAGAGCAAAGACACGTGACCACACAGGAACGAAACTCGGCTCACACTGAACGGACAGCCAGACGTAACTAGCGTGTTCGCAGTCGCAGTGGTGGGGGGTCGGCACCGCACGTGATGCACAATCGTTCTTTACTTTCTGGAGAACCCTCGTATTTATACGTTACATTAACACGTTGACTGCAGACTACTTCTTTATACGTAGTGGTGGCGCTGCACGCGTAGCGGACTACTTCTAAAGAAGTACCCCTCCCGCTTCAACGATATTGGTTCAGGGTGAGGCTAGCCATTGCCCGGGAACCTTGTGCCACTCACCGCTTGTTGTGCCGTTCTTTGTGTGCATTTTGGTGCCGACAATTTAGAAGTAGTCCACTACGCGCGCAGCGCCACCACTACGTATAAAGAAGTAGTCCACAGTCAATGTGTTAACTGTTTTATGCACTCTATATAATTTTCAAAACCATTCAAAACCAGAATAATGGCATATGGACAACAAACGTGACTAGCAGTGAACTGAACAGCTGATCACTCCAACAAATAAATTCATAGAGGTAAAAAAAATATATTACAAGCCACAGCTCATAAGTTTAGCTAAACATACCTGACGACGGAATATGGAATAATTGCAAACCAGCAAATTAAAAAAAAAAAACTTGACAGGTGTTTAAAACTGTGAAATAAAGGAGTAGTGAAGAGAGGGGGAAAAGTGAGGGAAATACTGAAAACTAGAAGAAGAAAACTGAATTGGTTAGGACATGTGATGAGAGGAGAGCCTTCTGAGGACAGCTATAGAAGGATAGGTCAGAAGAAAGAGAGGAAAGGGACGAAGAAGAAGAATATATAAGAAGGTGGATAGTATAAGGATTGGATGGAACTTTCCCAACAGAAGAATGTTTATAAACAGTCATTTGTCACCAGAAAACAAACAGTTTCTCGCCAAGCTTGAATAACGAAGTACAACTTACATCAGCATACAAAGTGTAATTGAATTTATACACAATTAAAGAAAACTAAACAATTACCTGTCTTTTAAATCAAGGTCAGCTATGGCAGCTTTATAGTTAGCTTGGAGAACATCTTCTTGAGTTCGTAACAATAAATCATATTGCTCTTTTTGAAACAATGCATCCTCAATGAGCTGAAATAGATTAAATACAAATAAATTTAATAAACAAACATGTCCAAGCTCAGATATCATTTACAGTACAGTCCCATTTATTTGCTCCTCATGACCCTATTGTTGAAGATGTACCGGAATGTGTATTGTCAAAGTGTGTAGATAACACAGATCAGAACCTTTTCTATTTACAAACGTTGATATGTACTTAGAAAGGGCCATTCATTTTAATAACCCATTAGCCTGGGCAACAACCTGACCTATAGTTTATTGTGGAGTCCAAGTCACATAGTATCCTATTGGTCTCATTTTTTGCTGACTAACCAGATATTCAGTTATTTCCCTTGAACATCTGAGCCCTGGTTAGTGCCTGTCATTACACCCTAGAATTCTCCAGTAGTGTCCATGCCGATGGCAGCCATTAAGGGGACACAATATATTAATATCTATATAATTACCTTCCAAGTAGCTGGATTACAGCACTACACTGCAAAGCTTATCTGGTTCACGGAAATGAAATGAAAAACATCTTTATTTAATAAGATGAGGTTAGGACTAGACAGTCCTCTCTACCACCTAACCTTATCAAAAAATTAACAAAATTAATTAATTAAATTATTTAAAAACATTGCTTTAACACAATATGAACCAATTGCAACAAAGAAAATTTAACCATAAATCAGAAACTCAAAATAACTTAACCATGATCACCGAACGCACCCGCCCACCCTGTCTACAAGACCTATAAAAATAGGTCCTATTAATTAAAGGTAATAAAACATTAAAATACAAAAACAACTAATAATTAACACATTCGCTGCGAGTCGCCCGCTGGCGGGGGGTAGCGTGCTTGCGCGCACAGCGGATCGATCGCCGGCGGTCGACGAAGCAATGCTGGCTTGTAGGCTTCAGTGTGGCCTAGCCACTTGCCTTAGAAGGGTCGGATTTGCGCCGCATTATAGCCTGTTTCTCGCGTCACGTTTCGGTGTTTTTCGTTCGTGGATCGCGTCATTTTGAGCCAGTTGGCTACAAAAGACTATGTGTACTGGATGGATGGATGGGCTGTAAATATATGTAAATAGAGTGTGTGTATATAATTGTGATGTATCGAGTTGTGTTTATAACTATTGTCACTGTTCTAATGGCGGCAGGCGTCTCGCAGCGCGCATGGGTTTCGTTGCGATGTGCGGCTCGACCACCGGCGGACGATCACTTCAGAAGCCCTGATCTACCAGAATTGAGGCCATTAACTGGATTTGGTGTATCAACCCTGTTTCCTGTCTATATAAGGTATTGTTTTGGTACAAAATATTATTTTAGCATCTGGCATGTTTTCATGTTTTAACTTATTTTTTCAGCATCGAATGTGTTTAGTAAAAGTTACACAGAGAGGCTTACAGATACCCTTAGGAAATACCAGAATGCCTATCCTGAGATGAGAGACTCACACCAGGATGAAATGTGAATAAAGTGTAAACAAATTAAAAACTAAATAGTGCCATTTAGTTTATTGATACTCTTACGAGAGAAAACTAATTCAAATTATAAGTGCCATAAACATTAATTTGATTAATTCGCTAAAGCTGTATAGAATTACCAAAGTCAGATGCTATACTTAAGGTGCCTTTTCCCAAACTGACAAGCCACCCAGTTGACAGCCCTGTAGTAACCTAGACATACAATCTTACCCCCAGGGGGCTAAAACATGCTTTTCTATTTCTACTTTACAATACAATACAATACAATACAATAATTTATTTATTTACGTATTCATTGAGAATAGTACATGCGTCAAAAAATTATTTTATTTTACAGTCAGTTTGTCAGAAAAAAAGTTGGTTGTTAAAAAATTCTTTTTCAGTATAAAAAGGGCGGTCTTGTAGCCATGTTGTAAGCTGGATCTTGAGGCGTTGTGCTGGTTCTTTTTTGAGTTCTTCGGGCAGGTGGTTGTAGAAAAGTGCTCCTTTGTAGGATGGTTTTTTCTCGTACAGACTTAGGTGATGTGTTGGCAGAGTAAAACTTGCAGCATTTCGAGTGTTGTGATGATGTATGTCTCTATGTCTGGTTTGGTTTGTTGAAGTGGCATGGAGAATAGCATCACGGATGTAGAGTGCAGTTACTGTAAGAATCTTCAGCTCCCTGAAGGCATTTCTGCAGCTTTCTCGGAATCTAAGGCCTGCAAGACATCTTACAGCTCTTTTTTGTTGGATCAGGACTCTTTCGAGGTTGTTGTTGGAAGTTCCTCCCCATACCACCATACCATATCTAAGGTGTGACTCGAATAAGGCATGGTAGGCTGTTCTTGCAGTTTCCTGTTCTTGCAGTTTCCTGGTCACTTACTTGCATTATTCGCCTTATGACATAAATGCTGGAAATAAGTTTCTTGCAGAGATGGTCGATGTGCTGCTTCCATGTAAGAAGTGAATCCATAATGACTCCAAGGTACCTTGTACTCTGTTGTGGTTCTAGCCCAGGAAGTGTTATGTTTGTGGTTTTATTTTTGGTAGTGAAATTGATTTGGACCTTTTTTTTTTTTCGTTGAGTGCAAGTTCGTTATGTGTGCAGTGCTGTATAGTCCTATTGAAAGTAGTGTTGGCGTTTCTGTTTAGAGTTTCTACTGCTTTATTTTTTAGTGTGAGGACCGTGTCGTCTGCGTACATAGTGGTTTGGCAGTGTTCCTGGAGATAGTCTGGGAGATCGTTTGTGAGGAGGAGGAACAAGACCGGTCCCAGAACTGATCCCTGTGGCACTCCTCTCTGCACGGCAGTCATTTCAGAATGTATTTTATGAAGAGTGTTGTTCTCTGTATACTGAATTTCAACTAGTTGTTGTCTGTCAGCTAGATAGCTCTGGAACCATTTCCCCGCCATCCCCTCAATACCCAGGGCTTCTAGTTTTTTGAGGAGTTGGTTGTGATTGAGGCAGTCGAAGGCCTTACTGAAATCCAGGAACAAGCCAGTAACTGCGCAGCCATCTTCTAGTTGATCAATTATGTACTCAGTGAGTTGTACTAAGGCCGTAGTAGTAGACCTGTCTTTGAGAAAGCCGTGTTGCTGGTTTGTTAGAAGTGAATTTTGTTCTAGATGAGAAAGAAGTCTGTTTAGAACATTTTTTTCAAAAATTTTAGAGAATGTGGGAATGAATGATATTGGTCTATAACTTTTTGTGTCGGTGGTTGGCCCATTTTTATATTTTGGATAGACTTTGGAAATTTTTAGTTGTGCCGGGAAAACACCTTGTAAAAGAGACTTGTTTATAAGAGCTGTTAGTGGAATAGTGAGTTCTTCTTTGCAGGTTTTTACAAGTTTGGCTGATATTTCGTCAATTCCTGATGAGGTTTTAGGTTTTAAAGAGTCTATGGCTGTTTGTATATCTGTCTGGGTTGCAGGCTGGAGTTGAAGTTTGAAGTTAGTGATTGGGGGTATTTCCTGGTTGCTATTTATGTTGATGTTGTTTGCTTGGAGTGTCCTTTCAGCAGCTGTTGCAAAGTAACTATTGAGGCAGTTTGCTATTTTAGCAGGGTCGTGCAGTGTCCTGCCGTCTGTAATGAGTTTCCATTTATTCACCTGTTTGGGTTTTGCCTTCCTTTCATTGTTTATTACTTGCCATAAAGCTCTGGACTTGTTGTCGGCATTTGCAATGTAGTCAGATGTTTGTGTTTTCTTCAGTGTTTTAAGCCTTTGGTCATAATCTTTTTTCTTTGCTGCAGTTTCAGCTTTGTCCTCAGGTCGGCCTGTGCAGAGTTCTTTTTCCAAAGCTTCAATATATAGACTTTTTAGTCTAGTACATTCGTCATCCCAGTATTTTCTTTGTTTATATCCCTTGTTTCTAGTTGTTTTAATAGGGCAGAGTTCGTTCATTATTGTCCGTATTGTGTTGTGAAAAATGTCATAGGCTTGACTGGCATCTTGTGTTAGACAGACTGTATCCCAACTTTGGACCATTAGTCTGGTTTTAAAGAGCTGTAATGTGTTTTTGTTAATTTTTCTTTTCCTTTCTATGGTCGTCTTTGATTTGTCTAGTGATGGTAGCTGAAGTGTGGCGATTTGAGCCGTGTGATCCGAGAGTCCAGTTATTAGTATGGTGGTTTGAATGAGTTGGGGGTCGATGTTTGTGCAGATCCAGTCTATTGAGCTTTTTGTGTCCTGTGTGATTCTAGTGGGTGGTAGGATTATCCTAGTAAGGTCAAAGGAGATTAAGAGTTCTTCAAGCTTACTGTTGTCAGAGTCATTTGCGTGTTCGTCAAGGTTTTTAATATTTATATCACCCATGATGACAGTGGGCTTCTTTGTGCGAAGAGCATGTTCAAGTTGATCTGCTAATATTTCAATTGCTTGTTCTAGATTTGCTCTTGGGGGCCTGTACACTCCTAGCACGCGGATGGTCTCTTTCTTTAGCTTTACTTCAAAGAGAGCAGTTTCGCATATTAGCTCAGACTCTTCGTTGCTTGCGCCAAGGAATTTTATATGCTTTTCCATGCCATTTTTTGCATACCCTGCCACTCCTCCTTTAATGTGAGTTTTCCGTGTGAAGCCACCTATTAGTGTGTAGCCATCCAGCCTTGTGTTCTCTAGGTTTTCTTGTGAGAGGCCATGCTCTGTGATAATTATAAGATCCGGTTGAGTGTCACTGAGAAAGTGTGATAATCGGTCAGTCTTTTTTGATAGCCAGTTTATGTTTTGGTGAGCAAGGGTGAGTTTGAGTCCTTTGTCTGTTGATTTAGTTTTCCTGGGTTTTGAGTGTTTTTTATTTTCTTGTAGAGGGAGTTCCAGAACATCAGTGGTTTTTTGTTCAACTGTAATTTGTGTTTTTCTTTGGGAAATTGGATTTTGGATAAAACATTATTTTGAGCTCTATCTTCCTTTGGTGGGGGTGAATCTTTAGCTTCCTTGTCTACGGTGCAATTTAAAAGCTGTTGAGAGTTTGCTTTTTGTATCCAGTTACTAAGTGTATCGTCTGTGTTTGTTGAAATATATAGAAAGGATCTTGTATGTCTCGTTATACCCACAAGACAGTGGGGGATAGAGTTGTAGATGTCTTCAGGTTTTGTGGATGTGCGTACTATGACTATGTCCTCGGCTTGCCTTCCCTGGAATTTGTGAATTGTTGATGTTCTAAACCCCAGTTTAATTAGCTCACGTTTCTCAGACTGTTTGAAAACAAGGCAAGTGTGTTTGTTTTTGTCAATGGTATGCTGAAGACTTTCAAGAGTGTCAAAAGGTTGTTGTTTCATTTCACCTTCAATACTGCTTGTTGTCATCATTCCTTGAGGGTAGTATTCAGATAGGATGGCTGTGGCACTTCTTGTGCATCTGTGGGTTATATTCAGTTCTTTTGTGATAACTGCAATTTCAGAAATTTTGTGAAACTTTACTTCAAAATTTCCTGTTCTGTTTATGTAAGGGATCTGGTTGATGTCACCGATGAGATCCCTTGGGATTTTTTATCTCTTGGGTTTTTGCAAGGATAGCGGCAAAGAGGATTTCCCCGGCATGCATCATAAGTGCCTCATCAATGATAATCCTCTTATAGCTGTTACCTTTCTGTATGTGGTGGGTGAAGTTGATCAAGAATGAATGTAGTGTTCTGAAGGTATCTCTGCTAATGCTTTTGTCTTCCTCTGGGTGTAGTTTGTGAAAGCGTATTTGAAAGTCTTGAGCTGAGTCTCTGGTAGGGAACAAAATGAGGTCACCGTATTGATAATTATTAAGTATGAATGTCGTTTTGCCGCAGCCTGGTACACCCTGAACAAGATGTATTTTGAGATCAGGTGTGGCGGTTATGTCAACATTCTTGACACTGTTGTAAAGTTTCAGATCATTTAAAAGTTGCGTTTCGTCTGAAACCAGGACGTTGTCATTTATGTAGATATTATTTAGTGCAGCTACATATTTTTGGCTGTTATCTTTTGTCAGTTCTATGAGTCGTGCCCCATCATAACCAAAATTGTAGTTTCTCTGGGTGTCATGTTTTGTTAAGAACTCTCCCGTTTTGATATTAATTATGGCATACTTTTCTTTGGTTGCTCTGTAGAAGTCTTGCAATATGTGCAACTCCTTGTATCTTGTGCTGAGGTCTTGCAATATGAGATTTTCTTTAACCCTCCACAGCAGTTTTTGCTCTTGCAAGGCTCCTTGCATATAGCCTGCTTTGTTCATATTACTTGCTCGAGGTGGAGAGTAAAGATTGGGTTGTGAGAGGGAGCCTCGTGTGGTTCTCCAGGCGCTGTAAAACGGAGAGTCCCTGTTAGGTGATATTCTTGCAACTTTCCTTTGGGTCTTATCGATGATATTGTCAATTATATCATCTACGATGTTTTTCATTTTCTTGTCTCTTGTATATATTCGGAGCCGGTGCAGGTAAGCATTTCAGGAGTATTGCAAAATTACATGGAGGAACTCTCTGATGTTTACTTGGTTTATTTCTAGTGTTATTTGGATTTCTTCTATCTTTAGGGAGAAAAGAACAGGGAACTTAATGCAGTCATTGGCCACTTCTAGGAATCTGAAAATTTTTTTCTTCCAGTTATTTTGAGAGTTTGAGTAGCAGATGATGATATGCGTGTTGCCATGGCTGTCCTGTGAGGTAACAAAGTTGTTGTAGGAAAGTTTCTTGTTTAGAAGCCTGCGGTATGTGTCTGTCGATATTTGTAGGGGAAAATTAGAGGGGTTGTTGGAGCTTACACTATCTATGTCGTAGAAGAGGAGGCTGCATGTTTGAGGAAGGTCTTTGTCGTTTAGATACTGAGTGGTGAGGAGGGGGGTTTGTTCTGGAGGAAAGGAAAAAATTTTAATGTTTTCTAAATTCTTCTTGAATAAGATAGGAGGTGCGGCCACTGTTACTGTTTATGGACATATTCTGTATGATCTTGTTGGCTGGTGCTCTAGTTTCAGTGACTTCCATATCTTCATCGTCACTTTGCTGCATCACTTCACTAGTAAGGCTAGCCTTTGTAAGATTTGTCTGTTGTTCAGATATCAGGTTAGTTGCCTCTGCTTTTGCATTTTGAGTCTGTTTATCGGGCAGAGATTGGGTGAAGCTCCTTGTCTGTGTAGGTGTGGGCAGTTTTTCTGTCGGGGTTTGGCTGTTTCCCCCAGTCAGAAAAAGTGTGGGCAGTTCTTCTGTTGGGGTTTGGCTATTTCCCCCGGTCAGAAAAAGTGTGTGCAGTTTTTCTGTCGGGGTTTGGCTGATTCCCCCAGTCTGTGAAGGTGTAGGCAGTTTTTCTGTCGGGGTTTGGCTGATTCCCCCAGTCTGTGAAGGTGTGGGCAGTTTTTCTGTCGGGGTTTGGCTGTTTCCCCCTGTCTGTGAAAGTGTGGGCAGTTTTTCTGTTGGGGTTTGGCTGATTCCCCCAGTCTGTGAAAGTGTGTGAAGTTTTTGTGGAGGAGTCTGGCTGATTTCTCCGGTCTGTGTCAGTGTGTGTGGGATATTAATCAGTGTTATAGGCCTGATATTTGTGGTTTCTCTTGTTAAGGTAGGTTCAGACAGTTTTTCTGGAAGGGTTTTGCTGACTGCCCCTGAAAGTTCTGTTTGATATTCAGTCAAGAGTTTTGTTTCATCACTCTTTAACTTACTCTTTGCTACTTGCAGTGAGACGCTGAATAAGTTCCATTTTTGATGATTTTTTGAGTGATTTTTTAAGCCCTTGTTTGAGTGCACATTTGGTTTGTTTGATTTTAGGTAGCCTGTCTTGGTAGCCAAAATTGTTGGCTCATGTTCTGGAGTTTTAGATTTCAGTTGCTCTACAATAATTTTAAGAGTGTGTTCAATATCATTCTGATTCTTTTTTATGCGGTCCAGTTCTAGAAGAAGTGTTGGTGAGATTGATGTGGTCGATAATGAGAATTCATTGCATGTCTGAGCTTCGGAATTTTTAGATGGCAGTGGCTTTCTTGAAAGGTTGTTTATTTCTTGGGTGTGTTTTTTTTTGTCAAAGTTATGTTTGTTTTTTCTAGTTCCTTTATTTTATTTAACTGCTGTGTAAATATTTCATTTTGATTGATGTCATGCTCCTCAAAAATCTGTTGGAGGTCAAGTTGAGTTTGTTTACTTTTTCCAAGCTGCTGAGAGGTCTGTTCGAGTTTCTCGTGAAGCCTTTCAATTTTGTTTAGGTATTTTTCTTCTTCCTTCAGTAGTGCCTCTGTTTTTGCCTCCATGCTGGTTAGGTTGGTTTCTAGGATGACATTTTGTTTTTTTAGATCACAAATTTGTTTTTTTAGATTGTCGTTTTCGTGGAGTAAGGCATTTCCGATTTCAGCAGCTAAGGTCAGTGAGGTTTCAAGGTCGGCTTCATCAGGGTTCTCCTGGTTCTGTACTTTAACTTTTATGTCTTCTAGATTGTACAGGCTCACAGGGGATTGGTCTTTTTGAATTTGTGCTGTGTCTATGTTTTCAGCTAATAGGGCTTGGTGACAGGTAGCTCGGTAGGCTATATCTGCCTCTTTTAGCGCATTATTAAGTCGTTTATTTTTAAAGTTGTCAGTTTTTCTTTACCATAAAGTTGTAAGTTTTCGTGGTATGAGTAGAGATCATTTTCCTTAATTTTGGCAGTAGTTTTGTCCCCAAAAAAATGTTACAGTGTATGATGGGGCCTTTTGGTCATTGTTGTTGAGGACTTCATCAATTACTGCTGGCCAGGGGCTGTAACCTTTAAGTTTGGCAAACACAAAGTCACCTTTTGTGAAGCAGGTGCCTCCATCCTGTGCCATATTTACTTAAATTTTTACTTAAATATTTTTACTTTATTATTTACTTAAATATTTAATATTTACGTAAATTAAAAATTTACCGACTTTGACAGACTGTTTCTATTTTGAATTAAGAGTATGGCAGTTTTTTATTGAGTGTTTGACTGGTTCACTAAGTCTGATTTTATAAGAATATGAATAATTGTCAAAAGTATAATTGGTTTATATATTATTGCATTATATAGGCAATGTCAGACATGTGACTATATATTAATTCCTTTTTTTTTCTTTTTTCTTTTTTATCACAATCAATTTATTTTGGAAAGATATATTTATATATAATAATAATTCAATTGTCAAGAGGTTAATTTTGTAGAAGTAGTTGAGGTAAGCTCTAATAACTTTTAAACATTAAATGGCAATCAATAACCTTGTCAACAATGCATACAGTCTGTACTGCTGATTGACACTTGAGTGTTGACTCAGTAACAGTTGTAATATGGAGTTGAGGCAGGCTCTGTAGGAATGCGTGCCATGCAGAGTCAGCAAAGGCGTTGAGTTGTTACTTCTAAAGTGCTGGTATGTGTCATTGAAACGATTGAAATGATGTTGATCCACTTGTGTGTTGGCAGTTTTATTACATCACAGTCTGTGATTTATTGTCCTATATTATTGAGTGACTCTTTTCCTTTAATAAGAGTTGTTTATAAATATATCTTCATAAATGTTGCTGTCCATTCATTAATTAACTTTTCGTATAATTCTTTATATTGTGTGGTATTGCTGCCTCTGTATGTAGGTCAGCTTAGTGATTGAAATGTAGCTTAATTTCTTCAATAACAGTAAGTATTTTTATGTAATTATATTGTAATAACTTACAGTTATTATGATGCAAGAAGTTGTGTAGTGTTTAGTAGATTTTGTTGGTTTTCTCACTAAAAACATTACTAAATGAAGGAGCACTTTTACAGTAGGAGTTTAGTGTCCGCCATCTTGGATTACAGTTTGTGTTTATTATTATAATGAGTTATAGTGAACACTATATGATTATTAAAGTGGCGAGAGCCGCTGCTTCTGTTCAACGGCCGCCAGCGAGCCCGCCGTGCTTGGCTGTTGTCTCTGCTTCAACCAGAAAAAATGGCCACCAAATCTCCACCCTGACTGTCGAGAGCAACAGCGAGGCGAGTCTACAGCTCCACCAAGTAATTTCACCATCATCTAGCCCTTCTATGCCATTTCCCTCTCCATACTTGACAAATCCAAATACTATTGCCACAGATACCTTTAAAAATCTTTTAAACTCAAACAGCTGGCCTCCCCTTCCGAATTCTTAAAAAATCAACATTTTATACCAAGTATACTGGGTGAGGGCCCCTCAGTTCCAGATGACATCTCTTTTACTGCGGATTGCTCTAAGCAAAAAGTAAAAAATAAATCCTTATCAGTATTGCACCAGAATATTCAAACCCTTCCACCTCACCTAGATCAATTTATTATCACCCTCGAAGAAATTAAGCCTGATATTGTAGCTTTATCTGAAGTGAATATGACAGATGATGAAATATCACGCTTAAATATCCAGGGTTACTCTATCAGGTCACATTTAGCACGGAAAAACTCCTTTGGCGGTGGAGTCATGATCTTGGCTAAACGCACCTTAAATAGTAATGCAGTTACACTGTCCGTAGTACAAGAGATGTTGGTTGAGAGGGAGTTTGAATGTTGCTTGGCACAGTTTGTATTTGGTAATATTTCTTTTGTCTTAGCTTGCCTTTATCGTTCACCGAATCACTGTTACACCAACCCATTTCTCAATAAATTGGAAATTTTGATTAATGCTCTTTCCTCAAAATTCAAATATGTCCTTTTAACTGGTGATATAAACATTGATGTACTTAAAAAAGATAACACATTTAAAAAATTTAATAATATTTTGAGAATGTATAACTTTTCCTACAAAGTTGAATTCCCAACCCGAGTTACTCCTACATCTAGAACTGCAATAGACAATTTTTTAACAAATTTTTCTGATGATAAAACTAGAGTTTGTGGTTTAATAACCATGATTTCTGATCATGATGCAATTTTGCTGGAAATTCTAGATGCTAGTAGTTCTTCTGTAAAAATTACTAGAAAGAATGTACGAAAATTCAATGATGACAACACTGAATATTTTAAAAGGTGTCTTGAAAAGGAGGACTGGATGGAAATGTACCAGGCTCCAGTAGATAAAAAATATGAAGTTTTTCATGAACTCTTTTTATACCATTTTAATGTTTGTTTCCCTAAGTTAATGGTGACAGAGAAATCAGATAACAAAACATACACTTGGATCACATCTGACATAAAGAACAAGAAATCTGAGTTAATTGATTTAGAAAAATTGCGGAGGGTTACAAAAAATAATTGTTTAAGCACTCAAATTAAAGCCAGGAAGAAAATATTGAAAAATGATATACAGTAGAACTTGGATAATTCGAACCTGAAGGGACCAATGCGAAAATTCGAATTATCCAATACTTCAAATTAACCAAGTTGTATTATTTATGTAACTTTCATGATCCTAAAAGGCTTAAAATAATACCCACAAATTACTTGTTTAATATAAAATTTAATGTATTCATTTAAAGTTCACTACAGTATATTAAACATAACTATAGAGGCATACAGTATGTAAAAATTACAATAATGAAGGTTTAATGATCGCAACATAATGACGGGGCGCGCCGAGGGGAGGGGAAGAGACAGATTAGGATTTCTCAGAAGGTGATTGCCTGCCGACACACTGACCAAACAATGTAAACCTCAAACGGAACCTTGTTTACAGCACATTAGTCAATGTTTCACTTTTACCGTTGATGTAAAAACTTCGAATTAAAGAGATTTAACTTCGAATTATCCATGATTATTTTACATTGGTAATATTACAATGTTCAAGGGACCAACCCAAAACTTCGAATTAAAGGAAATTTCGAATTAAAGAAGTTCTAATTATCCAAGTTCTACTGTAGTTGAATACAAAAAAAGAAACATTAGCCGAAAAATTCAAAACTCCACAAATAAAATAAAGACCACTTGGGGTATAATCAATTCAAATGTGGGCACTCGTCAAATTTCAATCTCAAATCTCATCTTAAAAAAAGAAAATTCTTTCGTAACAGACCCAATAGTTATTAGTGAACTTTTTAATGATTATTTTGTGAACGTAGTGGATGAAAATATTAAACCTAATTTAGGGTATAATCCCTCTGACCTTTCTTCAGAAGACCAAAAATATCAACGTCCAAATAATTATTTTTCATTCACTCAAATTACCGATGAGGATGTCATTAAGATTGCTATGTGTTTTGAAAATAAATACTCGGCTGGGTTTGATGACATCCCCATTACACTTATAAAAAATTGTATAAAAATTATTGCAAAACCTTTAGCCCATCTAATTAATTCTTCAATGATATCAGGCCATTTTCCTGATAGATTAAAAATTGCTAAAGTGATCCCAGTGTATAAAAAGGGAGATTACAAAGACTTTTCGTCATACCGTCCTATATCGCTTCTCCCAACTTTCTCTAAAATATTTGAAAGGTGTGTGTATAATCAACTGTTGAATTATCTTGAAAATAATAATTTATTGGACAAGGAACAGCATGGCTTTAGGCCTGGAAAATCCACCATCACTGCTGGTGTTAGTTTTATTGAAAACATTATAAGTGCTATTGATAAAGCTGAGAACGTAGTAGGTATTTTTCTTGATTTATCACGTGCCTTTGACAGCGTCTCTCACACAAAATTAATAACTAAATCAAAGGAACTTGGATTACGTGGGAAAGAAATAGATTGGTTTGAGTCATATTTAAGTAAAAGACCTCAATATGTAGAGATTAAACATAGAGAAGAAACTCATTCGTGTAATTACATAAGAAAATTTGCATCAAAATCTCAAAGAGTTAAGCATGGGGTGCCTCAGGGTTCCATTCTGGGACCTCTTCTTTTTTTATGTTACATCCAAGGCCTTCCACAAAAAGTAGTTAATAGTGATCTCTGTCTTTATGCAGATGACACTAATATGGTGGTTACTGGGAAAAATCAAGAAGATATTGAAATATCATCTCTTTTAGATTTATCAGAGGTCAAATCATTTTTTGACTCAAACAACCTTCTTCTAAATTCCACAAAATCTACCTTTTTATCGTTTTCTACAAAACAGGCCAGAAAAAAGCTTCAACCACACATTTCAATAGAAGATGATTTTTTGATTCAATGCAGCAGTACAAAATTTCTAGGTTTGACTATAGATGAACATTTATCGTGGGATATCCATGTGGACAACATTACTCGCAAACTTTCTTCCGGAATCTATGCCTTACGACGAATGTCAAAATTGTGCAATACAGAAACTATGAGAATGATATACTATGCTTTTATACATTCCCATATATCTTACGGTATTAGTATATATGGCGCAACAACTAAACAGAATTTAGATAAAATCTTGATATTACAAAAAAAGGCACTCAGAATAATGTTCAAACTGAATATAATAGATCATGTAAAGCAAATTTTTTCTGAACAAAACATACCGACAGTATACAGCCTATACATTATTGAATGCATTAAATTTTTTAAGTCAAACTGCAGTGAATCTCTAATACAATCCCAACACAATTATGACACACGTAATAAAATATCCTTAGATCTACACAGCTTGGAATTCTATAAAAAGAAAACAAGCTACATTGGAAAATATTTCTTTATGCAGTTACCAACTGAGATTAAGCTTGAAAATAATGCGAAAAGTTTTGAAATCAAAATAAAAAGATATCTAACTGAAAAAGCACTCTATTCAATTAATGAATATTTTTGTTCTTGAGTACTGAGAGCCTGGTCTTCCAATAAATGCAATAAGTCCCATTATTGTTATTATTTGTTTTATTTTTTATAGTCATGTATCCCGTAGTTTTATTTTAGTTTAAGCATTTAAGTATTAAGACGCTATTCTTTGTATATGTGTACAAAATATTATGAATAAAGAATAAAATAAAATAAAAAAAAAAAAAAAAAAAAGGTCCAATCTAGTAGACCATAAGTTGATATTACGAGTTTTTTATTCTAAAATTATCAAGAATTCCATTTAAAGTGTCACATATTTAAATGTGAAAAAAGTAAAAAAATACTCCATTAAAAAAATGACACTTCAAGTGTTACGATACGATTATTATTACGAATCGAATCTTTAAAATAGAAATTCCTGTTTTTGGTGTTTTCACTTAAACATTTCATTGTGATTGTTGTTCTTGGTTGTACAGATAAGAGTTTTGCAGTTAGAGGTTTACGAACAATTCCAACTCTTACATTATTAATTGATAATTTAAATTTAAAATGTTTTCTCCATAATCATGTAACAAAGGCTGATTTATAGAGAAAAGAAAATGGGAAATTCATTATAATTGCATTACATAACGTAGCCTTTGCTACCATATTTATGAGGGAAACATTTTTTAATTAAATTATAAATTAATAAGGTTTTTATTTTTTATTTATTTTTTTTTTAACTTCACTCACCAGTTTAGATGGGCCTGCAGGCCTTACCTAATTAATAATGTAGGAGTGAAATGGAATTATTATTAAATTTTGTAATTTATATCTGGCCAAAATAAAAAAAGGTAGTACAGTGTAAAATGATAGTTACCATTTTGTTAAGTTGAAGACTTTTGTAAGATGATATTGAGGCAGATATAGTTGTCAGAGAGCTGGTGATGGGTCTTTGTATCTGAAACACTTCCTTTAATTTTTCATTTACTATTTCTGAAACAATTCACAAAGTACATAATAAATAAAGCAATACTCTTATTTAAATAAGTCATCTTTGTCAGTTACAAAAAGAAGCCTTTACAGAGGTGTATCTTATTGATATTAAGAAGAAGTGAACAATAAGTAGTTAAAGAAACAAGGTACACTTCTTTAAAATTGTTGATATTAACCATCGATCAAAGCCACTTGTTTTATTTATTTTTATTTATTCATAAGACGCCGATCGTCAAGATATGGGCGAATATGGATTTCGAATGAGTGTAGATGAGCGAATATAGTCTTTGTTGCAAACTAAGGCCTTAGAATTCCTTAGAAAGTGTCATTAACTAATAGCCCAATGACAAATGAACAGCCGGTGGTTATCAGCTGATCCTTCTCAAAATGTATTGACTCTGATTGGGATCGAACTGAGAACCTTTAGCACATGAAGCTGGGATTGAACTAACTATGCTACCGACCAACTTGCATAATTCATTTGCATGTCTGAACATGAATATTTATATATGTTAAATACAAAAACTTGTAATATAAGGTACTTTATGGCAGATTAACCTTTACAGCACAAAACTGTCATTTTGCAATGCCTCCACAGTTTGTGACTAGCATGTATATTTGAACACTGAGATAAAACAGGACATAAGCGAAAATATAAAAGACATTGGAACAAGATAGAAAACCCATAAAAATAACAATTAAAAATATATGAAAATACCATAAAGACTATATTTCCTCACATACAAAAATTTTACACCACTTGTGATAATATAGTTTGCTGACGTATTTTCACTCAAAGGCGATCTATTACGATGTTTATTTTCATCCTAACAATATATAAATACAAACTAACACATATTACGTACATAAATGTCATCAAATCGGAAACAAACAAATAACTTGACAAATAAAACTGTGTAAACAATACTACTTAACAGATGACTCACGACTGAATTGTTTACTATATAGATTACAACAAGAATGAAGAAGAAGAAAAAAAACACATTTCCTGCGATGCCTGCTTGATAAACTGTGGGTGCCTTGCATTCATTCCACATTTTAACAATGTTAAACATAGTAACTAATTAAAAACTTGATGTCCTCACGTGACGGACGTCAGTGCATTTTTGCACATGTCCGCATACGACGGATGCTAGCCTTTCGCACTATTTTACTTCCGTCCGCCTATGACGGACGAAGGACTTAAGAGTTAAAAACTCTTACCTCCTACCTCGTGACCAAGCTTATGTTCTGTATAACACTTTTGTTGGTGGTTTGTCACAATGTACTCTAATCACTGTATTTTCTCACTAGTGTGTCATATTATCAATCTAACATTGATATGAACTCACCCTCCAAAGCCCAAATGGATATTTATTCCCTCATTTTATCGTCAAGGCTCAATATTTAATACATCTACAGATTCCAACGCCAGTTCCAGAACCCTCAGAGGACGCTACCCGGGGACTCGCTGAACAGAACTTTGGTTGGCTATACTGTTTATTATTTGTTTTTAATACATACTTAAATTTTCGCCACACTACATTATTTGTCTGTAACTTCTTTTTTTGGCGTTTTACCCCCACCCCAACTGTAATTTACGCTGAACAAAAATATTAAAACGGGCAAACAAATAGTAGATCTGAAAATGGCGTTAAGTGTTAAATACATGTTCAGATATTTAACTTTCACAGAATTTAAAAAGCATTCTCTTCAACCACTGTTAATTCAAACTTGGTTTGATAGGAGAAGGCAGGTCATATATACGTGATATGTATCAATTTGGAGCAGATCAACGTTATGCACTTGTTCAGCACATTGTATCCAAATGCTAGGTTACAGCACTGCGCCACTAGTGCTACAACTTATCACACCATTTTGTTCTTCAGATATGGATTTACCTTGATTGGAACACAACTCCTCAACAGACTGGAGAGAGCTTTGGCGGCCAAGTTCGCTTGCACTACCTGGGGACGGCAGTTGCTCCGAGATTGTCTGAGTGCTGTTACCTTTGCTGTTGAACGCATTTCTTGAGGATAAGGGTGACATTGCCTGGGGCAAAATATACAACAACACTTCAGAATTTCATCAGTAACTGAAAATTAAATGTCAATATGGGCCAAATGTCAAGAAAATACAGTGCTTAAATTTTATTTGAGATTGTAATTTTTTTCATCAGTAAGAGCAAATGCTGAAAGGACTTTATCCTGAACCAATTGTTTTTAGACCTTGCAGATCAGAATTTTAGTTTAACTGAAACAGAACAGTTATGGAAATTTAATTATCAGACATAAATTTATCGATAAGATGGGATATAATTAAAATGCCATGGTTAAAATAAGTAAATTCTAATATGCTTCTCAATCTTGATGATAAAAATGGTTTTAATTTCTAACTTAATTAAAAGAATGATTATTTGTATATTTTAACAACTGTCATGTATGAGAAACAAATATTTTCAACTTAAATAAAATTAAAGCAGCGCTGCTTCGAGAAGACATCTCTAGCAATATTAACATCATTAATACTTTTAAGCAAATTATTAATAGTTATAACCTTCTTCCATAAATAATACACAGAATAAATAAATTCATAATAAGCCACAAACATGCAACATATAGTATATACTTATATCAAAAAGAATTATTAGAAACAATCAGAAAACATACCAAAGGAAACAAGAAAATCATATAAAGAAACATTAAGGACACAATTTTAATTAATGAAAGAGTATATGAAAAGAATGAGTTTGTTGATTTTTTATGGCTATGAATTTGGAAGTGCTAGAAGTCTTGCGTTCTAGTCATAGGTAGAGCTGTCTTGTACATCATTCACTAAAAGAACCGTTCTGTAAGCCGCGTTACATCTGGACCAACCCACCACAATCAATTTGGCATATGCCCTGAACACAGGTATCTCAGGTATGTAATGTTTGTTTGTCAGATATGTGGCACTCCTTTAGTACCAAATAGAAATCGTGAATCAAGAAATATTTATTGTCGTACAAACATTATATGTTATTTATTGACAAAGTCTTCATCATGCAAAATGTTGACTAAGTCAAGTTAGAAAAACTCACAAATACTTATTGTAGAAAATTGTACATTATTTACAAAATTAAACCTGTATCTAAATACACCTAAATTTAAATCGCTAAAAAAACTAATGTTTTTAATACTAAAAAGCTCTTCAATATTGTAAAAGGGGTTTGACAATAACCATGAATAGAACTTAAAATTGAAGATTTTGGCGTACTACCAAACACAAGATAGTATAAGGGGTATGGATTACCCCCTAGGAGGTGTGAGGGATTCGGGGGGCCATCCTCCGGAAAATGTTTGAAGAAAATGGTTAAAAATTGTGAGTTTTACGGCTTTTGTATATGTTATTTGTTTATTCTTGCTTACATGCAATACTGATAAAATGTTAGTAAGTCTTTATAAATTACTTACTCAGGATAAGTACATTTAGGTAGTTAGTAAAAGAGCTAAACATTTAGGAGACAAAATTATTATTAGTATGAACATTCAAAGTAATTATTATACAAATATGGAAGTGCAATGTCCTCAAACGCATATAGCCTCCTACTGAATCGTTTGTTTCAACCACGTGACGCGAACCACCTGATATTTTCGTATGTACAACCAGTGGTACTCGTACCACCGATTGGGAACCCCTTTTTTATAGTAAAAGTGAGACTAGTGGTCTCTGAGACAGATTTTTCTGACTGTTTTTGTTTACTTATACAAAAAAATTAGAACAATAGTTTTTAATGTATGAAATAAAATCAAAACAGTTAGAAAAAATCTGTCTTAGGAGCACTAGACAATTGTGTCTTCTTTCAAAATGATGAAGTTTAAAATTTGATGGTGATAAATAAAACTGTAATGTTATTTTGAAATTAACATAGCCTTATGGAGAATCAAATCCAATCTGACGGCATGTTTAACAGACTCCTCTAAGTTTATAATATTGGGAGTAAATTAATTTAATCAAATTGGCTTTTCGTTTTCTGGTAAGAAAAAATTACATTTTGAATATAAAAATAACTATCATAACTAATACCATACCGCAGATGCTTGATTTTGTTGGTTGGCCTGTTGAGTGTCGAGTGAGGGAGTGGAGTGAGCCATCCTAAGGGGAATTGATCTTACGCTTGTGGAGGAACTGTCTGCAGACATGACACGAGTCTGTCCGCACGGCATAGTTGGTGTGTGATACAACCTTTCAGCAGCAATCACTTGGGCTAGTGACTGGTCAAACGCATCTAGCCTGTTGAGTTCTGCATGGAATTGCAAAAGAAGGGCTGCTGAGCTGAGCTATAACATTGCATGTCTTAATTTCACCTTGACAAAAACTTCTCATTTACAATCTTTATTGAGACTACTTAGTATTACATATGTCACTAGTCAGTAAGCTTGAGCGAAACTACAGTAACTTTTACAATTCTAGACAACTTTCTGAAATATCCTAATTTTCTCGAGGTAACCTACTAAATCGCCATAAAAATCAACTATCCGTGGTTCTAACTAACCTCCCTACTCAATACATATCCTGATACATAATCATTAAAGAACCAAACATCCAAGCAAATCTAGACTTTCCTCTGCGAGCCAGGGGTTCCAAAACTTTTTTGTACCACACCCCCCTCCTGTTGAAATAAAGCCTTCCATGCCCCCCTTTACACAATTAATTGTAAGGAGTGTTTGGTTATATATAAAAAAAACAGTTATTACATTGAAAAAAACAAATAATTTGTACTACTTCCAAAAGAAACGTGATATAACATTTCAAGAATTAATTTTCCTGGTAAAAGAAGTGCTGGTAGGTGAAATAATAAATTAATTGTTAGTGAGATGGATAAGCTTACATTTTCACTGATCTTATACCACTACTTACCCCACACGTATAAGTAGCTTCATTTGAAGAGGTATATAATAATTTAAATTAAAAGAACATAAGTGGGTGTGAAACATATATTTTTATTGTTCTCATTAAAGTCTATTTGCAAATATAAAATACCTTTAAACTAATATAATACATTTTATATTATGTAAAATTAGAATATTTACTAGGGCCACCGATATCTGAATAAAAGGGGGTATATTTGACTGAGCTCGGATGTCCGTTAGCTCGTAATCCTCTAGCTAACATCTGCCCTATGTAACAAAAAATAATAAAACAACTCTGATTAGAAAATTTATCTTTTAAGATCTTTACCTGAAATAAAAATAAAAACAAAATTGAAATTATTAAAAGACCATTGTGGATTACAAACATCGCTATAGAAAAGTGAAGTAGCTCTCTTACCTCACAAACGCTCGCCTCAAGTCGTGGCGAAGAACTGCCCAGAGACAGGCGGGTTTCTAGCATTGTCCAACCTGCCCGCCCATACACGTACAGTGACATTGATACATAACCCCGCTTTCTACATTACATAACGATGTCTGCAAGAGCCGACAAGTTAGAAATAATAAGGTTTCGTAGTGTCTTTCTACGTTGAAGGAGGCCAAGTTACATAACAGAGAACTGACGCTTATATCTAAGAAATGAAATTAACTAAAACGGTACAATCTCATATCATCGCTTTATATATCATTTCAAAATGGTCTTGCCCTCCCCCTTGATTTGTCTTCACGCTCCTTGGATTGGAAACCCCTGCTCAAATGCCTCAAACATAATATAGTTTTTATAATCCTTCCACATACCCAATTTTCTGCTTACTTAGCCCCTTGACTTGCTGTTAACCATACCGTTGTTGTTCCATTCTGCAGACTGTCCCTCGTTCATCAGGGGGACACATGTAAATGGTGTACCCACCCATATGTACAGTATTGGGCTAATCAGTGGTATTGGGCTACTTCTGAAAGTGGGGAGGAGGGGGTGCACTTCTACAAATAATTTCCTCTCTCTGACTCATAACCAGTTAACATTTTAAAGGTAATTTAGAATAGTTAATAGAATGCCAAGAATAAAATTATATGAACAGAAGTTAAACTACAAATTTCAACATTGTTAATTACAAAACAGACATAAATGTTACAATTAGAGCATTAACAAAATTTATTTCTTCCATTAACCTTGACAGAGTTTTACAGTTTCTAGTTCAATCATGCACGTTTTTAAAGGAATAGGGGGTCAGCTGATTTTCCTGTGGGAGTTTATTTATCATTGGACTAGGCTAACAATTAATAACACTTTTCGAGGAGAAGACAGCCTTTGTTGATAAAAAGACTAAATTCACAGAATGACAATATTTAAAAATTTGAATTTATGTTGCCTATACCTTTATGATATGTGTTTTTATGATAAACAGATACAACTTTAAAAGTATTTACATATTGTAAAAATATTAAATACCTTTAACGCTTTCAGGCTCCTCCCATTCTTTTCCCTATAACCTAAATTACTCAAAATCAAACTTGGCTAAATATTAGATTTACTAACAACATAACTGAAAAATTGAATCTGTGCATACAAAAAGTAATATGGGCCTTTTAAGTACTAACAATACTAAACAATTTTACTTTCTCTCATCTTGTTACCAGAGTGTTACGTCTACAAGAAACTTATTTCAATTTCTGTACTATAAACATTACAATTGTGTGCTCACAATAAAGTGAAGTAAATAAATTGATAAATTTCATGGTACAGTATAATGTAACTTCAGCAACATTCTTGAACGGGTGTTTAAACTGTGTGTACTAACAGCAGAGAGAATAGATTAAAAGCCCACTCCGTGTGTGCATGTTCCATGCAGATGTCGCTGCCTGTTTCCATTGCTCGTGGCATGTTTTGTGCTACAGTGGTTCGGCCCATTTTTGTCCAATGTCATAAAATTTGTAACTATGAAAATACGTCTTGGATACCAAAGGTAGGGCTGAAGAAGAAAAAAGGTGTCTGAAGTTAAAATATAGTCGGATGTTAGTTAAGTACACCCATGCAAAACAAGAAAAGAAGACAAATTTTAAGACTTTTTACCAAGGCTTATTATGACTTTGAACCCAAGAAGTAATATTGAAACAAAAGGTTCCATTAGAGAGTTGGTCCAAGTCACCTTTGAAGCAAGGTAGTGCATTATCCGCGTCTGTGTACAGAGTGAATCATTTTTTTTTTTTCACAACTTACCACTTGTCCAATTTCAATTTGTCCATCACTTGTTGGATGCGATCTAACCTTCACATCTTCAGCCTGCTGAGAGGAACCCTTCTTGTAGCTGGCTGTATTAGAAGATGACAGTTGAGCAGGTGATGCTCGTAACCGTTTATCCGCTGGTAATGAGATGAAAGTTCTATCTGAGGTGGGTAACTCTGAGAGGGTCTGTAAGTCTAGACTGACTGAGGAAGAAAGTTCACTCAGTGTTCTCCTTGATTTCAACTTGAGATGCTGTACGTAATCAGGAACTATGAGAGGTGGAGCCTCACTGGCAAACGAGGACACGGAAGTTTTCATGCTGTCATCTGTCAGTTTTTTGTTACTTTGAGATATTCCGACTGACAAATGAGGAGTACAATCAGCTGTGGAGGCACTAGTAGTTGTTGGTACCGGTAAACATATTTCTGACAGTCTTAACGGCTCAGGAGGAATTCTGAAATCTTCTTCCATTGATGTAATCGATGTTGCATCAGTTTCATCCCCAAGAGAGAGTCTTGTGGAAGTTACTTTTGGTATTGGCTTATCTCTCTTTACTGATTCAGAATTATGCCTTTTTTTGTCTGATAGTCTCTTCATTTTAATAACATTCATCATGCTAAAACCGTCAGGTTTAATAAAAGTGTTCAGCCACTCTTTATCTTTCCCTTCCTTCTGGTTGGATATTATTTGCTCTTGGACTTTCTTCAACGCATCTTCTATTGACTCCTAATAAACAAAACAATGAAGAAATTAACGTTATAGGAATTTAATGTATGAATAATTGCTACAATGAAACATACAAAGTACAGTCAAAAAGTTCCCGGAATCGATGTCCAAAGACACAAATAGTGGTTGCCGGTGGGAATTTCGTTGTCTGTCAGCTAGCACTACTCCTGGAGAAGGGATTTGGGTAGCGTGAGTATCGCTCAGCTGCCATTGTTCCCCATGAAGAGCGCTTTTCTTGTATTTGTGTGTTTGCATTGTCGCTTTTTGAAAATTAATTTAAAGAACAGCTAAAAACCATAAAATTGTGTTTTAATTCAAAAGTCATCTTCTGCGACACTTAAAATGTTAATTCAAGCGCCCAGAGTTAAAGCATCGAAGAAAATCCAATTTTCTTCATTAACATTGAAGATGACTCTCGTAGTGGATGCCTTTTGACTAACCACAGATGACAACTTTAAGCGAGTTCGGCACACTGAAGAATAACAATTGATGAAGTCGCATATAAGGTAAATTTAACCACACAGAAGTTCTTATGTGCTTATGAGATGCCATTAGGAAACAGCCTGAAAAATGAGCAGAAAACAATCGAATTTTGCTGCATGACAACCCCTACACATTGATTCTCGTTAGTACGTAATTACCTGGTCAAGCACCGAGTTACCACGTTAGAACATCCTCCCTAATTGTCTAACCTCATGCCAGCCAATTTCTTCCTGTTCACACGGTAAAAACATCGATAAAAGGAAAACAATTTGCAGATGCTAATGCTGACAGGAAAAATATGACAAAAGTATTGAAATACATTTAAAAAATTAACTGTTTTGAACATTTTTATGATTGTAGGGACAAGTGTATTGCTGTAGGGGGAGAATATTTTGAAGGGAAATAGGTTTGTAAGTTTTTATCTTTATCCAATAAATCTATTTCAACCGATTACAGGAATTTTTTGACTGTACCTCGTATATTATTATTACAATCAATGTAAAAAAAACTAATAATATTAATTGTACCTTCTGGCAAGGTACAATAATTAATATTATTAACAGTTGACATTCCAGTAGTAGGAAATGAATTAAGAAAAAACTATTTAATTTCAATTTACATTAGCCTTACTTGAATTAAGGTTAAATCTTACCATAAACATACAAAATTCAACGGAGCAAATGCCCCCCCCCCCCAAAAAAAAACCTTTTGTTTTTGAACAGTGAACAATTTAAGCACATGAGAAAATAACAAACTTTGTTACACAAGTTTTGCTTTTCAAAGTAGGACAGTTTTGCAAAATAGTTATCTTTTGTGCATTCTAGCAGCATATTTACCACATGCTCGGATTAATTTGACTTTTCATAGATTTCATAAGAGTTTCATACAGTAATCTAATGGTGTCTCTTACAGTCCAAAGTAGAATAGAATATATGTTTATTCCCCCCTTTTTTTACATGCACCTTCTTAAGTTAAAACATGATTATTTAAACAAAAGGAAAAATTAGGTACTCTCCCCAGACTGGTCTGTTTTGAGAATACCATCACTTTAAGTCGACATAGTCTTTTAGAGTCCAAGCAAGCACATAATTAAAACATAAATTAAACAGTTCCTTCTCTCTTCAGAACACCTACCTTAAAATCTAAACTTATGTATTAATCCCTAAATGGCTGTGGAATTAACCCTTGTTGCTCAGCAGTTAACAGTTTCTAACTTTTTTGATGTCATTAACAACATTGTTCGTTAATCCCGATCCCTATACCATGTAGTCCCCCTAACGCCGCCTATCCATACACGTGCAGTGGGTATGTTTCCAAACAGTACCATATTAAGAAATTAAAATTCTAGAAATATACTATAATCTAACTAAACTAAAAATAAAGTAAACTAAAATTAACGTACTTGAAATATCATGAAAAAATACAATGTATCCAACAAAGCAAATATCACTCATAATTCTTAGTGAAAGAAAACAAAATATTGTATTTTTTTAAAACTGGATCATTTCTGCAGTAAACATCTTATATACATAATTTTGCTAACAAAAGGCATTATTGGTACATTATTTGTATCTTGCTCTGAAAAAGACATATTTAACCATTCAATTATATTATCTGAAAAGTCAGGATTATCACGTGCAGCCATCTTTCATTAGTAGATGCACCAGACATGATGAAAAACCGCTGGAATGATGATAGGCGGAAAGCGTGGCAGCAAGCAAGCATGAGAGTGGGGGATGGATGCAGGGCATGTAGAATGTTACAGTGGGGAGAAGGAATGGAAGAGATAAGCCAAACAAGGAAACAACTTCGCTCGCGTGAGTCAGCGTCATCAGATGACGCAGGTGGTATTTGCGGAAAAGCCTGTCATTCACCCGGACCGCTAAAAACAGTATAATCTAGTCATTCTGCCCGCAGAGCATAATAATCTTGGCAGATTATTTCGTCAAACGCCCAGGAAGATTTAATTGTTTAAAACATGCATTGCAATAAAACTTACCCTACAGACTGTTGACCCGTATCGAGGCTTATCAGATTCTTTATCTACAATTTTTTTCTTGCTTATATCATTATACATTACAGGAGAAGTTTGGGGACGTTTACGAAGCCTAGTTTCAGATAACTTGAGTGATTCTTCTTTCGAATGATGTGATACATCAAATGTTGCTCTCCTGTCTGAAAGTCACATTTATAATACAAAAACAAAGAGCAAAAATAACAAGTTATTTGATTTATATGTAAGGTTATGTAACATTTCAAGCTGTTTGTGAGGCTTATCAGATTTTCTTCATCTGAAATTGTAAAATGTGAAAATATCCACAAGTTACTTTTTGGGATACAAGCCTAATATATATATATATATATAGTAAACCTCATTACATCTGGACTAATGTGGCGGTATCCTGATCAGGACACATACAAATCCAGATAAAAAATACAAGATAAAAATTGGGTAAATATCGCCTACATGGTACAATAGGCAATGTACACTTCACAGACGTACACGGATGGTCCAGCCACATTTACGTGAGAATATTCTGGGAACTGAAAGAACACCCGATAATAATACGCTATCATTGCTAAACTTGACCAAAGTTAGTGTTTTTGAGTAAATGAACAGCAAAAATCTGAATCTACAGGATGCAATCCATACAATAGCCTCGATTTTGTTGGTTATTCTTGTGACTAAGATGGTCTAAACAATGATAAATGTCCAGATAGGAAGGTCATGTGACTAAACCAGCTTTATACCGTATAAAATTGTGTTTAGTAACGTTTACTCTCATACTAGAAAGTATTTATTCAGTATTCTGCGCATTCATAACTGCACTTTAATCTTAAATGTTTATGTTAACAACTCAGTGGCAACTAATAGAAACAATAAAAAGCGTGCGACATGATAGCTAGCAACACTTGCACTCCGTTTGGATCGCCCAAGAACAAATCCAAATACAATACACTATAATACAGTATGTAAAGTTTGCTGTGTACCAGAAACCACGACTGCACGTGTGCATGTCTATAATACTACGCTGTAGTAAGTTTATGGCTGGTGCTGCCATGAGAGAATGACGTTTAATGTTTCTATGGCAGTGTTACAACTTACCATATGTGTTGTGAAAACAAATATTCACCGTCCATCGGATCGGTCAGCTGATCCGTATAAACCAAAATCCGGATAATTTGTGTCTGGAGAAAACGAGGTTTACTGTATTTTAATTCAAGGAAACCAGCATCCTTGTGGTAAACTGGAGAAACTCCCATGAGAGAGATAATAACTATGAAATCAGTTCCATTAAAGAGGAATGCTATCATAACTGTTCATTTAGCACCACTCAGGGAGTACGTACCACCTCCTTGGTAGTGTTACGTTTTTGAATTCACTTTTGTTGAGAAAAAAAATATATATATAGAAAGAAGGGTGGTTGACATTATTGCTGTATCATACATAGATACATAAACTTCAAACTGAAATTAAATTTGAGTCGATAAATAAATAAATAAATTTTATTGCGATTTCCGATAGTTCAGTATTTTGTATAAGCTAATTAAGCACAGTATAAATGTATTATAAGTATATATATTTTAATTTTGTTCCCAGCTAGACTTAAACTAACCCACTTTAGATTACAATAAACCCAAACATTCATCCGTACACATACGGTATAACTGACCAACCCGCCCAAACATACATGTACAATGGATTGGCCCACCTGCCCACACCACACATACACGCACAGTGGTATTGAGCCCCTTACGGCTTTGTATTCTTTTTTATGTTTTGCCTATTTGTCTCCTTGTTTTCTACAATATTCTTTCTTTCTATCAAATGTGACCTTCTTTCTTACATTTTTCTTTTGAGTTAAGTTATATATATAATATAAATATACTAATATAAAAATTAGGACAGAAATTATTGACAATAGATACATAAAGAAACTCATGGCACTGTTCAAGAACAAATATAATTTCCATGTAATTTCGTATTTAAGATATATGATTTTTTTCTAGCTACTCAATTAAAAAAAAAAAAAAAAAAAAAAATTTCATGACTAACAAAGGGTGACTTATGAATATTTAAAAAAAATACTTACCATTAGTAACAGGAAGCAGCGTGTTAAAATCATTAAGATCTATCTGATCGTTATTTGAGCCATTGGTTAATTTTCTAGATTGTGTTAATTGATCGATATTCTCCCTAAAACTATCCAGATCCGTCCTCCACTGAGATCCATGTTCAGTGGCTGCCTTCTCCATAGCTGATACTAGTCTCGGATCATGCTTTGGAAACTTGTTTCTTGATAAACGAAGCTTTGTTGACCTACTAGATTCTGTACATTTGTCTGAATTTTCTTTTTCCATTTTTAGACTGTTAGTTTCTTTGTTGGATAATTTTTCCACATGAAATTCTTGATTTACATTTTTATTATCATCTTTGTCTTCTTTTATGGCAGGATCATTATTCATCTCTTGCTTTTCAGAAAGTTGAAAAATTGTTTCATTACTTTCTTGTTTTACACTGAGTTTTGACTTTGAAGTTGGTATTTTTGACTCAAATATGTGTATTGCTGGGGAAGATGAATCACTGTTATCATCTCCTAATGGACCTTGCCACCGAGGTTTATTCTAAAATATTAAATTGCAATTTAATTACACAGTGAAAGAAATGAAATTGTACATTGCTAAAAACTAAAAAACACATATTTAAATGAGATTGACCAAAATTGTGAGAAACAGTTAAATGCCTCTCATCCTTAACAATGAAAATACTTCAAGATATCTTATTTTCAAAACACTATTTAATGTACGTTGAACCTTTTAATTTAATATAAGCCATGTCGTTGCACCTTGGCAAACAGGCAAAGGTGTGCCCCTCTCGAACGACATACAATAATAGGGAAACATATTCTAATAAAAAACACATACACTTCATGTATAGTCAACCAATAGTCTTGTCAGCTCTAAATCTATATGTAGATAACTTACAACATCAATGAGATACTTAGACTCTGCAATTTTACGTCTTAGAGTATAGTCAGTGGCAACAATATTTCCAAAAACTATAGTGAACAAATTACTTGCTTATAGGCTAAGAAATATAAATATTTCAGGTTTTGGAACTACACAATGAATACAGGCATAACATTATTATAACTCATTATTAAAACACTGTAGAGATATTAAAATTAGACATTTTAGTTCCGGACAGACGATCAATATTTACTTGATTGACTAAAACACATAAGTAAATATTGTAGAAATATGAGTGAATATGAGGGGCAAAAGAGTGTGATGAGTGTAATCATTTTTACTAAGGTCAACCAGGGCAACTAAGAGATTTACAGCTTTATGTGGAATACGAACTATGTAGGATCCCATATTTGGTTTGATGTGCTGCTAAATGCCAAGTCTGATACTAAGTTCTTTCCCAACATAACATTCGGACGCTGACTACCAAGACCCCAGACTTCTCTACGTTATTGGCAACCATGAGAGGACGCTGTGTCGGTATTGAGAGGATCGAACATAGAACCTATCGTTAACTATCTCTACGACACTTCGTCCCCAATTAGCTGGGTTACAGCACTGCACCACTAGTGGTGACAAACATATCAATGTATAACACCTCGATACCTTTACTATTTTTGTAAAATATTGTTGAACTTGATTCGTTAATTATTGTACTTGAATTAAATAATAGTATTAACAATTTCGTAAAAATTTCAGTTGTGATATTGTCTGGCTTTCAAAGTTATCATGAACCCATAAAATAAGAGCCTACATGAAAATATTATACTCCAGCCGTTCTAACTCTACCTTTGAGTGGAGCACAACATGGCAACATTGTATATCTTGAGCGCTTGGCTCCTTCCTGTCCCATGGCTAATTTGTTTCTGGTCTAGATAAATCACAACTATGGCCTAATAGTTCTTATAAGTTAAAATTGTCCTATTGATTTAGTTTTTTTTTTTTTTTTTTTTTTATTTGTAAACAGTAAAAAAAAAGTACTTCTCAGTTAAACACTGGAAAGATTTTAATTCCCATTAAAAAAATAAATTAGTACCTGCCTACATTCTTCCCAATTAATTGTGAGTCATCGGATGTACATTTAGAGCAGGGCTGTGGCGGTCTGGATGCAATGTTGCCTATGTCGATTTTCCAGTTTAGCCCGCAAACCTCAGAGGTAAAGTTAGAACGGTTGGATTATAATAGTTGTCACACGATAGAAGAGAAAATACTAGATTCTATTCTATAAAAAAAATTTAACTTTTTAAAACTTTTATTCTGAACTTTTGTTATATGTATGATTAAACAAATATGTTTTTAACTGAGAGAACATTAAGTAGAATTTGGCTTTTCTTATTCTCTTTTAGGGAGTTTGGAGCAGAACACTATGGTTTTTAATGCTACCGTTAATTACAAATGTATAAGGGCTTTGATTCTAAGCTTAAATATTTTCTAAGTGTATATGCATATGTATTTTTAAAGTTTTCTGCATTTAATTTAAATGCCACATGTGTGAAATTTTAAAAATGTTTCTGATGCAAGTTGAAGGGTTTCGTTGTTATCTGGCTGACCCTAAGTAGACAATTTAGTCCCACCTGGAGGCCTACAAAACTTTACTCACTGCTGTAATTAAAATTATGTGAATCAAAACTTTAAAAATGGAAACATCATGAAGTTTTGGCAAAGTCCCCACCAAACAAGTGCCCATGATGTCCTGAGTGTCAGTTATCCAGACCAATCAAGTGCTGTGACAAAAGATAAAAAAGTATTTTTTCCTCGAGAGCCACTATTGTCACAGTACAAATTTATTCAATCTATCTGGCTGACATTTTTGGAGCATATAGACTTCACAATGTAGACATATTTCCTAAAAAGCAAATGCTTTTTGGGTACTGTGGTTATGTTTTGAAGGCATTAAATGACAATAAATGCATTTAATATCAAGCTGGATTTAATGTTTTTACTAAAATATTATAAATTTTATTCTTTCATATTTCGTCACAACGCTGACCGCATTGGATAACTGAGGTTCAGGATATCACTTGGCACTTGCTTAGCACAGTGAGAGCTGCACTAAAACTCTATGTTGTGCCCTTATTTAAATGTTTTATATACTTACAGGAAGATTTTTTCAATCAAATTTCTTTTAGTGTATTTAATTTCTTAAGGGTTTTTCTACACCATTGGTATTTTAACTTTAATTTTTATACAGGACAACAGTCCGACCCCATAAATTTAGTTAGACCTCGTGAGCTTTGAACCTATGAACAATGAAGTATGGAGTATTAGCGGCTAAATTAGTAAGAGGTCCGATAGAAGTTTTGAAAAGGAATTTTCTGTTCTTAATTTTTTTTTCAAGATAAAATGAATCCAATAAAATATAAACAAATTTTCTTTATTCAGAAAAAAGAGTAATAATTTTTTAAACAAATGATTTCAAGTGTAATTGTATACTATCATGTAACACTCCTTAACAAATTCCTTACACTAACAAGGTTTATCAATGTCTGTACATTTTATATACAGAATTTTACAATATTTCCTCATACTTGATTACATTTTTTACTACCTTCTTATTGATTTAGATGGTGAAACTTTCAGCATAACACTCAAAACTGAATGAAAATGCAATATTTTGGTGTTTTAGACTCACTTTCAGAGCTCTGTAACAAAACCCTCTTATTTTTATGAATGGATCAGGTTTTTTTAAAGTAAATAATCAAGTTTCAAAATGGAACCGTATTAGGGCTTCAAAAAAAGGATTGGTGTCTGTCCGTATGTGTGTCTGTGCAGTTCGCTGGAGACCAAATGGATGGATAAATTTTTATGAAATTTAGTATGTAGGTGTATTTAGCCAATATCTCCAAACCACTTCTTTTACTTTTTTGAAATTTGATTAATTTTCATGGGCAAAAAAGTACAAAAATGGAATTTTCTCAAAAACGACTCAACCAATTTTGATTAAATTTTTTGGAAAGATGTCAATTACAGTTTGAAATATTTTAGTAAAAACCACATGTCTCTAACTTAACTAATTTTTTAGTTATGGCAAAAACATATTTGGGAATCAAACCAGTAATTTTCAAAGTTTTGATTTTTTTTTAGTGTTTAATATGGGGGAAGGTTTGTGCCAATTCTTTGGAACCAATTATTTATGCATGCTATAACATAACTTGATAGTTAATTTATCAGAATACTTACACTAAGGCTACAGTTATACAAACTATAATGTGTCACTGGCATAAGCAGTGAAATATAGTGTAACTTTACTTTGTATTGATCTAGATGGATCAGTAAAATAAAATTGTATCGGAGGTGAACGTGGATAAATCCAGTTTCATTTTTTGCAGTAATCTGTCATGCTGTTGCTGTTTTTGTTGTGATTAGTAATTAAAAAATGGCCTGCAACTTATGTAGCTGTTGTATGTTTGTTTAACGTGCAGTAATAAGAATTAATAATGAATGAGGCATTACTTTTTCCAGTATAAAAATTAATTGGTTGTATATTCCAAAAGAAAAACAGAACAAAAGCTATGGTCGAAAAATAATGAAGACTACCTATTTTGTTCAAATTTCTTTAGCTGCCCTCTAAACTCAAACTATTTTCTACAGCAATAACTACCAAATAACTAAAGTGCTCAGGTAGTATTAAGAAGGAAGGAAAGGCTTCCATTAGTATCAGCAGCGCCTGTTATCTGATTGTGATAACCAAATGTCATACCTTACTGCATTCCCTACTACACACGCCGATTTGTGATCAGGTTTATGTTAGGTTATATTAGGTTAGGTTAGTTTAGAAATTTTATTATTTTACATTAGTATATTGCAATACAAGAAGTTTGAGTTTGGATGGCAACTAAAGGAATTTGACCGATACTTTAATAAACATATATTTGTACTGAAATGTATTTTCACTTTATCACTGAGGTTGTAATATATGTTGCATATAAATAGTTTACTTATGTAGTCTTGAAGTTAAGCATAAGTTAAATATATACATGTACACACTAAAATAGTGTATTACTCGATAAACAGAAATCTATATGTCACTTATATGAAAACAGAATCATGGATATTTTTCTATGTAGCTGTGTCAAAGTGAACACCAGGACTGTCCAAAATTTAATAACTACGTACTGTAGCTCTATAACAATTCAGTAGGATACATTGTTACATCAGAACACAGCTTGTTTTTAGTTTTGTTCAATTTTTAACTATAAAGAAATTACAGTAAATTTTCCCTACAAAAATTGGTTTTTCTTTTGTGTTTATCACACATTCCTTATAGTACCACACAAATTTTTGAACTATCAAGGTTTTACTGTAATTAGTTTTAGAATAATGGCTGGTTAGAAACTATTCTTTGAGAATAATTTTTTTTTCTATTTGAGTTCAGATAAACATAATCAGAAACATGTTCTGTAGAAAATTACCGTTTTTCCTTCACCTAGGAAGACCTAGCAGGTTGATATGAAAGTAGATATAGAAAAGAGATGAATGACATGGGAAGAGATAAAAAGAAGGGAGATATGGAGAGATAAGGTTGGAGAGGTTTGGTCAGATCTAGAAGTGAAAACTGAAACTGAACAGGAGATGTGTGTATGTATGTACAAGGTACAGTCAAAACCTTCTCGGAATCGATGTCTAAAGACACACAGCATTGTTGCTCATGAGAATTTTGTTGTGTAGCAGCTGGTACTAATCCTGGAGAAGGGATATCGCTAGCCTGAGAATTGCTCAGCTACCATTGTTCCTCTGTGGGGATCGCAATTTGTGTATTTTTTGTTTACATTATCGCTTTTTGAAAATTGATTTAATGAACAGTGAAAAAAAGTTACATTTTTTGTTTTACTTCAAAAGTTATCTTTTGAGAAACTTAAAATGTTAATTCATGTGTACAAAGTTGAGGCAATGAAGAAAGCCAAGTTTACGAATGGCACAAATGTTTCCGAGAAGGTTGGATAAACATTGAAAATAACTCTCGTAGCCCTTCCACTGCTACCATAGATGACAACATTGAGCGAGTTTAGCTAATTGTCCATGCAAGCAGAAGAATAATGATTGCTGAAATTGCATATAAGGTAAATTTATCAAATGGCAGTGGCCACACAAAAATTCTTAGGCACTTAGGAAATGCCATTAGGCAAAAACCGCCTGAAAAATGGGCAGAAAACATTTGGATTTTGCTGAATGGCAATCGATCCCTGTTAGTATGTGATTACCAAGTCAAGCTCCGCGTTACCATATTAGGACATCCTCCATACTCCCTTGACCTCATGCTGGCTAATGTCTTCATACGGCGAAAACATCAATAAAAGGTTAGGTGTAAGAGAGGAATTTTTAGTCTCAACCTGGCCAATTATAAAATAATTGTACAATAAAGTAATTTTTAATTTCATTTCATTCACAAAATGAAAATGATTTGCAGATGCTGAATCTGTCAGAAAAAATGCGACAAAAGCATTAAAATACATTAAAAAAATAAGTGTCAAAGGTGTTTTCGAACAACAGTATGACCGTAAGGACAAGTAAGCTGTTGCAGGAGGAGAGTATTCAGAAGGGAAATAAGTTTGTAAGTGTTTATCTTTTTTCAATAAATATATTTCAACCGATTCCGGCAACTTTTTGACTATACCTCTTTTGTGCTATTAGTGATGTTATCATTCATCAATATTGCCTAAAGTATTTTTTGTTTTATTAATATGGTCTAGTTGTCTTAGGCTACATTTGAATTGTTTTTAGTGTAAAAGTGTTCAAAATAATGTAATAATTTTGTCATATTCCAATGTCTTGTATAGTTATATTTAGATTCAGTTTGTGACTGCTTTTACAATTTTAGTAAGCTTACTACGTATTTTTTTTTGCAAAAATAATATAGTTTACTCAAAATTTGAATCAGTTGACAGTGATGAGGAAAACAAGCCTACCACAAGGTTTAGAAACAAAAGAAATGAAGGAAAATTGTATAAACGATTTTTAATTATTTTTTAATAGGATCCTTAGATCCAGAGTTTTTTTTTTCAATAAATCAAATTTTGAAATGCACTGAGTTTATATATACAGTATCTTACTAGACTTCTAAATTTATTTACTAAATCATGAAATAATTTAATAGCTGAGTCTAAACTCTAGTTTTAGGGTTAGTTTTGATACAATGCAATTTTTGATTAGAAATAAATCAGAGAAATAGTATAAGAGCACAAAAATAATGTTGGGAAATTAATATTGTCCTGGATTCGAGCTAAATATTATTGGCTATTATTACTTATTATATGATTATTAATCTGGATAGTGTCATTAATTTGTTTCTCCTATATCTAAACAATATTGTACTAAAATATTATCAATAAAGAGGGTTGCTATTATTATTATTGAATTGCAAATAAGGTTATTATAATAACTTACCTAAGTTATATTAATGACATAAAGTTTTAACTTAAAAATTAATACTAATGGAAAACCAAGTTTTGTGCTGAATATTAATCTTGTACTGTTTGAATGGAATATTGGCCTATGGAACATGTTGCAACAACTTCTGCTATACTGGATTTCTTGTTCATGAGCAGTCATGATTAATTTCAACAAAATGAAAATAATTATAACTATTTAGAATTAAGTATTTAAGCCAAAAACACTATTATAATAAAGAAAATCTTACAATCTTCTATGGATGGTTAAGTTATTGTTATCATGTTTTATTTGATACCTGAACATGTTAATAATACAAAAATCTTATTTTATGTGAGATTATAGTTTTAAATAATTTTTTTCTAATCTGTAAAATATATGGTTTTTATGTATAAGATTTAAATATGAGGTTAAAATAAACTTTAGAAAATAATATAAATTTCAAAAATGTTTACTTTTGTTCTGCAACATTTTGTCAAATTCTTGGGATTAATGTTATCTTACTATTATATAAAAATCTAATGGTGTCTGTGTGTGTGTGTGTGTGTGTGTGTGTGTGTGTGTGTGTGTGTGTGTATCTCAATCACGCAAAACTACTGAACCTGAAAGTTTGTATCAATACAACCCTATAGCAATACCAAACTGAAAATTAATTGTTATAATAGTTTCATTAATCAGCTGTTGGAATAAATAAACAACTTACATAGTTCTGAAATAAATACCGGACCAAACCTAACCACAACCAGGGTAACTAGAAAAGATGACGACGCTGCGATCACCTGGTTTGATTATTTCATCAAATACTGTTATCTTAATCTACAAATCGCATGGAAGTATTCAGTTAAATAGTAGGCAAGTTATTTATCACTTATCAGCTGGAATTGTAAACTAGGGAATTAGAACAGTATTTTTGTGTTTGCTGTTGCCATTTCGCCCATGTGACATCATAGGAGATGCGTGAGATACATACTGTCTTCTTTCCTAGGGGTAACGTGACCACAACGCACTTTTGCATCATACCGATGCCAGTAGGTACATGTTTTGTATTACTGAATGCAATAAGAACAATATAAATCAACGTAAACCCCGTACGAAGGACGTGTACTTTGCTAGTGTACCAATATAATTCTTGTTTCAAAGAACAAAATACATCATATGTCAAATATTTTACACAAAATTTAAACTATTCTTTCAGATAATCAATAAAAAATATGAATGTTCCACAACAAAAACTAATTATAATATAAGTACACAATTATACAAATTTTGCTATGTGACAAAAACTTGTTTTGTAACTTGGAATATGTTAAATAAGGAACTATTCAATTCAAATGTATTAAATGAAATATAGTTTTTCAGGGTGTTCATAAAAAACCCTTCAAGATTCCGGGATATGGTTATGTACACAAAAACTATGAAAAAAGTTCCTGTAAACATATGTCCTAAAAAGCTCAGTTTTCATCTGTCTGCCTGAGTGTTTTTTTTACATAATTTATCATATTTTAACAACTCCGGTACTTGTATGAGAAATAATAAGACCTAACTCAGTGTAGAGTGTCAAGTTCCTACTTTTTACTATTTTAAGGTTATTTTTAGTTTTCAAAGCTTAATATCTTAAAAAGTATAAATTCTTCAAAAATACTCCGACACATAACAATTGCACAATTTGATTTCGTAAAAGATCTTATCAAGTTTAAAGTCGGAACATTAATAACTGATAAGTTTTTGTACATTGTACATACTAATGTTGTAGCAATGTTATCCAATTAGCATGTACTGTATTACAAAAATTACAACTTAACAGTTATCGTTGATCCGTTCTTAACACATTCAGTGCGCGTCCCGCGGAACTGCGGGGTGAGCTGCTCGGTAGAGGTGCGCACCACGTGGAAACGCGGGGCAGTGCAACGGACTGGTCTACTGCTCAGTGTGAGCTCAGCATTGGGCCGGGAAACATCGTGTTCCGTGAGCGTACAGTGTTATTCCAACTCGACTTTGGCATGGAGTTCGTTTCCAATTCCCGCGTTTTCAGTCTGTGCTAACCGCGTTTATTGACTTGCGAGTTTGCTTACGTGTTTGTGCTCTTATTATATTGTGTTGTATATATTATTTTATTCTTTTACATTTGTTTTGTTGTTTTATATTATGTTTTATAATGGCTGCTGCTAGAGAAGCTGAAAACATTTCCAGTGATGATACTGTCTCGGATTCTGGGAGTGAATCAAGCGATTCTCAATCAAGTTCAGACAGTGAACTTGACAGTGATAATTTTAATCCAACATGGTCAAATGCAACTGCAGGACTTAGACGCTTTCCTTTTACGGGAGATAATAGATTATTAGTGGACATACCGGGTAATAATACTCCTATCGATTGGTTCTGTCTATTACTAGACAATCAATTTCTTGAGACAATTTGTCGTGAAACGAACAAATATGCACTTGAGCTATTTTGTGGACCATCTACTACCGTGCAATCACGAATTACTAGATGGAAAGACATTGACGTAGAAGAATTGAAAGTGTTCAGGTTTGCTGTTGCACACAGGAACTATACGTATAAACCGGCTTCAGGACTATTGGAAGACCAACAGATTGTTCAATTTGCCACTGTTTAGAGAACATATGAGCCGTGATAGGTTTCTGCTGATTCTTAGATGCCTTCATTTTTCTTCCAATGATAGTGAAAACAACAGACCTGTCAAAGACCGACTTGACAAAGTAAACCTCGTAATTGATCAGTTCAATAACAAAATGGACAGTATTTACTATCCCTGTAAAGAGCTGTCTCTCGATGAAGCTATGGTGTTATGGTGGGGAAGATTGGTGTTCCGCCAATACATCAAAGGAAAAAGGCATACATTTGGAATTAAATTATATTCTCTGACCGAACCGTTTGGACTTACTCTTCGTTTCATGATATATTCAGGAAAAGATAGTGAGTTGTCCGGAAAAGGCCATTCTGATAAGGTTGTCCTAAAACTTATGGAGGGAAAGCTTGGTAAAGGACATGCCATATTTATGGACAACTTTTATAATAGCTTTTCGCTAGCCTCAAAATTACTGACTATGAAAACCTACTGTACAGGAACACTGAGGGCAAATAGGAAATATAATTTGAATGAAATAATAACTGCCCAACTGAAAAAAGGAGAATGCAAAGCTCAGTATGCAGAAGGTGTAATGGTGGGGAAGTGGCGAGACAAGCGCACAGTTTTGTACATATCCAGTGAATATGAAAACAATATGGTCACTATTATAAACAAAAAAGGTCAAGAAAAGGAGAAGCCTTTAGCAATTGCACAATATAATGCCCACATGAAAGGGGTCGATAGGGCAGACCAATTGTTTTCTTATTATCCGTGTGAGCGCAAAACTTTGCGCTGGTATAAAAAGATATTCATCCACACCCTCTCAATGACTGTCGTCAACTGCCATCTGCTGTATAACATGCACACAGTGGACAAAAAGATGACATTATACGACTTCAGGCAGAAGCTCATTGAAAGTCTCCTACCTCAAAAGCAAGTAGCTCCTCTCGTTACTCCACCACGAAACCCGATTCACAAACTTATTCAAATCGAAGAACGGGATAAAAAGGGTGATAGAAAGAGAAAGTACTGCTTAGTGTGCTATAAATATAATAAAAAGAGGAAGATGACAACATATACTTGCTCTCAGTGTCCAGGCAAACCAGGCCTTTGTGCTGTGGATTGTTTTGACAAGTTCCACAAAGACATGCAATAAACCCACAGCCATTCCGAACAATGTAAATATGTATATAAGTATTTTACAAACTTTAACAATCAACAAAAACAGTATTTTATGTGTTTTTTATATTTAGTTTTAATAATTTCGGATGTTAGAGACATGTAGTGTGTGACAAAACCGGCGCAAGGTGCTGACCCTGCGGATCCGTGGGCCAAACTGTGACGTCACATATGGAGCCATTTTGGATACCAGAGATATATTTTTGGTCATAAACAGCCTTCTAATGACATAAGGTAAGTTTATCAAATGACTTTACATTTCAGCTCCTGGGGTGATATATATGTATTTTCTTTAGCAGTCTATGTGTTAACAATCTTTATACCATATTTTAGAACTCAGAAAATCTTTATTTTAAACAGATACATCTGCATAATTGCGTCAAAATATTTACATTTTTCACATTTTTAAAGATTACAACTATTTTTACACTGGTTTAAAATTACAAAAAAAAAAAAAAAAAACAATACAAGATTGCAACAAAAGCATATGAAAATTCTTAATTACATTATGTAGACCTAAATTAACAACTCTTAGAGGTGTCCGTCTACCTAACTAACTATAACCAATCAGATGTTTTGCAGGACAAAAAATCCCCTACACTGTAGAAGGATTTCTCAATGAGCAAACATTTTACCCCTCTCTGGAACCTTTTAACGTCACGTTCGGATTTGAGGACCTCAGGTAGTGCATTAAAAAGCTGAATTCCTCTATACTTGAAATCAAAATTTGCAATTTTTTATTATTTCGTAGTTTTATTGTTTTTTTAATTTATACTTTTTAAGATATTAAGCTTAACCGCCATTCTGAAATGGTACAAAGTAGGAACTCGATACACTATAATGAATTATATATTATTATTCCTTATACTTGTACCAGGTTTGAAGATATCTTAATCTTGAGGAGTTATTAAGATATGATAAATTCCTGTAAATAATCATATCCTGAAGTCTTGAAGAGGTTTTCATCAACACCATGTATAGTAAACTCAGATTAGTAGAGACTCACCTGAGGAAAGTGGCACTGATAATGTGTGTTGCACGCTGTACCTATACAGGGTGCCTCATAGTAGGCAGCCGAACTTCAGGCGGTTATTCCAAAGGTCAAAACAAAAAATGTGTTGTGGACATATGGTCTATCTTGCTCTGTTTTTCATCTATCTTTGTGTGAGTGAGAGACTTTTACAAAAAGCTTAATATCTCAGAAGTTACAAGATATTATTATTATTAATAATTTCGAAGACGCCGATCATAGAGATATGGGCGAATATGAGGGGTGAATGTGTGTTATGAGTGTAGATGACCGAGTGTAGTAATTGGTCCTATCTGAATTCGATTTAGTTCAGAAAGAACTATTTATTAATAGCCAATAGCCAGGGCAACTATGGGACCTACAGCTTTACGTGGAATCCGAACCACATAGTGTTGGTCTGATTTTCAGCTAACTGACAAGTCTGACACTCAGCTCTCTTCCCTACACAACATCTGAACATTGACTAACATCCAACATGGACACCCCAGACTTCTCTAGTGGTGTCCACGTTGATGGCAACCATTGAGCTGAGCCAAATCGGTATTAAGAGGACCAAACATGAGACCTATCACCTACAATCTCCCAAACGCTATGTCCCCAAGTAGCTGGGTTAAAGCACTGCGCCACCAGTGCCAACTATAATCATGAAACTTGGTATAAATCTTGGTTTATACAGGGTGCGGCAGCATAACTTCCTTTTTTCAAAACTCAATAAAAACTATTGTATGCATCGGAAAATATTTATTTATTTTTTATAATGTAGGTACATGTCTAAAGTTTTTATTTACATTGTTTTAAAGATCAATGTTAGGTGACGTCCCTCATTCTCCATACATTGCGTAAACCGATTTCTGGCGTTTGTCATGACTCTTGTTAGCATAGCAGGTGTTATGTTGGCAGTTTCTTCTTGGATGTTGGTCTTCAAATCTTGTAGGGTTCTTGGACGGTTCACATAAACACGGGATTTCAAAAAAACCCCATAGAAAAAAATCACAAGGGGACAGATCGGGAAAGCGTGCCGGCCATCCAAATCGCCTCTAATTGAGATAAGGCGCTATGGAAAGTGTTCCCTCAAAACAGCCATCGATGCTCTTGAAGTGTGTGCTGTTGCATCGTCTTGTTGGAACCAAGTGTCCCCCAAATCCAACTCTTCTAGCCGTGGGGAAAAAAAATTCTGTAGCATGTTTACATACCGGTCCGAATTCACTGTCACTGTAACCTCATTTTCCTCAAAAAACCAGGGACCAATAATTCCAGCTGAGGAAATTGCACACCACACTGTGACTTTGGGTGAGTGGTCTCGAGAGGCCTTTGATGCAATTCTCGAGGGTTGGTGTCAGCCCAGTAGCGCATGTTTTGTTTGTTAACCGACCCACACAAATGAAAATGGGCTTCATCGCTAAAAAAAACAATAGCACCCTCGGGAACGACATCAAGAAGAAGATCACACGCGTTCATCCGAGAATTGAAGTCACGTTCTGAAAGTTCCTGCACTATCGCCACCTTATAGGGATAAAAATCAAGATCATCACGAAGAATTCTTCTCACAGAACGATCGGATAGTCCAAGGGCAGATGCGTGTTTGCGCGCAGAACGCTGTGGTGATCGCAACATTGACGCTCTCACTGCTTCAATGTTCTCAGGTGATCTAACGGGCCAAGGGACTCCAGTTCTTCGTTTTGTCGCACTTGCAGTTTGTCTGAATGTAGTGGCCCATATAACAATTGATTTGCAGTCTGGGACGGGAGCCAACAGGGCTAAATTAAAGCGATTCCGAAATGCACGCTGTGTTACAATAACCGAACATCCGCTTGAAAAGTAGGCCTCAACAACAAAGGCACGCTCCTCACTATTCCAACACATGATGGCGACTGAACCGTGTCGGGACAAAACTTTACAGTACCCCCTCTTGAACGAGACCGCTAGCGCTCCGCTATGACATCAACTAACTGAATGGCGCGCATTTAAAAAAAGGAAGTTATGCTGCCGCACCCTGTATATTCCCTGAAAATAGTTGTATTCTTTAAAAATTTCATTTTTGTACAACACTCATTTGTAAGCTTGAAGCCTTTAAATTTTTAAAGCTAAATATCTCAACAACTATAAACCTTTAACACTTCAAATGGAGAATTTAGTTCTAGAAAAAAGGTATAAAGGTGTTTACAATAAAAAAACTAATAAATGACAGTTTTTATCAAATAAAAAAATTGCTTGTTATTGGTCAGACTTCAGAACTAATAAAAATAAAACAATAATAATGGTATTTTTAACTATGCTTTATTGCCTACTTGGATGTAGTGACATGTATTTTCTCTAAGAAACTATTACCTCTAAAATGAAATTAATACAGGGATTTTAACGAAATTATTAATTAATTATGTAGGGTCATTAAGACTGTTCCTGCCAATTTAAAATAATTTAATAAAGTTTTAAGAAGGAAATAACATTTAATTAATTATAGGCAATACAGCATTGTTCAAAATAATATTATTCTTGCATTTTGTTTTACTTTGGATAGTTCTGAAGTCCAAGCAATAACAATACATTTTTTATTAGTTAAAAGTTTTAGTTTCTCAGTTATGAGTTGTTTGCTCTTAAATTATACTATAATTTGTATTAGTAAATTTATCAACTTTGTCTTTTTTTGTATTTCATCACCAGTGGTACTTTTTTGAAACATCAAGCTATCAACGGTCCAAAGCCATTTTATTTATTTATAAGACGCTGATCTTCAAGATATGGGCGAATATGGATTTCGAATGAGTGTAGATGAGCGAATGTAGTCATTGTTACAAACTAAAGCCGACTATTCCTTAGAAAGTGTCATTAATTAATAGCCCAATGACAAATGAACAGCCGGTGGTTATCAGCTGATCCTTCTCAAAATGTGTTATGACTCTGATTGGGATCGAACTGAGAACCTTTAGCTTATGAAGCTGGGATTGAACCAACTACGCTACTGACCAATTGAAAAGCCATCAAGCTAAATTTAGTTAGACCTACTGGGTTTCGCACCCGCAACCTCCTGCATTGAAATCAGAAGTGCTAACCACTAGCAAGAGGCCATTAGTCTTGGATGGTTTTAGTTAAATGTAAGGTTTTTGAGATATTTAGCTTTGAAAATTTTTAATAGCCACTATTTTAAAAAGGAGTATTGTACAAAAGTTAAATTTGTAAGGAATATGTACACTATTAAGACCAAAATTTATACAAAGTTTCATGATTTTATCTAAAGTAACTTTTGAGATATTGAGATGTATCTTTGTGCCAGCATAAGGATAACAAGATACAAAATCCAGCTGTATAGTTTACAGTTTAACTTGATGCTAGAGGCCTGATTGCTAAGTCACTCTCTTTGTTTTTTTAAGATCTTGGTCTCGGAAGGAAATATATAAATTCCTTCTTGAAAAGAGTGTCAAAAGTGGCAGTAGAATCTTAATACAGACTCTGCCTTAAGAGATCTGAATCTTGGACAGCAAGAGATCAGTTGTGGCCCCACAAAGAATCCTAACTCTCCCCACCCGGTCTGCACTCTGAGGCTGAGTGCTAAATCTCAGAGGCAAAGGAGAAGAAGAAAGAACAACAAAGAAAACATAAAAATTCCTTAAAAGAGCTAAATGTCTCATTCTAGAATGGAACTGACTGTGAAAGATACCATCATTTTGCATTTTCTCTATTTAATTATATGCCAAGCGTATATGTCTTCTTGACAAAAGAAACATGATTTCAAAACTGAACTTTGCTTAAGTTTTAACTAGGAAAATTATTTTAGTATATTTAGGTTCCGTTATATTTAAACTAATTATAATTCTACATTCATGATTTTAAACTAAATACTCATTCATTTAAAATATTAGAAATTTGATAACTGAATAAATATAAAAGCAAACATTCTAAAAGGATATTTTTAAACTTGCAGTTCTAAGTTTTTAAAGAAATAAAGTTTTCACAGCACTGCAATAGTAAGTTATACATTTTATTTACATAATTTGTCATTTATTTCAATAAGAATTTTGTAATTGACGTAAATTTAAGTTCTTCTCACCTCTTCCACAGTCTTAGTAGAACTTTTCTTTAGCACTTTTGAAGCTTTTTCTTTAAGTTTCTCAAGATTTTTTCTCTGCGTTTCCATCATAGCTTGCTTCTTTTTCACTTCCTCTGATAACTGAAGTTTTCTCTCTGATCGTTTTGCTTGTATGTAAGCTTTCATTTCACCACTGTTGTATTTATTTGATCGTGCGCTATCTCGTGTACATTGGTTTTCATTTTTCTCTACCTTTGGTGGTTTCTTTATGGGCTTATACGTACTTTTTTTTGTGGCTGACTCTTTCACTGGCTCTTTTTTACCTTTAAATATAGAAAATAATTAGTTTAAAACACTAAACTTGAGAAAACAGTAATAAAATCAACAAGGAAATACCACAACTGAACTAGTTTTGATTGGTAAAATGAATGAAAGAATACTAAAACCAACAAAGTAAATACAATTGAAGCTTTTCATCATCATGTGAATATAATATTCTGTCATGCATTATCAAGATACAAGGTCAAGAAATTTAGTAAATCAGCTGACAAAATTTAATTTTGTTTAATTGCTTCTGTACGGTCTGCATTGTTTTGTTTACTAGATTTAACCCATTGTGGATCACTGATGAGCTCAGCTTGCATGCAGTGGCTGGGCCTAGCGGCACAATGACGAGCTCCCATAAGCGCTCTGCTTTTACTTTTACCTCCAATAGACTCTACTAGGTTGCGTAAGCGTCTCTGTATTTTTTTAAACTGAGTCACTGAGTATTTTTTTAAACTGGTTTCGATTATAAAAACGTTCATTAATATCCCATAAATGACAGTAGTATGTTGAAGTTGAAGAAGCAGTATATAATATTTATATTTTGTTCAGTAATATAATACTGTATAAAACATCTGTTGTCACTAAGCCTAGTCCATTCGATGACTCAGACGTTGTTATTTCTTCGCCCGAACTATGTGCGCGATATTTAGATTATAACTCCGACATCGTCCCCGCCATCCTATAACCTGGCTCGCCACTGCTATATTGCAGGTACCCCAGCAGGCCACTGTTACATCTAAGCAATTACCTGCAGTTTTACTGTGGCATAATGTTACTGTTCTGCTGCCGCCTCGGTGCGCAAATTAATTTGTACCTGCTGGGGCGCACATGTCTAAATAAATCGATCCGCAATTGGTTAATATTTAAATCTTATATAAAATATTTTAAACTGCAAACTCAATTATATGGGAAATCAGTACAGTAATATTTAACCTAATATTAAATTAATAAAACCTTATATAATATAAATGAATAAGTACTTAAAAGTATAATAACACTGGGATGGTATATTGTAAAGTTTAACTTATTGATATATTTGTTACTATACATATTTTACTATAATATCTTAGAGAAAGAACATAAAACAAAGAATTTATTACTAATTGAAAACAAATAATGCAATATGACGAGTAATATATATTGTAAGAGTATATATTATAAAAACTAATAATAATTGTGAATAAAAATAGTTTCATTTCTAACAAATGTGTTGTCAAACAGTGAAATATTCAACAACTGATTTATTAATGTCTTGTGTGTATGGTGTGGTAGGGAAATGTGGAGTAACTGCAGGAAGAGCTGTTAACTGTTCTGACAGTAATATTTTTATAATATTTAACTAACATATACCATTACATTTTTATGCATGTTCGTTTTGAGTTGCTTGCGAAATACTCACTGATGAATTACCTGGACCCAGCACAGTTAAGTAAATGTTCAGGATTACCATTTCTATTATTACACTTCTAAATGACAGTAAAATTTGCAATATAATATAGCACCTGCTTCCCATGTGACTAGCCACAGCAAGGAAGAGCAATAGTTGACCCAATTAAGCATGTCTGTCTCAGTGCTGATTTTGCCGAGGTAAAGCTGTCAGCAATAATTAATTAAGCTCAAATTGATTTTTTACTTTAGATGTTTTTGGTTTTTTACTGTACTGTCTTGTAAAAACTAAACAATTTTTTTTCAACTTACTTATTCACTAACAGCAGAACATTTTAATATTAAAAAGGATTTTTTTTTAAACGATTAACAACGAACAATACTTTTGAATTATGTGATCTACGTACAATGTGTTTTGAGTTTGGAATAAATAAAAAAATATACTTACAAGAGAAAGATTAGCTGGAAATAACAACATACAGTAAATAAAAGAGGTTTAATATAACTACAATAAAATACTACAATAATAGTTTAACAATAAATTAGTATACAAGTGACACATTTAATCCTTAAGGATTATCGCCTTTCTGGAACGGCACTATACTCTTACCCAAAAGGAGTATTTATGATGAACGCCTAAATGTAAAACAGGAGTAAAATATTAAATTTATTGACAGCTTCTACAATGAATAATTAGTGTTTATTGATGATGTAAATGAGTAAAAAAATACTTTTATGTTTTATACATCTTCTTACAATACTCCGTTTTGTCTTGAGTATTTTGAGGACTGCCTTTATCAAAACAGGGGTAAATAGTAACTACTGCATATAACCCATTACATTCATAGCATTCGTTTTTACAATCTTTCTTATTCTTTGGTTTCAGTTGGGTATTTGCAGACTGAAAATAACTTTGTTGGAGTTTCAATTATGTATTTTTGAACTAATAACGGATTAAGTTGAAGCACATGTGCGGGAGACGATAATAAATGGTTTACACACATAAACTGACATCAATTACAACCACATAAACACATTATTCATCAATAAACAAGCACATGTGTGAAAACTGTAGTTATTATCTTTACCACCTTAACTTGAGTCCGCTACCTGGTGGTAATGATACGTTCGACCCTTCACGCGGACTTCCTTTAATCCAATTAGCTACGGCTCAGAGCTCTACCCAGTACATGTTAAAAAAGGTTGCATGTTATATTTAAGTAACAACGAACATTTTTTTACAATCTACTTTTAAAAGGAAAAACAACAGTTTTTGTCCCATTTAAATCAGTTCACTACAACATTTTAAGTAACCACGGCTCAGTGTCATTGAGTAAATAGACCATCCAGAATAATCAAAAACACTTCTTGTATTACTAAGTCTGCGCAAGTAAACATGTAATTATATTTGTCACCCTCGAGTCAGGCATTGCATTGGTAGCTCAACGAAAAAACGAGTTTATAAATTGAATTATCTATTTATGATTGAGTATATTAGAGGGATAGGACATCAGCAAACTTACCTTAAAAGACAAGTTCACTAACATCAGAGTAGTAGTCACAAACACAAAGTAGACATAATCTCACAAATTTTCAACACCACAGGCATTTTCTTCAGGTGAGTAGAGGGAGAGAAAGATTGAATCACCCATAAGACTACCATGCTATTTATGAATAGTTGAGTAGTGTTTTTAAGTCCAGGGGTGAGTTTGTGACTCATGAGCTAACAATGCAGTGAATCACTCGAGGATGAGAAATGTAATTACATGTTTACTTGCGCAAGCTTAGTAATATAAGAAGTGGTTTCAACTATCTGCATGGACTATTATTGCTCAATGTATGGCATTGAACTGTGGTTACATAAAACATTGTAGTGAACCGATTTCAACAGGACAAAAACTGATGTTTTTCTTTTCAAAAGTATATTATTAAAAAATTGTTACTTGAATATAACATGCAACTTTTTTCTTCATGTACTGGGGAGAGCTCTGAGCTACAGCTAATCGAATTTAAGGAAAGTCCGTGCTAGGGACAAGCGTGTCGATCTTTCCGTCCTGTCATTACCCCCAGGTAGCGGAATTAAGTTAAGGTGGCACAGGGGTAATGCTCTAGCTCAATGATACACAATCTGCTACTAGTGCGTTGAGCAGTAACTTTACAGTAGTTGGGCGAGAAACACTCCAGCTGACTAATACATAATCTGCCGCCCTTTAATTCATTACACCAATAACAACGATGTAATAATCAACGAGCAATATTTTATTTAGCTGCTTATTTTGCCAAAGTTAATTTATTACATAGTATTTTCACCCACAAGTGTTGTATATAAATTTGTTTCATGAATGATGCACGGAACATTCCTGAACGACAGTGCTCCTTTGATTACTTCTTTTGCCATATTTTGACAACCTCCTAAAAATTTACAATAGGACAATTTTGACATTGTATGAAGATAGTAACAATAAATCAAACAACTAATTTAAGTAAACAGAGGAATAATAAGGTAATATTAATAAGAATGTGTAAGAAAAAGTAGGTAATGAGTAGTAATTATAATATAAATTTTGAAGAGTTAGTGAAATAAAAGAAATACAGGTTACAAAAACAAATATGTTATTTGGAGAAGAATATCCTAAACAGAAGAAGAAAATGAAGAAAAAATGGATAGGTGTAAGAGAGGACTTTTTAGTCCTAACATCGCCAATTGTCTGTACTGTAAAGTCATTTTTCATTTCATTTCAAACCCCAAACAACAAAAAATTATTAAGTAAACAAATATAGAGCGAAACATGTAACCACTAGCAAACCGCTTTACACATTCTGACTGCTTTACTTTATCTTTAAAATTGAAGTACTAGAAAAGTGGAGACTTTCTTTGAACAGAATCTGAATTAAAATGAGAATACATTAAAATGTTTTACTATACATACCTTTATCAAGATCGATGGTAGGATTTTCTGAAGAAATATTATGTAGTGTTTTGTCTAAATTATCTAACATTGATTTTAAATCTGTCTCTGGCCTATCGACTAATTCCACTTTCTTTTCTTGAACTTGTTTTACAGGTTCATGAATATGTTCTAGGGTAGATTTTTCACTTTCTTTTATACACCTAGTGCTATTTTCTTTATCTTCCTTACACAATTTTGTTATTATCTTTTTATTTTGTGTAAAAATAGATTTTTCCTTACGAACTGCAGAATTTGAACCAGACACTGAAGTTGATGGCAGTGACCGAGTAGGATATGGTTTTATAGCTGAAAAAAATTTATATATATGTATATACACTAAAATGTTTTTACTGAAAAATTATATACGAAACTAAATCTAAAGTAACATTTATGGGGTGAAATGTCTGAACCATTTGAAATTAAAACAGAAGTTAGACAATGAGATGGGCTCTCACTCTTGCTATTTAACTGCGTTTCAGAAAAAGTAATCCAGTAATGTCGGAAACAAAAAGTAGAAAATAATATGGATCAGCCCATTACGTTAGGTAGAACTAATATTACAGCTGATTGTTTAGCTTTTGCCGATGACCTTGCAATCCTAGCTCAGGATATTAACACTGCTCAAAAACAAAATGAAATCTTGGAAGAAATTGAGGAAACGTTGGTCTACAAATTTCATTTGATATAAAAGAATACATGACTTTTCTCAAATCAGCAACGAAATTCATTAACACAAAATATGGAAAAATAAAAAGAGTATCTCAATCATCTCAGTGAAATTATACAAGAATTAAACTTAGAAAAATTTGCAAATGAAATTCACTGTTAAAAGATGGCAACTGCTTTTAGTTTAACACAAAACATTTACAATAAAGTTACTCTTAAAATACACATAATTCAGAATTTACAACACAGTAATTAAACCAGAATGCCTTATAGGAATGAAACTTAGTTTGGATTAGACGGATGAAGGTCGTATTCAATTCAGCGAGTCACAAATCGTAAGAACGGGGCTTAACATTTTCACCCCCGTTCTTTAGTATTCATCTAAAGAAGATGAATACTAACTAAACAATCCTTGTTGTTCTAATAATTGACTGTACCTAACAATGATAGGTGCAGATTACTTCTTTTTTTTTTAATGGTGAAACTTTTGATAGTTTCATTTTCTCAGTAACTATTGCAATAGGCAAACGTATTATTTTTGCCCATGATGGTGTTTAGCTCTACCGACAATGCTGAAGATATTGGTGGCGGTGAAAGCGTTAACCCTTGAATACTGAAACAGATACGTGCAAAGACAATATTCCGAACAAATATCAAGAGCCCGTTAAGTTTTCTAGGTTAATTTCTATATACTTGTACATTCAATACGCTACGAGCTTCTTAGACCTTGTACTGCCACATTTAATTAATGTGGTAGTAAGATTTGAAATTCATTCTTAACATCTGAATTTGATAATTTAACTTACAATTTAGAGAAATTAAAATATATTTACAGAAAACTTTTGATAATGACAAATGATCTTTATTGACATGAACATATAGTACTGTAATTGCATTCAGAGTTTTTACTTGAGGTATATGGTCATCAATAATTGTCTTATTTTAAAACCTGTACAATTTTCTTAATTTACACCATTGGTCAGTATTTAATATTTTTAACAAGATCTCTAAAATAATAATCTCTGATCCCTAATTTTATAACAAAGCCAAAAATTACAGTTAGGAAAACTGTGCATGAAAAATATTTACCTTTTGGCGATGACGTTTCAGTTACCCTCATCACTTTAACAGGCCACCCTTTTTCATTAAAAAACAGAGAATTGCTTTCCAGATTAGAATATGAGTATGTTTTTAAGCAACTTGATGGCAATTCACTACAAGAAACAGTTTTTCCAACTAAAGAAGTTTTATGTCTTTTTGCTTGTAAATTGACATTCTTGGTAGATTTCCCTTCATTGGAGAATTTCTGTTTTAAATTTGCATGACTTCTATTGTCTGTTTTTGATTCATCCATATTGTTTAAATTAATGAATGTTATAGTTGATTCAACGTCCTTCTCCAAATTGTCCCACAACTTTATTACTTTGTCCCCCTGATGATGTTGTTGAGTTACAGGATCATTTTGATTTTTTTTACGTAAACATTGTGCGCTGTTGCTGTATGCATCAGTCAGACTCTGGAATTCACTTTCAGAACCTACAAAAAATAAATAACATACTTATATAACATATTTGCAATACAGTGGCATCGCAACTATTCAGATTGCTACCATCCAGAACCTCTCGATTAGATTTTAAAAAGTCCAGAACCTCTCGATTAGATTTTAAAAAGTAGGTTATTTCTTCAGCAGTAAAATCAGGTAGGTTTGTGCTATTAAATACATTACATGAGACTATAGTGGTACACATGTGCTGCAAATGAAGTTCTCAACCGCTTTCTTGTGCTTAAGATTATATTTCCCACCCCTCCATGTTCATAGTATGATGCACAACCTTTCCCACATAATCTTATTTTTAGTCTTGTCACCAGTAGTCAGAGTCAGTGATCCAGCTTAGTTGTGAAGTGTACCTACAGCTTTCATCCATTTTTAAGCCATTATTAAAGTAATAGAGCATGAATACAGAATATGAACATAACAGAATAAATAAAAAGTGAATATAAATATAAAATAATAGAAGATTCAAGATTAAAATCAAGTTACAAAAATGAATATCTTCTATCGATAAGATAAAAAGCAATGTTGCATTTTTGTCCATAAAAATATACAGAACAGATTTGACACTCGACAAAAATGGATACCACTATAAACAGATTGTACAGCTGCTAGCCATACAATTTTAAACTTAACCCTATAAATAAAAATATTTCGAAAGTTTATTATGACCATTCTTTTAGTGTATTAAGTTTAGCTGGTAGTTCTTTTTATTTCAGTAAAAAAATTAATTCTGCAACTAAACATATTAAGGCAATACAAGGAGTCTAGGAAAAAATTAATAACGTGGTAACCATTAATTATTTCATCATGAAATTTCAGTATACTACACCTAATAGCACTAATTACAATTGGTGAACAAGACAAAAATAATCTCTAATATCTTAAAATGACAATTCAAAGTCACTAGTTTCAAAACGTTGTGTGAAAACCCGTGTTTTTTAGTTGTAACTCACATATATTTTTACACGCAGAATAAATATTAAAAACTGTTGGTACTATCATAAAGTAGATTAAACACTGAACATGAATATGTGATTAGATATTTTTTACCTATGTAAATACAGTAGCGCCGCAAAGTGAAGGGTCTATAATAACAAATCTGATAGTAGATCAGGAATTTCTCAGTTCTCCATCCTCGGATACAGTCTAAGTGTCTTGGCAACTACAATTAGTTCATCCTACATTTAACTGGCTTTTTAAATACGTTTGAATACATCGTCATTTACAGCTCGCTCTTCTTTCAATGTTTTTCACTAAGACTGACACTGAATATTTGTTAAAATGTTCTATCCTATCAGTCTGTCTCATACAAACCTCAAAATCTAACTGGCAAAACTTTTGAGATGACTGGTCACAATCATTAGTTACTAATTGGTAGCAAATCCGCACAGGAAACAGAACACTAACTTGCAATCACCCTCTCCGCCAAGAGTCGCCGGTGGGGTAGTAGACATTGTCAAGTTTGTCACCCATCTAGCGCTAAACTCGGTAAATAGGTACCGGTACTATAGTAAATAGGCCCTTTACCCAATTTTCAACCCAAATCTTACAACCTTATTAGCATAAGAGCCACACACAACAAGATAGAGCCACGTTTCTTGTGAAACAATTGACTTAGAGAAGAATAGTTGCTTGGTGAACAACAGAAATAAAACTATGCCTGTGAATTTGGTTTAACTTTTGATCAAATAAAATAATACTAAGTAGCAAAATGTTAACGAAATTTGCCTTCTTTGTAAATGTTATTCTTCTGACGGAGGGCGGTTGCCCCTTGCTGAATCCACAATTGCTTTGTCATTGCATTCCAATAGCTTCACAAGTTTTGGTCATGAACGGAGGACCTGAGGAGCAATTATTATAACATACACCAATATATAGAATATTAAAACTATTAACTGTTCACCAAAGGGTCTAACTTATATTTTAAGTGTAGGCTACACTTGTTATTTAAAGTAGCATCAAGTTTAGTGATTAAGGATTAGGATATTGCTTTTATGTATCATGACTCATCAACATGTTCTCAGTCCTGGTTCTCTAGTTTTAATTTTAAGTTCCATTACTAATTTCAGTGTTTGATAATTGAGTTCCGGTTTGTTATTTCACAACCCTCATGATCAATTTCAAGAGTATGTAGGCCTAAAACTTCATCATAGTCACATAATAAAATAGAATCACAGTCACGAAATATTTAATTTTTTTTAAATATAAAACTTCACTCGCCAGTTCATATGGGCAAGTTCCAACTTTATTACACAAGTGAAGTACTGACTGTTCGCTGAATTAGAGATTCGAACATTGTACCTTGCCTTATACAGTCTAAAGCTTTAGCCATTGAGCCACGATACTAGCAATTTATCTGATACACCACTATTAAAGGTTCCCAAAGTCAATATGATTCACTATTAATTAAAAATTTGCATGATTTCCTTAAAGGACAAGATGATGATTTTAGGTTTCTAACTTTTCTAAAAATAGGTAGTTGTCAGATTAGACCTACAGTTTTATATTTTAGAATAATGAGTTTTAAATATTCCACAAGATAAATCAGAAGAATATAACGTTCTTAAGGTGGACAAAATTGAACACATTGTTTTATTGACTTGCAATTTTTACGAACAAAAGTGCAATACCTACTAACTTAACCCCGATGTTCAGTACGCATAGGCTAGGGAATAATAACTTACTCGCAGCTTAACTCAAATTTTTAAACTAAACACAAATCTAAATACCATAATTATAGAAGCCAATTATCTTGGGAATACAAGAAAACATATATAAATCTCAGATGATTTCATGAGGTTACGTATAATGTACACATATTTAACCGTCAAGTAATTCTGACGTTCACAATCTCGATTTCCACCCGAATCTGAGAACCTTATTAGCCTAGGAGCCACATACAAGATATGGCCAGGTTTCAATTGAAACAATTGACATAGAGAAGAATAGTTGATAGATTTCCATTCAGCATGAACAACTGAGCTTTCACATCAGTTTTATTAGAATAATAACCTCATAAAAAATTTGCCTTTTAATAATAGTTAACCTAAGCCTAAGAAAATGTCTTTTATGTTTCTGTAACCTACATTGAACATTTTCAAATCATAATAATCATATTTCTCAACTTCTTTAATAGTTCTATCAACTAAATATACAGAAATAACATTTGTCTAAAACTAGGCAAAATGTAATATGCTGTAACAAACCACAACCAAGCAATCAACAAATTGTTTTTGTTTGTAACATGGGTTACTTTTATTCACTTACTTGTAATAGACTATGCCTGGTTACTGTAATTTTTATATATCCTACAATGATCTCATTTAGTTGTTAAAACACGTTTAGCAATTATGAATATTGTGTAAAACACCAGAACCCGCGGCATTAAACATTTAAACTTTTCTCAACAAAAACAAGACAACAAACACCAACGTCAAAGAAAGCTAAACAAACAACATCGAAACATTCGAAACCTTATACTTTTTTAGATACATAGAGGAATATTTGTTAATACTTTGTGAATTTCCGCACTAGCTATAAACATGTATGATTTAAAAATAAGTTTTACCACATTTTACTGCAAGTTTTAATGTATATATATCATGGCATATACTATATAACATTCAAGAGAATGTATGTCTGGTGCACTCTAGGTTTATACATGACTACTTCACTTTTTCCCTTGGAAGGATTCTAGAATGGTTTTATTCACATCCGACTGCAGATCTCAGGTTAAAACCATTAATATTTGTAGTCAAAAGTTACACACTGAGAGAACGCAGCGATTAATAGGGCTGGCAGTAACGCGTTCAGGGGTATCCCCTAGTTACAACTAAACGTAAAGTTGTTACTAAATGTTACTTATGTACATTGTAATTTACCATAGCTACATTAACTTTCGGAATGTTGGATTCTGTGAAAATAAGTCTTTTGATATGCCTCACAAATGCTAACATTGCCTCAAGGAGTAATACTCCCATTCGCTCCACTCTATAGATCCCCATAAAACAATTTAGTGTGCTTAGTTACAAAGAAAATGCCATTGCTTAACTTAACGTGAATGACTGTCGAGCCACTAAAAGGAATTCCCATCACACAGCATATTCTACCATTAAAAATCCAGTGACATTGATTTTATATATTACGGTATATAAAATCAATGCTTGTACTCAAATATTATTTCCTGAACACTGCTGTCAAAACATTTATTTAGTCCCTACCACTTCATACTGCATTTTAAAAGTTTTAAATAATGATGAAGTTTGTCCCTCAATATATTCAGTGAAATTTGAAATATTGCTTTTTCAACAGGTTGAGTCCCATGTCCATCAATTTTGCTACATGGAACTTTATTTCAGTAGACCATGAAATTAACGAAATCTTTCCCCCAGATCATATAGCTTGAAATTGATAAAAATATTCAGTTCACTGTATATCCTCAATATATATGTCAATACCAAGTAAACAATTTTGTGTGTAACCCTATTAAAACTGTGTGCACACATTTGAGACACACGGTCTGACAAAGTACATACTATGTGCTCATATGTGATGCACGGGTACTTTGGAATGTAAATAATACTTATAAATTTTCAAAGGAATATATATATTTATTGAACACCAATATATATATATATATATATATATATATATATATATATATATATATATATATATATATATATATATATATATATTTATTTATATACATAATGTACTGTTCCTCAGAAAAGGACATTTATTAATAGCCCAATAGACAGGGCAACTATGGGACCTACAGATTTACATAGAATCCGAACCACATAGAGTTGGTCTGATTTCCAGCTAATTGATGAGCTTGATACTAAGTTATTTCCTCTACACAATATCCGAACAATAATTACTACCCAACATGGACACCCTAGTCTTCTCTAGTAGTGTCCACCCCGATAGCAACCGTTGAGCGGTGTTGGTATTAAGAGGTGATTCATGGAGCCTTAAATGAGTCCATTACTAGAGATCAAATCTGATACACGCAGTCTGTGGAGGAGACATGGTGTGTAGCAAATATGATACATGTGAGCTGTAACATGATCATCATTCAGCCTGGGACTCAACCTGTTAAAAATGTTTTTTAAAGTGTTGTTAAGGTAAAGTGGCCCACACATGTTGAGACTTGTTTCATAGACAAGTTTCGGTAACTATATCTCAATACAAATTGCACTGTAAGCAAGGATTTCCTTGTCACATTACTCAGTCTCGGTTTCCTGCAGGCTGCTGATTTTGTGAAACCACATCTCTGATACTCACCAGGATACAATCTCAAATTGTGTAGTGTTGCCTCAAGACAAGTTTTGCTATTTTTCAGCTAACTCACACAAGTAAAGTGTCTCATGAGACATGAGACCTGGTTACTGAGATCTGCTTGAGACAAATCTCAACGTGTGTCTAATAATAATAATAATACATAAATGTCTTTAGGTTGTAATATGTAGTGAGCTATATTTTAACAAATATCTTTTTCGTCTGGCGTACTTGATAAGAGAGAAATTTGTTGTCTCCAAACATGAAGTCATCTCCAAAGGGTTAGTGGGTTCAACTGACAAACTAGTGGGCTGTGTTATTATTATTATTATTATTTTAAGCCTTTTTGTAAGGTTTTGTTACTGTATTGTATCCTAGTTACTGAAAGACTAGTCATGGAATGGGCATAAATAACAGTATGATGACTGATTAGAGCTATAATTAATTCATGGTCATATATTTTCAGTTCGCTTAAAGTATATTAAAGTATCATTTGGGGCATTTTATTCAATAATAATCAAGAAAAGAAATGGTTTTTAAAAGAAAAAGAACTAAAGTAAATGCTTTATGTTGGAAATTATAATATAAAACAACATTAATTTAAACAAAATTTTATCAAAAATTTATATATATATAAAAAGAACTACACTTAGCAATCTTTTCTTGATTTTTTAATGTTTAAAATCGATTTCGGTCTCGAAAGACCATCATCAGTTTAACATAGAATACAAATAGGGTTATAAATATATCTTTAGAATAATTAATTTAACAGCTGATATTATAAAAATTTAAATAAAAATGTAGATGGATAAGTTGTAGATCTTGTTAAATTTTATAATTTTGTATCTTCATGATAGAATCAAACATAATATTTGAGTGAAATTTTATTTATATATATATATATATAAATATTAAGCAATCAAATAGCTAAAAATGTCAAAAAATTTATATCAATAAAGTTATCTTAGTGTGAGATTTTATTTTCTCATTTTCAGTAAATTTCTTATATTTTTTATGTGTTTATTATAATTACGTTATTTTTTAGAAAACAATAACTCTTGAACAGAAATTGATCACATTTTAGCTCTCTGAAGCAATAATTTATCAGATTTCCACATTATAATCAAGCACTTTAATCTTGATTATGATCATACTTATAGAATAGCAAGTAATGATTGAATATACTGTACATTTAATTTAAAAGGCCAACTTGGAATAAGAGATAGGCTAATGCAGAAGATGAAGATAGACCTGTTTCATCCCAGACACAAAGAAGAAAGGCCAAATATAGATTGAACCAAATAGTGCGCTGAACGGGCGTCGAGTTTTAGAAAGTTGGGGTGTCGAGTGGTTAGTTCTCATGCTCTGTGTGCAGATGGCAGGGCCAGTACTGTTTTCATTCCCTTCCCTTATTTCCTTCCAATACTGAAGGATAAACATAGTAAACTAAATTTATAAAGATTTACATCGATCTCAACTGAAGCTCATACTGCTGTCATAGGAAAGTGATCTCTGTTTCATTTTTCTCTGTGTCCCTGACACAGTTATTGCAAATACAATTTATTTTCTTGCTGTTTATCTTACCAGCAACATAGAGCCATGACACAATAATGAATGGTTGAGACTGTGCAGATGCAATAGCCCGTGCTCAATTTGGGTAGCCCCTGATCAACCTGAGTAGCAACTGACATACTTGAGTAGCCTGTGACCAACTCGGGTTACTCAAGTATCAGTTTGAGTAGACACTGAGTTCCCAATGAGCAAAGCAAGTGTTTAAGCCTGTTGTAACCGCTTTGAAAATTGATCTCTTATTTAAACTAAACAACACTCTGTTAATTTTCTTGCTCTTCATATTATCTTCTAGGATAGCTGAAATAATTACATGGATTTCTTTGATAAAATATGTAAGATTATATTATCAACCATTTGTTTAGTTGTCAATATATATATGTGTGTGTGTGTTTTTTAATTTTAAAATATTTTTATTTCATTTTATATTTTTTATAATACTTTACTATTTTATATATTGTCTGTATATCTAATACTTTTTAAGTGAAGACAGTAAAGATTATTATTATGTATACTTCTATCTATTGAAAGAATAAATTATGTTTTGGACTTAGAAGAACTGTCAAGGACGTTTATTTATCTATCCCAACTTATCAAAGCCAATTTTACCAATTTTATCTCATTAATAATAAACGAAACTGTAATATTTATTAAGGAATAAATAAAATATTTATTAGTCTTTGGCCACAAAAATGAAATATATCTACTGTCCAGCTTCTATTAACATCTCCTCAAGATCAGTCATACTTTTAGGCTGGGACAATTATAATATTGATATTTATTTTTCTAAATTCAAATTAAGAACTCATAATTATTACACATAGAATAAGTAAACTGAAATGTAAGGCTCTAAATCCTGTATTAGATAAATTAAAAATTACAATTGTTATTTAGTTCAGAATCTCTTACTTTATACGCATATCTCGAGTTAAACCCCGTCAGAAAACGATAGTGTATTATACATAATACTTACCATCAATTGATGAAGTTAAGTTCTTGCGTTCATCATCCCATGGAGAATATTTTACCTCTATCGGTAGTTGAGTTGGTCTAATCCGTTTACGGAGTTTTGTTTTCTTACCTGGAAAATAACATTTGTTCTATCCACAATATGTGAACAATATGATGTTAAGAAAGTTATATTTCTCAAAGTAATGTAATTTAATAATAGTGAGCAGAGTGCTCGGCAACTAGCTGGACAGTAAGATGTAGTTTGCACGAGTCTCTGAGAACATGAGAGCAGTGATTCGAGGTTGTCATCGGCTGGCACATTATTTCTCACTTACCATATTACATAACTGAACCATGGAGGTCAGAGTCCTTGCCAACTAGCTGGACAGTAAGATGTAGTTTGCACGAGTCTCTGAGAGCAGTGACTAGAGGTTCTCATTGACTCTCACATTAATGCTCACTTACCATGTTACATAAGATGTGGTTTACACGAGTCTCTGAGAGCAGTGACTGGAGGTTCTCATTGACTCACACATTAATGCTCACTTACCATGTTACATAACCTATCTAATATAGGTATTACCTTAAATTTTTATAACCTGTGATTACATACATGATAGTATTGAGCTAATTAAGTCCATTTATAAATTTGATTTACTGCCCTACCTTTCAATAATTACTTACATTGTGAATAAGGTTAACCATACAATAAATTACAAATTGTAATGCTCTAAGGTTAGTTGACAAGGGCCTTTCTATACTTGGCCTACTTTTAAAGGCAAGCGTGGTACTGTATTGACTCGAAGTATTACTTCAATGCCATCAATCGTTCTAGTGCATTGATTGATTTTACCTCTGACTTTTAAGATAACATTCTCTTTAACAACTCATTATAATTACCTTTGATTACTTGCTTGTCTCGTAAGATCCTTATATTGTTGTAAGTCATATAACACCCATAAAAGCACTCACGCCCTTCACAAAAAACTCCAGAAACTTAGCTCTCTATTTCAAGGATTTGGTCTGAATTAATTACCGTATGTATTTGGATTACTTATTACCATCGTATTAATGAGAAAAATAACGAAAACCAACTGTCATACTAAAAACATACGATTTTAATAACGAAATGAAATACTAAATACTGCTTGAAATCAACAAATTATCAAATTTGAAGGCTTTCTCTTGCGTTGGTAGTCTGTATTAACTAATGTTATTCATATTATTTTGCTTTTTAAAATTAATTTACAAAAAAGTTTACACTTAAGAATTAGTGTAAAAAATCTTTATACAATCTTTTCAGTGTGGTCTAAATTTATTTTTTATTACTATCTATAAAAACGAGTGTAAACGCTTTTTTACTTTAATTTTTCCCAACTGTCTTAAATTCATGTTTAAGGAGTCCGTTTCACTCCACGAAATACACAAAAAGGTCATATCATTATTTCAAGGGATATGACCGCAATAATGATCGTATAGAAATTGCATTGTCAGTTGACTGTAAGTTGATTTTTGTTAAATATTAAGTATTTATTTAAATTTATTACTGTTAATTATGTGAAACTTTAAATATCCTTAAATGAGTAACATAAATGATGACGCTGAATTAAAAAAGTCATGATATCAACTTATGGCCCACTAGATTGAACCTTTAATAACCGTAAATTTTTCACTATAAGTCATTATAAGGTCTGGCCGGTGAGCTATGGCCCCTGAAAGATTAGGTAGACCTCACTACCTCAAACACACACTCAGGAGCGGCAAATTACCTCGCCCTGTCCCTACCATAAATCACTCACTATAATTCTATTACAAGATTGCAACTTTTTTATTCTTCCATTTTTCCCTCCTGATATTGTTATTTTTGTAATCTATGTGAAAATCTGAAAAACATTACACCAAACATGATAAAGTAAAACATAAATACCGTATTAAAATGATTAGATAATATTGGTGTTAACAAATTACATATTTAAATGTTATACTTAAAAATTTTCTAGTTATTTCAAATTTAGACTTGATTTAAATTTAGACTAACGTAGATTACAAAACCGTTAGTTTAAAAAGGAAACAGTAAATAGTAAAAATATTTCAATTTTGTACTAGACACCCCAGTTGGGAATTATTTATGACAAGCGGCCGAGAAAGGTTGACAATGGCTGTCCTGGCGGTGTGTGTGGTGCGTTGACTCAGTCCCTTAATCTCTCAGGGGCCATAACCCAACGGCCAAAGTTATAATAATAAACACGAACCATACAGTTGAAATATATCTACATGTGTTGGTCCACTGACGGTAAGTTGTGTGTCTACTTTCAAGTGGTGACTTGGCAGGTTGGGAAATATCTACCATATTTCTTTTTTATTGGGCACTACTAAAATGGGCCGCTATAATGATCGGTCCCTCTTAAATAAAAACAGAAATTATTCTCGGTCATTACAATTATACATTCATTACAGAACTATACAACATCTTTTATGTTAGCTCTATAATCTTTGATCGTAATCATTCGAAACGCTTTCCCTTCTTACCCTATCTTGAATATCGGTGCCATAACCTATAAATAAATGATGGTTGAGTAGTGCACATGTATTAAAGCATATATCTGGTATTAACTAAAACCATTGATTATTTAAACCTACAATACATAAACCATATAATAGTAATATTTGTGGCAGTAATTTTGTTAGTTTGTGTGGCCCGCAACCACAGCCGTTTTAAACTTCATTACATTCACATGGGACTACACTAGCGCTCCACAATGAACCACAAAAACAGCTGATATTTAGAGACTCAAAATTTAATGATTGGATATAAATATCATATTGGATTGGATCATATGACCAAAATATCATATTGGATGAGAAATCTATTTGTGTATAAAATCAATGCTAAAACACTGAAGTAATGGGCCTATTTATGACATAATTACAGTGTTTTAGTGTAATTCATAATTGGGTTGGTGTTAATTCGACAATATTTGAGTCAGCTGTTTCTAAACGTCAGCTGACTCGAGTTTACAAATCACATAAAAGTATGGTGCATGCAGTATGCCTAATATTGGACAGCTGTTGCCCAAGGTGTCTTGGGAGCGGCAATTGATCTACATTTAGCTATCAGTCCGAAAATTACTGTAATCCTCCGACAGAGTGTGTTGGCAGCACTGACCTCAACCTCACTTCTTAGAGGTGAATGGACTACTGAGAGCATTGCAAACTGGTAGTGTCTGATGAATTATTGTTATACTAGGCGTAAAAAATGTCACACATTAAACATCTGAAGTTGGTGAGTTTTGTTTGACGTTATAAACAGTATCAGCTGCTCTTGAGACATTACAAACAATTATTTAAATTAAAAACATATTCAGAAATAGATTCATTTAGATTTTATTTAAGGTGATAAGTCATTTAAAAAACTCTTCTTATGCCACTTGGAAAATATTCGCCATCCATTTATTTGGAAAATGCTGTCCAAATGACGCAATAGGATAACATTTTGGGTATTATGCAATTTCTTGCCACCTCTGAAAATACGATTTCTGAAACCACGAGTGTTGAAACAGTCGTGAAATATGAGTATATATCTCTTGAGGAGCTTGATTTCATCCACGGAAAATTCGTTTTTTTACCTAAAAATAAAAAAACTAGTTTTTTTATCTGATAGTGATAGTTTTATCTGATAACAAATTTTTTAAAAAATCGTTATTTTTCGACAAGTGTTCTTATCATTTCTCGTGTTTTGTTTTATGCTGAACACAAATATATAACTGGTTTTGCAGATAATTATTTGTTCATCCTGAAAAATGCATTTTTTAATGACATAACCAAATATAACCTAACTTTTCCTAATTGTCTATTTTCTCAACGAAAATTCGTAATTTGCGTTAAATTCCAGTGTTTGGCCTCCGTGACGGCCTGCCGGCCATCACTCCGGCGGGAATATAGGTGAATTCGTTTATATTCAGCGAAAAAAACAAATCAAAATAAAAAAGATGATTAAAATAACATTTAAATTAACGGAACTATGTCAAAAGTACTAAAAGTTGTGACAATGTTTTTTTCGAATTTTTCGTTAAAATAAGTTATTTCTGTGGAATAAAAAGCATATCTCGTGAAAATACAGCCAATTCTAGACCCATTTCAAGCAAAATGTTCCAAATTAGTTTGGTAGCAAGAAACTGCATAAATACCACATTTTGTTTTTTTAATTTTCTAAATATAATTTCATTTCACCACTTCCAAAATAATATTAAAATAACGAAAAACCCATGTACAGGAGATTTGTTGCATGTAAGTATACATTTTTATTAATTCATAACAACTTTGTGTTCTAAAAGCTTTGTTTTTTTTACTGCCTATGCAAAACAATTGAACATTACTCAACACACAGTTTTATAATATAGGTTCAATATGAACAAATATTATGGTGGTCAATTGCGGTAAACCATGTTTACTTACCTTCCTCAGACCAGAGGGATTCACAAAGGAGGTCGTTATCCGACGAACCAAACTACAGGGTGTATTGAAGTAGTTTTATGTTAATATAGGTAAAGCAAATAAATTAATGTTTGAAGTAAAATAATTGAATTATATCTACCAAAAATATCATTGTTGAAATGCATATGTGTTTGTATTCTTTTTAATGTCATCATTAAAAAGAATACAAACACATATGCATGTCATCATTTTGTAATAGAGCTTGTGAAATAAATAACAAAATTGCTACAAGAGAGAGAATTGACTTAACCTTTGTTTACATTGCTCGATATACTAGCATTAGTATGGCTAGAGTAGTGCTCCTGTAACTACGTGATTCAAGTAAAGATTAGGTTCGTACACATAAACTACTCCCCTGGAAGGCAATGGCATACTTGTTTTATCAGTAGTATATGAATGTAATAATCTATATCAACAACAATAAACCAACCCACTTTGATAGGTTATGTAATCTATCAGTAAGTCGGTAAAGGAAATGTGTTACATAACTGAGGAGCTTTTTTTCTTATGCTGGTGCTCTATTTTTGAGGTTAGGGATGGGTGTGTTCACTATGTTAACCACTAATTGGATGAAATAAATATGGTTAACTACTTTTAGGTATTTCCACACTTTCTAGACGACTTGCCAATCTTGACTTTTTACTACCAGTGGGTAGTCAGGTCTATATTTATATATATACTAGCTGAACCCGGCGGACGTTGTCTCGCCTTTCATTTTTCATTGACATACCAAAATAAAGCAATAAAAAGAATTATAGAAAAAAAACCATTCTTTATTAAATGAGTGCAAGACGGTAAACAATATTTTTGGTCTTCTTATTTGGTGTATAAATGTAAAGGTTTTTTGTAGTGTGTGCTACACTCTCAAGGTGAAATGTAGAACTACTATAAATCAAAACATAACAGTACTGTTGTTGTGAGAACTTCAATCTGCTTATGGCATGTGAAACTGCATTAAACCACACAGTCATATGTTTTTTGTAAACAATTCAGATTATCAATTTGAATAACATGGGATCTTTAGGAGCCCTTGGGGCGGGACCCTGTGGACGGATCTGCATCAAACTTTACAGAAACCATCTCGGGAGTATACAGGATAACATCCTAAAGTTTCATGGCGATTGGTTGGATGGTTTGACAGCGCATAAACTTCAAACACACACACACACACACACACACACACACACACACACACACACACACACACACACACACACACACACACACACACACACACACACACACACACACACACACACACACACACACACACACACACACACACACACACACACACACACACACGCACGCACGCACGCACGCACGCACGCACGCACGCACGCACGCACGCACGCACGCACGCACGCACGCACGCACGCACACACACACACACACACACACACACACACACACACACACACACACACACACACATATACAAACATCCTCTTTTATAAATATAGATTACTAGCTGTACCCACCCGCTTCGCTGGTCATAATATTGAGTTTGATTTAGAACCTAATAGCTGAAAAAAGAATTCGAGCATTTTTGCTTCTTCTACCAATATTAGATTTATTAGGAGGCATGTCATAAAAAGTAAACTGCAAAACAAATAATTATTTATTTTTTATTTTCACGTTTCACCACACGTTTTAATTACCGAGGAAAAAAGGTTAACACCAAATACAGATCACCTGATCAAGTAAAAGTAGTGAGTGCTACACTCTCAAGGTGAAATGTAGAACTACAATAAATCAAAACATATACAGTGTTGTTGATGTGAGAACTTCAATCTGCTTATGGCATGTGAAACTACATTAAACCACACAGTCATATGTTTTTTGTAAACAATTCAGATTATCCATTTGAATAACATGGGATCTTTAGGAGCCCGTAGGGCGGGACCCTGTGGACGGATCTGCATCAAACTTCACAGAAACCATCTCGGGAGTATACAGGACAATATCCTAAAGTTTCATGGCGATCGGTTGGATGGTTTGGCAGCGCATAAACTTCAAACATATATATATATATATATATATATATATATATATATATATATATATATATATATATACACACACACACACACACACACACACACACACACACACACACACACACACACACACACACACAAACATCCTCTTTTATAAATATAGATATATATATTTATATATTTTATGAGAAACACAAATTCCAGAAAATAACGTTTTATATAAAAAAAAGTAAATTCTAAATGTTTGAAAATGTTATTTTTCGATTTAACTCAGTTATTTTCGTATTTTTTAATGTTGTGTAGTTTTTCGTGCTGAAAACAATTTCGAAAACTATTCTGGTCTACAACGATTAGTTCTCGAGGTATTAAAAAAAAACTAAATTCGAGCCAAATCAACTATGATGGCCATTTGCACAACTTTAATAGGAACTACGACTGGCCAGAAAAAACAAATTCGTACTTATTCTCGCCGGAGCGACGGCCGATCGGCACCTGAGTTTAATGCAAATTATGAATTTTTGTTGAGTATATGGACGATTAGAATACGTTAAGTTATGTTTTGTTAGTTAAGTAAAAAGTGTATTTTTCGAGCCGAAAAATTAATTTTATTAAAAAAA